>JAVSCE010011521.1:0-470013 GCA_032199065.1 Smutsia gigantea
ATGCATTTCCATTTGTTAGTGTCCTCTTTAATTTCTCTTAGGGTGTCTTGTAGTTTTCAGAGTACAGGTCTTTCACTTCCTTCATTAGGTTTATTCCTAGGTGTTTTATTCTTTTTGATGCAATTGTGAATGGAATTGTTTTTCTGATTTCTCTTTCTGTTAGTTCATCATTGGTGTATAGGAAAGCAACAGATTTCTGTGTGTTAATTTTGTATCCTGCAACTTTGCTGAATTCAGATATTAGTTCTAGTAGTTTTGGAATGGAATCTTTAGGGTTTTTTGTGTACAGTATCATGTCATCTGCAAATAGTGACAATTTGACTTCTTCTTTACCAATCTGGATGCCTTGTTTGTCTTTGTTTTGTCTGATTGCCGTGGCTAGGACCTCAGTACTATGTTGAATAACAGTGGAGAGAGTGGGCATCCCTGTCTTGTTCCCGATCTTAGATGAAAAACTTTCAGCGTCTCGCCGTTAAGTATGATGTTAGCTGTTGGTTTGTCATATATAGCCTTTATGATGTTGAGGTATTTGCCATCTATACCCATTTTGTTGAGAGTTTTAATCAGGAATGGATGCTGAATTTTGTCAAAATGCTTTTCCAGCATCTATGGAAGATCATAGTTTTTGTTCTTCTTTTGTTGATGTGGTGGATGATGTTGATGGATTTTCGAATGTTGTACCATCCTTGCATCCCTGGGATGAATCCCACTTGGTATGGTGTATCATCCCTCTTGATGTATTTTGAATTCGGTTTGCTAATATTTTGTTGAGTATTTTTGCATCACGTTCATCAGGGATATTGGTCTGTAATTTTCTTTTTGGTGAGGTCTTTGCCCGGTTTTGGTATTAGAGTGATGCTGGCTTCATAGAATGAGTTTGGAAGTATTCCCTCCTCTTCTATTTTTTGGAAAACTTTAAGGAGAATCAGTGTTATTTCTTCTCTATATGTCTGATAGAATTCAGAGGTGAATCCATCAGGCCCAGGGGTTTTGTTCTTGGGTAGTTTTTTGATTACCAATTCGATTTCGCAACTGGTGATTGGTCTGTTTAGTTTTTCTGTTACTTGTTTGGTCAGTCTTGGAAGGTTGTATTTTTCTAAGAAGTTGTTCATTTCTTCTATGTTTTCCAGCTTGTTAGCATATAGATTCTCATAATATTCTCTTATGATTCTTTGAATTTCTGTGGGGTCCGTCGTGATTTTTCCTTTCTCATTTCTGATTGTGTTTATGTGTGTAGATTCTCTTTTTCTCTTAATGAGTCTGGCTAGGGGTTTATCTATTTTGTTTATTTTTTCAAAGAACCAGCTCTTGGTTTTATTGATTTTTTTCTATTGTTTTTATTCTTCTCAATTTTATTTATTTCTTCTCTAATCTTTATTATGTCCCTCCTTCTGGTGACTTTGGGCCTCATTTGTTCTTCTTTTTCCAATTTCTGTAATTGTGTCTTTAGACTATTCATTTGGGAATGTTCTTCTTTCTTTAAATAGGCCTGGATTGCAATCTACTTTCCTCTTAGAACTGCCTTTGCTGCGTCCCATGGAAGTTGTGGCTTTGTGTTGTTGTTGTCATTAGTCTCCATATATTCTTTGATTTCTGTTTTGATTTGGTCGTTAACCCATTGATTAATTAGGAGAGTGTTGTTAAGTCTCCATGTATTTGTGAGCCTTTTTGATTTCTTTCTAAAATTTATTTCTAGTTTTATACCTTGGTGATCTGAGACATTGGTTGGTAGGATTTCAATATTTTTGAAATTACTGAGGTTCTTTTTGTGGCCTAGTATGTGGTCTATTCTGGAAAATGTTCCATGTGCACTTGAGAAGAATGTGTATCCTGTTGCTTTTGGGTGTAGAGTTCTGTAGATGTCTGTTAGGTCCATCTGTTCTAGTGTGTTGTTCAGTGCCTCTGTGTCTTTACTTATTTTCTGTCTGGTTGATCTGTCCTCTGGAGTGAGTGGTGTGTTGAAGTCTCCTAAGAGGAATGCATTGCTGTCTATTTCCTCCTTTAATTCTGTTAGTATTTGTCTCACATATGCTGGCGCTCCTGTGTTGGGTGCATATATATTTATAATGGTTATATCTTCTTGTTGGACTGACCCTTTATCATTATGTAATGTCCTTCTTTATCTTTTGCTACTTTCTTCGTTTTGAAGTCTATTTTGTCTGATACAAGTACTGCAACACCTGCTTTTTTCTCTTTGTTGTTTGCATGAAATATCTTTTTCCATCCCTTCACTTTTAGTCTGTGTATATCTTTGGGTTTGAGGTGAGTTTCTTGTAGGCAGCATATAGATGGGTCTTGCTTTTTATCCATTCTGTTACTCTGTGTCTTTTGATTGGTGCATTCAGTCCATTTACATTTAGGGTGACTATTGATAGGTATGTACTTATTGCCATTGCTGGCTTTAGATTCGTGGTTACCAAGGGTTCAAGGGTTGCTTCTTTACTATCTAACAATCTAACTTAACTTTCTTGTTAAGTTATTGTAAACACAGTCTGATGTTTCTTTATTTCTCTCCCTTCTTATTCCTCCTCCTCCATTCTTTCTATAATAGGTGTTTTATTCTTTGCCTTTAGTTAGTATTTGGATGGTCTGCTTTCTTTGCTATGATTTTTTTTGTCTGATGTCATCTTTTTAGCCTTAGGTGTGCTTCCATCTAGAGCAGTCCATTTAAGATATCCTGTAGTGGTGGTTTATGAGAGGCAAACTCTCTCAACTTTCGTTTATTTGGAAATTGTTTAATCCCTCCATCATATTTAAATGATAATCGTGCTGGATACAATATTCTTGGTTCGAGGCCCTTCTGTTTCATTACGTTAAATATATCATGCCATTCTCTTCTGGCCTGTAAGGTTTCTGTTGAGAAGTCTGATGATAGTCTGATGGGTTTTCTTTGTAGGTGATCTTTTTTCTCTCTCTAGCTGCCTTTAATACCCTGTCTTTATCTTTGATCTTTGCCATGTTAATTATTATGTGTCTTGGTGTTGTCTTCCTTGGGTCCTTGTGTTGGGAGATCTATGAGCTTCGGTGGACTGCAAGACTACTTCCTTCCCCAGCGAGGGAAAGTTTTCAGCAATTATTTCTTCAAAGACACTTTCTATCCCTTTTTCTCTCTCTTCTTCCTCTGGTACTCTTATAATGCGAATATTGTTCCGTTTCGATTGGTCACACAGTTCTCTTAATATTCTTTCATTCCTAGAAATCCTTTTATCTCTCTCTGCCTCAGCTGCTCTGTACTCTTGTTCTCTGTTTTCTATTCCATTAACAGTCTCTTGCATCTCATCCATTCTGCTGTTAAGCCCGTCGATCGCTTGTCTAATTTCTGTATTGTCTTTCCTCAGTTCCCTCACTTCCTCCCTCAGCTCTTGCACATTTCTCTGTAGGTCCATCAGCATGGTTATGACTTTTATTCTGAATTCTTTTTCTCGTAGGCTGTGCATTTCCATCCCTTCAGACTCCCTCTCTGGGGTTGTCTGGTTGATTTTGGTCTGAACCATATTCCTCTGTCTTTTCATGGCTATGTAATTGGTCACTGATAGTTGCCACGTATGTCAGCTGGGCTCTTTAAGACTTTAAAAAGAGAAGAAAAAAAAAGAGAAAAGAAAGAAAGAAAGAAAAAAAGAAAAAAAAGAAAGAAAAGAAAAAACAAAAACAAAGCAAAAAACAAAAAAACAAAAAAATGCCCACCGGACGTAGATTCTGTGGGAATGCTCTAGGTGGCGCTATTGCCCCACTATTCCACAGCTGTGACTGTGCCGCTCCACAGGGCCCTTTATCACTCTGGCAGGGGTGGGAACGAATAGGAGGCTGTTGATCTCAGTGAGAAGTGTTAAGTATGGCTACGCTTCCTCAGTCACCAGCTAAGGCGTCTGAAACTCCCCAGGACTCCCAGCCTGCTGGGCTGAGTGTGCTGGAGCGATCCGGCTCCTCCGCTGGGCTCCTGTCTCTTTAAGACCGCTGAGGAAAGCGCGCACTTTTTTTTTCCTTCCCGGGAGCCGGCTGCAAGCACCCTGGCGTGTTCCCTGCTCAGATTCTGCCCTCTGTCTCTCCAATCTCCGCTGCACTGCACAATGTGGGTCAGTGCTCCCCGCGCAGATCACTGGGGCTGGCTACTTTGCGGGGTGTACTTCCACTCCCTCCCGGCTCTGAATCCTCTCCTCCCGCCTGTGCACTGGGGCTCGGGTCCTGCTGGGTCACGGCTCTGTATCTTACCCGCCTCTTGGGGTGCCGAGTCCTCTCAGGTATAGCTGCACGCTGTGCACTTTCCTGTGTATTCTCGTCTCTCTTTTAGGAATAGATGTATTTTCTAGGTTTTCGTAGATAAATATAGTGTTGGGAGGAGATTTCTGCCGCCCTGCTCACACCGCCATCTTCCCGGAAGTCCTGTGATATTTTTTTTAAGAGGAAATACAAGAAGGATATAATATTTTCACAACATGACCACATGGCACATATATGTGTTTCTTAATACAACTGACTTTTTGCATGCTTTCTCCTTTAAACTAAGTACTTCATATAATTTCATTTTCATATTTTCTACTACAATGTTTATATCATTTAAATTTTGCTGAACTATTTCAAGAAAGTTTACATTCATTTGAGTAAGTTATAATAAATGGGAGGTGTTAACTATTATATTTTCTTACCTTTACTGAATAGACCAATTATACTAGCTCCTTAGGCATAGAAAGAAAATACATTATCACTTGAAATATGACATATTTATATAGAAAAATTTTTGAGATAATTAAAATTAACTTTCATCAAGAAATGAATCTTGTCAACTAATCTTGACATCTAATACTGAATGCACTTGGGTTATTTACTGAAATCTTGCCCAATTTAATTTGTTTTTTAAAATCCCAGTTGAAGTTGACACAGATATGGACAAATATGAAAAAGGATTATTACTTTTCAGTCACAGTACTCCCATGCTGTACCTCATGTGGCAAATTATTGACTCATAAAAATATCAAAAATGACTTCAGATAATTTTCTTATTCTTATGTAAGCCTGCCTACAAAATTATAAAAGAACCAAACAATGCAGGAAATAGAGGTAATACAGGAAAATGAATGTTAACTGTCTATTTTGATTGGTGCTGTCCAGACAAATTAATATTTTATGTACTGAAAAAAAGAAGTACTTTCTGAAAAATCAGTGGGAAGGCCTCTCAATCTGGAACAGATAAATGAGTTTGGGTTCAGCATGTCTTTAAGCTTTGGCAAGTTACTTACATTTTCTGACAAGATGTATTCTCATATATAAAATCACAATATTAGTTGTATCTACAAATTTGCTGTAAAAATTAAATGAAGTAAAACATTTTGCAGAGCTTTACACATGCACACTTGTAATATAATCATTTTATATTATTAAATATTTCATTACTGATATTGTACTATATAATATTAATTAAAGCATACTGTAATTGTAGCAGGGTGAAAGTTTATCATCTCAGTGAAACATTTATTTTAAATTTAATTTCCCCAATTAAGAACAAATTCTTTCTGCTAAGAAGTCAATCTCAGTGTCAGTGAGTACTGAAGAACACATGAAGAGCAGTTAAACTGTCATTTACAATTTAATAAACAACCAATATTCAATATTCTGCATAGAGCATTGTAAGTTACTTGTGCTATATATACTATATATATTATAAACTATGCCATAAATTATACATTTATCATTGGATATTTTTAGATGCTAAAACTATAAACTTTGCTCAGATAAAACAACCTTGAAAAAATAAATCATTCACAAACAAAAGACAACTAAAACAATATGGAATGAAGTTGCTGGGGGATATGATAGGCTAGAAAATCTGAAGGGAATTTTAATATAACTCAATCCTTTATAAAACGTTATTTTTATGAATATCTGGGATTCTAAGAAGGAAGAAAAATTTCCATGAAACATTTCCCCTACCTGAAAACTAACAGAAGCAAACAAACAAATACCAGTAAGCTAAAAAGGTGTGCTCACCTGAAGAAATGCTAATAACAGCACAGAGTCTCAACTGTGAATCTGAGATAAAGTTATAACACTAAACCTGAGTATCTCATATTTAGCCTTTTTAAAAGGGCATCTCAGAAAAATCCTGGAGCCCTGCAAGAGCAAATGCAAAGTTTCTCCAGAATAAAGAGTACACAACATGGGTCTTCTGGATTCCCACAGATTAAATTAAAAATTTTGAATTCATAAAAAAGATCCCCAAGCATATAAGAGAACATGGTGTTATTAGAGTCATAAAAGAAACAAATTGAAGAAACATTCCTACTTAACTTAGATCTCCCTCAAAACATCAGATAATAGAATATAAAATAGATTATAAAAGTAATGATGTAGAAAAATATTTTTTAAATCAAAGATAAAATCAGAAAAAATGAGTAGAAAACTAGTGAGTTTTCTCAAAAATTCTTAGAGAGATAAAAATGAAGCAAGAGAATTTTAGGAGCACAACCCATAAATACTGGTATAAAAACTTCAATGGATGAGTTAAACTACAAATTGTATACAGTTGAGGAAGGCTGTAGTGAATGAAATTTCCCAGAATGTAATGCAGAGGTGAAGAAGGAATAAATGAATCAACATAAAGGATCGATGTACTATTCTAACATACATCTAATGAGACAATTAGAAAGGAGATTCGAAAAAATGGGAGAAATTTGATTATTTGAAAAGATGACGGAGTGTACTTTTCAATGGTGAAAGACATGAATTCACAGACATAGCAAGCACAAGAGAGTCTAAGCAGAGTGGAAAAAAAATCTGTATAGACTAGAAAACATCAAACACAAAGAGATAATCCTAAAGAACTCAGTAGTATTGAAATCAGACATTTTACCAGTAACAGTGCAAGCCAGGAAACACAGGGAAGGTTTTATAAGGCTTGAGAAAAAATTTTAAGGAAAAAAAATATGCTATAGGGACAGGGGGCTATCAGTATGTTTTTGGAAAAAGCTTTACTATCAACAGAATTACATAAAAAGGGCTTTCTACAAAATGTAGAAAAAGAGGAAATTAATTTGGAAGAGATGTGAGATTACAGGAAGAATAGGCCTCCACCAAAGGCAAGAATGCAGAAGAAATTTGATGGTTTAACCTGTAAATATATAAAAGGAAACAAATGGAATATGAAAGAAGAAAACTTCATTGCAAAAAAAGAAGGGTAGAAAAGAGAAAAACACACGAAAAAGGAAGGACAAATAGAAATCAAGAGGATATTAACATAGAAATAAATCCAAAAATATTTTTAAAAACTCTCCATAAACAAAAAGTGGATTACATTTAATACCAAAGGAGAAATTGACAAAATAGATTTAAAGTATCCAGCTACATGTTGCTTAAAAGCAACTTATTTAATATATAAGCACAGTTAAAGGTGTAAAGTAAGAAGACAAAAAAAATGTTAAATCAGGAAAAATGCTCAAATAAAAATTTTACTAAATTAAAATACATATTTTAAGATAAAAAGCTTTATTTGGCTAAATAGAACCACTATAAAATTATAAGATGTTTATCTCATTTAGAAGACATAATAATTCTTGACCCATATGCCCCTAATATGTCTCAGTAGAGAAAGCAAAAAGTGATAAAATGCAAGGAAAAATGACAAATATAATTTTCTGTTATTAATAATCAGAGAACAATTTCATAAGTATTTATAAATTTTGAATAACAAAATTAACTTTGTTTAAAAAGGTTTAAGTTGAACTCTTCACCCAGCATTTAAAGAATAAACATTTTTCTCTCATACTAAGACATAAAACAAGTACCAACACATTAAAAAATTTGTATCAAACAGAACATGTATTTCCTCAACTTAATAACTTAGCAACAACAAAAGATAAATAAAAATTCCTCATTAATCTGGAAATTTTAAAACAGTATACTTAGTAACTATGAGTAAAGAAAGAAAACCTAAAGAAAATTTAAAAAATAATTATGATGAAATACTGAAACTTTTACAAAGAGAATTTGTGGAAGGCAGTGAAGCAGTATTTTGAAGGTAATATATAGCTATCAACGTTTATATTAGCAGACTAGAAACCCTGAAAATTAAAATTTTCAATGTTTAGACTAAAAAGGCAGCAAACAGAGACTTCCGGGAAGATGGCGGTGTGAGCAGGGTGACAGAAATCTCCTCCCAACACTATATTTATCTACGAAAATGCAGAAAATACATCTATTCCTAAAAGAGAGACAAGAATACACAGGAAAGCGCACAGCGTGCAGCTACACCTGAGAGGACTCGGCACCCCAAGGGGTGGGTAAGATACAGAGCCACAACCCGGCGGGACCCGAGCACTCCCCCACCCCAGCGCACCGGCGGGAGGAGAGGACTCAGAGCCGGGAGGGAGTGGAAGTACACCCCACGAAGTAGCCAGCCACGGTGATCTGCGCGGGGAGCGCTGACCCATTTTGCGCAGTGCAGCGGAGATTGGAGAGTCAGAGGGGCAGGATCTGAGCGGGGAACGCGCCAGGGTGCTTGCAGCCGGCTCCCAGGAAGGAAAAAAAAAAAGCGCGCTTTCTTCAGTGGTCTTAAAGAGACAGGAGCCCAGCGGAGGAGCCGGATCGCCCCAGCACACTCAGCCCAGCAGGCTGGGAGTCCTGGGGAGTTTCAGACGCCTTAGCTGGCGACTGAGGAAGCGTAGCCATACTTACACTTCTCACTGAGATCAACAGCCTCCTATTCGTTCCCACCCTTGCCAGAGCGATAAAGGGCCCTGCGGAGCGGCACAGTCACAGCTGTGGAATAGTGGGGCAATAGCGCCACCTAGAGCATTCCCACAGAATCTACGTCCGGTGGGCATTTTTTTGTTTGTTTTGTTTTGTTTTGTTTTTGTTTTTTCTTTTCTTTCTTTTTTTTTCTTTCTTTCTTTTTTTCTTTTTTCTTTTTTTTTCTTCTCTTTTTAAAGTCTTAAAGAGCCCAGCTGACATACGTGGCAACTATCAGTGACCAATTATATAGCCATGAAAAGACAGAGGAATATGGTTCAGACCAAAATCAACCAGACAACCCCAGAGAGGGAGTCTGAAGGGATGGAAATGCACAGCCTCCCTGAAAAAGAATTCAGAATAAAAGTCATAACCATGCTGATGGACCTACAGAGAAAGGTGCAAGAGCTGAGGGAGGAAGTGAGGGAACTGAGGAAAGACAATACAGAAATCAGACAAGCAATCGACGGGCTTAACAGCAGAATGGGTGAGATGCAAGAGACTGTTAATGGAATAGAAAACAGAGAACAGAAGTACAGAGCAGCTGAGGCAGAGAGAGATAAAAGGATTTCTGGGAATGAAAGAATATTAAGAGAACTGTGTGACCAATCCAAACGGAACAATATTCGCATTATAGGAGTACCAGAGGAAGAAGAGAGAGAAAAAGGGATAGAAAGTGTCTTTGAAGAAATAATTGCTGAAAACTTTCCCTCGCTGGGGAAGGAAGTAGTCTCGCAGTCCACCGAAGCTCATAGATCTCCCAACACAAGGGACCCAAGGAAGACAACACCAAGACACATAATAATTAAGATGGCAAAGATCAAAGATAAAGACAGGGTATTAAGGCAGCTAGAGAGAGAAAAAAGATCACCTACAAAGGAAAACCCATCAGACTATCATCAGACTTCTCAACAGAAACCTTACAGGCCAGAAGAGAATGGCATGATATATTTAACGTTATGAAACAGAAGGGCCTCGAACCAAGAATATTGTATCCGGCACGATTATCATTTAAATATGATGCAGGGATTAAACAATTTCCAGATAAACGAAAGTTGAGAGAATTTGCCTCTCATAAACCACCACTACAGGATATCTTAAATGGACTGCTCTAGATGGAAGCACACCTAAGGCTAAAAAGATGTCACCAGAGGAAAAAAAAAATCATAGCAAAGAAAGCAGACCATCCAAATACTAACTAAAGGCAAAGAATAAAACACCTATTATATAAAGAATGGAGGAGGAGGAATAAGAAGGAGAGAAATAAAGAAACATCAGACTGTGTTTACAATAACTTAACAAGAAAGTTAAGTTAGATTGTTAGATAGTAAAGAAGCAACCCTTGAACCCTTGGTAACCACGAATCTAAAGCCAGCAATGGCAATAAGTACATACCTATCAATAATCACCCTAAATGTAAATGGACTGAATGCACCAATCAAAAGACACAGAGTAACAGAATGGATAAAAAAGCAAGACCCATCTATATGCTGCCTACAAGAAACTCACCTCAAATCCAAAGATATACACAGACTAAAAGTGAAGGGATGGAAAAAGATATTTCATGCAAACAACAAAGAGAAAAAAGCAGGTGTTGCAGTACTTGTATCAGACAAAATAGACTTCAAAACGAAGAAAGTAGCAAAAGATAAAGAAGGACATTACATAATGATAAAGGGGTCAGTCCAACAAGAAGATATAACCATTATAAATATATATGCACCCAACACAGGAGCGCCAGCATATGTGAGACAAATACTAACAGAATTAAAGGAGGAAATAGACAGCAATGCATTCATCTTAGGAGACTTCAACACACCACTCACTCCAGAGGACAGATCAACCAGACAGAAAATAAGTAAAGACACAGAGGCACTGAACAACACACTAGAACAGATGGACCTAACAGACATCTACAGAACTCTACACCCAAAAGCAACAGGATACACATTCTTCTCAAGTGCACATGGAACATTTTCCAGAATAGACCACATACTAGGCCACAAAAAGAACCTCAGTAATTTCAAAAATATTGAAATCCTACCAACCAACTTCTCAGATCACCAAGGTATAAAACTAGAAATAAATTTTAGAAAGAAATCAAAAAGGCTCACAAATACATGGAGACTTAACAACACTCTCCTAATTAATCAATGGGTTAACGACCAAATCAAAACAGAAATCAAAGAATATATGGAGACTAATGACAACAACAACACAAAGCCACAACTTCCATGGGACGCAGCAAAGGCAGTTCTAAGAGGAAAGTAGATTGCAATCCAGGCCTATTTAAAGAAAGAAGAACATTCCCAAATGAATAGTCTAAAGACACAATTACAGAAATTGGAAAAAGAAGAACAAATGAGGCCCAAAGTCACCAGAAGGAGGGACATAATAAAGATTAGAGAAGAAATAAATAAAATTGAGAAGAATAAAACAATAGAAAAAATCAATAAAACCAAGAGCTGGTTCTTTGAAAAAATAAACAAAATAGATAAACCCCTAGCCAGACTCATTAAGAGAAAAAGAGAATCTACACACATAAACACAATCAGAAATGAGAAAGGAAAAATCACGACGGACCCCACAGAAATTCAAAGAATCATAAGAGAATATTATGAGAATCTATATGCTAACAAGCTGGAAAACATAGAAGAAATGAACAACTTCTTAGAAAAATACAACCTTCCAAGACTGACCAAACAAGTAACAGAAAAACTAAACAGACCAATCACCAGTTGCGAAATCGAATTGGTAATCAAAAAACTACCCAAGAACAAAACCCCTGGGCCTGATGGATTCACCTCTGAATTCTATCAGACATATAGAGAAGAAATAACACCGATTCTCCTTAAAGTTTTCCAAAAAATAGAAGAGGAGGGAATACTTCCAAACTCATTCTATGAAGCCAGCATCACTCTAATACCAAAACCGGGCAAAGACCTCACCAAAAAAGAAAATTACAGACCAATATCCCTGATGAACGTAGATGCAAAAATACTCAACAAAATATTAGCAAACCGAATTCAAAAATACATCAAGAGGATGATACACCATGATCAAGTGGGATTCATCCCAGGGATGCAAGGATGGTACAACATTCGAAAATCCATCAACATCATCCACCACATCAACAAAAAGAAGAACAAAAACCACATGATCTTCTCCATAGATGCTGGAAAAGCATTTGACAAAATTCAGCATCCATTCCTGATTAAAACTCTCAACAAAATGGGTCTAGATGGCAAATACCTCAACATCATAAAGGCTATATATGACAAACCCACAGCTAACATCATAGTTAACGGCGAGACGCTGAAAGCTTTTCATCTAAGATCAGGAACAAGACAGGGATGCCCACTTTCTCCACTGTTATTCAGCATAGTACTGGAGGTCCTAGCCATAGCAATCAGACAAAACAAAGACATATAAGGCATCCAGATTGGTAAAGAAGAAGTCAAGTTGTCACTATTTGCAGATGACATGATACTGTACATAAAAAACCCTAAAGATTCCATTCCAAAACTACTAGAACTAATATCTGAATTCAGCAAAGTTGCAGGATACAAAATTAACACACAGAAATCTGTTGCTTTCCTATACACTAATGATGAACTAACAGAAAGAGAAATCAGAAAAACAATTCCATTCACAATTGCATCAAAAAGAATAAAATACCTAGGAATAAACCTAAGAAGGAAGTGAAAGACCTGTACTCTGAAAACTACAAGACACTCCTAAGAGAAATTAAAGAGGACACTAACAAATGGAAATGCATCCCATGCTCTTGGCTAGGAAGAATAAATATTGTCAAAATGGCTATACTACCTAAAGCAATCTACAGATTCAATGCAATCCCTATCAGACTACCAACAGCTTTCTTCAATGAACTCGAACAAATAATTCTAAAATTCATATGGAACCACAGAAGACCCCGAATAGCCAAATCAATCCTGAGAAGGAGGAATAAAACAGGGGGAATTACACTCCCTGACTTCAAGCTCTACTACAAAGCCACAGTAATCAAGACAATTTGGTATTGGCACAAAAACAGACCCACAGACCAGTGGAACAGAATAGAAAATGCAAACATTAACCCAAACATATACAGTCAATTAATATTTGATAAAAGTGCCTTGGATATACAATGGGGAGATGACAGCCTCTTCAGCAGCTGGTGTTGGAAAAACTGGACAGCTACATGTAAGAGAATGAAACTGGACTACTGTCTAGCCCCATACACAAAGGTAAACTCAAGGTGGATCAAAGACCTGAATGTAAGTCATGAAACCATAAAACTCTTAGAAAAAAACATAGGCAAAAATCTCTTGGACATAAACATGAGCAACTTCTTCATGAACATATCTCCCCGGGCAAGGGAAACAAAAGCAAAAATGAACAAGTGGGACTATATCAAGCTGAAAAGCTTCTGTACAGCAAAGGACACCATCAGTAGAACAAAAAGACATCCTACAGTATGGGAGAATATATTCATAAAAAATGTATCTGATAAAGGGTTGACATCCAAAATATATAAAGAACTCATGCACCTTAACAAACAGAAAGCAAATCATCCAATTAAGAAATGGGCAGAGGACATAAATAGACACTTCTCCAAAGAAATTCAGATGGCCAACAGGCACCTGAAAAGATGCTCCACATCGCTAATCATCAGAGAAATGCAGATTAAAACCACAATGAGATATCACCTCACACCAGTGAGGATGGCCAACATCCAAAACACAAACAACAACAAATGTTGGCGAGGATGTGGAGAAAAGGGAACCCTCCTACACTGCTGGTGGGACTGCAAATTAGTTCAACCATTGTGGAAAGCAGTATGGAGGTTCCTCAAAAAACTCAAAATAGAAATACCATTTGACCCAGGAATTCCACTCCTAGGAATTTACCCTAAGAATGCAGCAGCCCAATTTGAAAAGGACAGATGCACCCCTATGTTTATTGCAGCACTATTTACAATAGCCAAGAAATGGAAGCAACCTAAGTGTCCATCAGTAGATGAATGGATAAAGAAGAGTGGTACATATACACAATGGAATATTATTCAGCCATAAGAAGAAAACAAATCCTACCATTTGCAACAACATGGATGGAGCTAGAGGGTATTATGCTCAGTGAAATAAGCCAAGCCGAAAAAGACAAGTATCAAATGATTTCACTCATATGTGGAGTATAAGAACAAAGAAAAAAACTGAAGGAACAAAACAGCAGCAGACTCACAGAACCCAAGAACGGACTAATAGTTACCAAAGGGAAAGGGACTGGGGAAAATGGGCAGGAAGGGAGGGATAAGAGGGAAAAAGGGGCATTATGATTAGCGGATGTAATGTTGGGGGGGCACGGGGAGGGCAGTACAACTCAGAGAAGACAAGTAGTGATTCTACAGCATCTCACTACGCTGATGGACAGTGACTGTAATGGGGTTGGTGTGGGGGACCTGATGAAGGGGTAGTTTAATAATCATAATATTGCACATGTAATTGTAAATTAATGATAATAAAATAAATTATATTTAAAAAAATCACAGGGTAACTTCTGTTTGTGCTCAAATTGGAGTAACAGAGATGTGCTTTGTTCTCACATCTGAAAGGTCCAAAAATATTTCAGATAAACACATAAGTCAACATTTGTTTTTAAACATTAGGCATCAGGCAATGGAAGACAGTGATCCCTGAGAGACAGGCACAGGTGAGGTGAGCCCTATAGCCTTGAGAGATTCTAGAGGACATTGTGTAGGAGAGACAACTAAAGCAGAGCCTGAAGTATTCTATGAGCTGAGGAGATGAAGCTGAGATTCCAGAGGAACCAGGTCAGCTGTAGTTCATAGGGAAGACTACCAAGAATGAGTGCTACATGGAGGGAGAGAACTCTGGAGATCTGCAGAGGGTATTTTCAGTGTTGTTGAAATTACTCATCTGAGCAATTGTATGAGAAATCTAGTTAAGTCTAGGGGAAGGACCACTCAAATAGACAGAGGAAACACTTCTAGCTCTCACACAAGGTTGGTATCAATACCTATTCTCATGAACTGAACTATATAAACTCACAATTTACAGGGTACTGAATAGAGAACTCTGGAGGTCTTGCCTCAGTACTCAAGGATTATTAAACATAGGCTGACCCTGCTTAGGACCTACCCCCCAAAATCATAGAAGCAAAACCTGAAAAGATAAAACTGTTTCCAAGTAAGTCAACTACACATGAGAACAAAGCTAAGAACATTTATAGGAATGCAAAAATATCCCGAACTCAACAAAGTAAAATAATGTCTCGTATTCAATCAAATAATATCAAGGCAACAAAAACACAGCCCATAACTGGGAGAATAATAAATCAATTAAAACTGATACGAATTTTAGAATCAAAGGAAAGGAACTTCAAACAGTTAAGTAGAGACATGGAAGATACAAATAAGATCCCTATCTAACTTCTAGAAATAAAACTATAACTTGAGATGACAAATGCACCAAATGGGATTAATGACATTAATGAGTAATAATAGATTAATTAGACCTGACAGAAGAAAGGTTTAATGAAATTGAAGACATGGCAGTAGAAACTATCCAACATTAAGAGAGAAACGAAAATGTAAAAACCTCAAGAACAGAAGTGAGAGGTAGAATAACTTCAAGCAGAGAGGGTCAGAAAAATTTTGAAGATAACCATAGTTTAAAATTTTCCAAATTTGATGATAATTGAAAATTCTCAAGTCCCAAATCTTAGGATATATTTTGAAGGGTAGCCAAATAGATTTCCTGGAATGTTGGTTGCGGAGTTGGACAGAAGTGGAGTTAAGTGTCATATGATCCAGCAATCCTATTTCTTTCTGGGTACTTAGCTAAAGGAATTAAATCAAGATCTCTAAGAGATATTAACGCTCTCATGGGTATTGCATCATTATTCACAATAGCTAAGATATGGAAACAACCAAAATGTCCATTGATAGATGAATGGATGAAGAAATGTGGTATATACATACAATGGAATAATATTCAGTCTTAAAAAGGAAGGAAATTCTGTAAAATGTGACAACATGGATGAACCTTGAGGACATTATCCTATGTGAAATAAGGAAGTCAGAGAAAGATAAACACTGCGTGATTCCAGTTAGAGGAGGTATCAAAAACAGTTAAATTCATAGATTCAAAGAGTGGAATGATGGTTACTAAGGGCTAAAAGATAAGAGAAATGGAAAGTTTTAATCAAGGGGCATAAAGTTTCAGATAAGCATGAATAAGTTCTAGACATTGCACAACACTGCATTATAATCAATAATAAATATACACATACTGAAAAATTTTGTGAAAGTGAATCTCATGTTGAGTGTTCTTGTCACAGTAAAATGAATAAATATTTTTTAAAACAAATGGACTAAAGTATGACTCCAGTATTTTCTTATCTAAGCAACTGAAGGATGGAGTTTCTCTCCCTTGATATGAGAATTAAGGAAAATAGCAGTTTTTTTGAGTTGTAGAAATGTTGAGTCTGAAAGCCAAGAGATGTCTGTATGGAGACATCAAGTATTCAGTTATGAATTTATATGTGATCTGATATCCAGGAGAGAGGTCTAGGATGAAAATATTAAGTTTGGTGTCCTCAGCATATAGATGATGAAACTGGAGGAGGTCTCCAAGGTACTGAACTTAGAAAAAATGAAGTCCCAAATCAAACCCTGCAGTATTCAACGATTAAGCAATTGATGAGAAGGAGAACATACACAAAAGAAAATTTAAAGAAATAATTTTGGGGGTAATAGAAAAATCAAGAGTGTAGTATATCCTGAAAGCCAAGTGTATTTTAAAAAGTTATCAAGAAAAAGAAGTGCTTTTCTCTGTTAAATGCTAAAGATTGGTCTAATATGATGGCAACTAGAACTCATGTCTGAATTTAGCCAAGTGAAGGTTATTGTCAATCAGTAGTTTCTGAAGGGTGGAAAGTCAAAGCCAGATAAGTGTATTTAACAGAAAAACATTAAAGAAGAAATTGTATATCAAGAGCTTAAACTCTCTTCAGAGTTATGTTTCAAGAGAAGTACCAATAAATGGGATAGCAACTGGTAGGAAAAGAAAAGTCTTTCCTTTTTTTTAATGATGAGGAAATTTTACCATATTTATATGCCAATAGGAATAATGTATTCGGCTGCACAGTCAGGAACAGAGTAGGTAAAGGGTTCGATTTAACTAGGCTGTGGATTTACAGGGAACTTTGTCGAAGTAACAAGGGATGGGAGGGGCATTCTTCAATTATTTGTGTTGTGAAATTGTATGTTTTCCCTTTGTTTGCTTTCCTATTTTGGAATTGCCAATCTGCCAGAGCTGTTACTAATTTAGCTCTTTTTCCAGACAGTTCTTGGTTTGAATCTATGTCCTACTGCTAAAGTGTGTAATGTTAAGCAAATTAATTACTCTCTCTATTCCTCAGAGTCCTTCTCTACAAAATAGGGTTGATAATATCTATTTTCATGAGATTATTAGAGGAATTAAATGGGGTGATGTGTGTAAAGCATAATAGAGTTTTTAAACATAGCACATAGCAGAAAGTCAATTACTGCTCATTATTTTATATATGAAATATATTTCTGGTCCTTGTTTATTTTGACAGAATTGTATTTTTCTTAATAATTTAAGTAACACATTTATAAGTTAAACATGGACCTTTTGCCTGCCCTTTGTGTTGTAAATATTTTTCCGTGATTTATTTTGTTATACATCACTTTAGATATATTAAAGTTTTAAGTTATATGAGATTGTCTACTGATCTTAACTTTATGCCCTTTTACTACTTTTAGAAACAATTGTCGCATTGAAGAATCAAATTAACATTCACAGACTTTGTTAAGACTGACTTTTCTTCCCAAAGAACTTGTTTCATGTTGACCAACATCTATGATATCTTCAGTGATAGAGAAAAGGCCATCTGACCAGTTGTGATTCCTTTTCTTGAATAGCAATTCACTATTTCTAGAAATAAAGACTACTCAACAAGGATATCTGGCCTCATTTATAATTTTGAAGGCCTTCCTTGAAGGTAGATCACAAAGTTTTTCATTTTTTGCTTAAGAAAATATTTTTCCAGAGGTACTGATTTCTTTTCATTTGTAAAAGATATCGAACCTTCTATTGCTCTTATTTACAGGATTTTACTCATCTCAAAACTACTACCAATACTACTGCTAATAATAACATTGATTGGATGATTACTATGTACCACACACTGTTATAAGAACTTTTCTGTGTATTAACTCATTTAATTATCATAACATTCCTATGAGATAGATATTATTTTTATCACTTTTTATCAAGCAAGGGCACTGAAATTCAAACAAATTGCTATTTCCTGGATTCACAGTTTGATTCTAGTAAAATTGAAGTTGGCATCTAAACCCAAACAATTTGGTCATAATAACTAGAGCTTAAACATTCTGCTAAAATCCTTTTATACATATTTTTTATTCTTCCTCCTCAATTCAGCCTTGGTGATATTTGATTCACTTAAATAATCATATAAGAGTACTCTTATCTGGTGTGTTGAAGAAAATGGTGACTCCTCTTTATTAAAATCATCCTTGTTATAAAACATAATTTAAGTTGCAGAATTTTTTTCTCTTCAATTTTATCAGCAGTAAATTAAGGTAGTCATTTTAGTATCTTTTCTGAAATAGCCCTGTAAGGCAGCTTGTGCACTGAACTTTCCCACTCTGCCCTTATCACACTGACTCTTGAGAGGGTGGTGGGGAGCAATGTCCGAGAAAGGGCTCCAAAGGTAAAGACATCTAAGCTAAGAACTGAATTATGAGTAAGAGGTTTCTTCAGAAAGATGGTATGTAAAGCAGGTGAATTTAAAGGAAAGAAAAAGGAGCACCATGTAGCTAGAATATAAATTGATAAAGTAATAGGATTTCATGTTGAAGAGGTAAAGAAGGGTCAAGTCATAAAGAGTGTCACAAGTTAATTTAAGAATTGTAGAGTCTGTTCTATGTACTTTGGGAACACATTGAAGGTTTATGCATGGTAATAATGTGTCAATATTTTAATTTTCTGGCTATAGTGGGGATAACAAGAAAAGGGTGGGGGTTGGGAACTGAATGCAGAGCTGTCCCTTAAGAGATTGCTGTAGTGATCCTAGCAAGAAACAATGTTTCCTAACATAGATGCAGGACATGTGGGCCTAAACAGATCTGAGAGCCATTTAGGAGAATGAATGGACAAATCTCAGTGTCTGATCAGATATAGGTCATAAAGGGAGAAATAAAATCTAAGACAATTCCATGTTTCTGGCTTTAGAGACTGGATGGATAATAAATATGGCACCACTAACTAAAATAGAGAGCATAGGTGGACACTCATTTAGATGAAGTGGGGAGTCAGTTGGAAGGGAAAGGTAATAGGTTTGGTTTCACTGGGTTTGAAGTTCCTGAGAGTCCAAAAGGAACTTAGAGCAATCTGAGCTAGAACTAGAGATTTGAGAATACTCAGAAAATCAGTATCCCCTGAAGCAGTGGAGGTAGATGAAATCAGGAGAAAATGTTACTGCAAGAGAAGTTAATTCTTAAGCCCTAACATTGAGGAACTCTGTCATTTACAAAAGGGGTATCTGGATGCCTCCAAGTAATACCAAAACAAAACAAAACAAAAGACTGAGAATGGGCACTATAATTTTTAAGAAGGTACTGTTATTAGGAAAATCTTAGAATATTAACATTATTCCACTTCCCTAGTATTCTAGAGTTGACCTCTTTTCCTAGATGGACGAACTGGTTTTAAGTCATATTATTCAAATATGTTAATATTTATAGTCATAGGAAGACAGACAGAAAATGGAATTTATGTGGAGGGCTCAACCCCAAAGAACCCAGATCTAAAATAATATTAGAATACAAAGTCCCATTAGTCTGAAATTATAAGCTGGTTTGGATCCCTGTTACATTAGACACTCAAATTCCTATATTTTGATTTCAGTTGTGTTTCAATCTCAAGATACCTAAAGCACAATTACATTTAGTAGTAAATACTTCAGGGGAAAATGATGTGGATTTGTAAAAATTCCTCATTGTTCAAAAACTAGAAACCTGAGGGCCCAAAAGCTATGTCTCCTCTTTTATTTTTCTCTCTTTAAGAAATGACATTAGCTATGGTTTTAGAAATTAAAAGGAAACATAGTGTTCTGATTATCAGAACACTCCTTCACTCTTTCATTCATTTATGTATATAAAAAAGAAGTGTCTGATTTTCTATTGTATGTGTCCAAGATATATACACATGTATATTTGTGTCTATTTGGTTATTCTTATTTCTTTTGCAAAAAAATATGTATTAAACTTAGAGGATGTTTTTAGAATTTGGAATCATTAACTCTCCATTAGCATAAGTAATCAACAAATGATTATATGTATGAAATTTTATGAAATTTCTAGCAATCTATTTTTTAAAAGTCGACAGCCTCCATGTAGAACAAGAATTTCAACATTCTTTTGGCTCTCTCTAAGTCACATATTTTAGAACAACTGCACTATCTGTAGAGAAAAGAATTGGAAAATTAAATTATATTTTCAACTGTATTTTCCTAAAATAAAATAAATTCTGATGATTATGTCACTGCTCAAATTTTATTTTAATGCATCTCATGATGTTTAGAAATTTTACCAACCTGAGTTACGTCCATCTTTTTGGTTGAATGTAAAGATAAATCCTGCTGTGGTAGAGTAAGTGTCAGAAATAAAATGTGTCATGTTTTATTTGTGCAATAGATCTCACTCTTAAAGATCCCACACTGCATGCTTTTTTGTTGGTTTGTTAAACAGGGGTACAGAATAAAATGTGACATATTTAAGTGTGATGATTCATTTTGTCTCTCTATCTCTAATCTACTAACACCTGAAACTTGGTTATTGTACCCTTGTCACGTGACTGTAAGCTATAAAAAATGAACCATTCAGGTATTAAAACAAATGGACTAAGTAAAGGAAAATTATTTTTATTGGGGGTTAGTGTATATTTGGTGGAGCATGCCTCTAATTATATCATTAAAGCCCTAGAACAGTACTTCAAGATAAAAATAGTTGTGCCCATTTTGCAAGTAGGAAATTGAAGCCCAGAAGGCTTATAATAAAGTTACATAGCTATTAAAGGATAAAGGTAGTAGTCAAAACCTTCCAGGTTCCAAGGCCACATTACTCTGATTTTTTTTACTTGAACTTCACAGATAATGTTTATATTTGGCATTTCAGAAGAATTTAATAATAATTATAACACTAATAATTGTATATATGGTGCTTATTATGTGCTAGGCACTAATTCCTTTACATACAGTAACTCACAACAACCCTGTGGACTAGATCCATTATCAATTCCATTTCACAGGTAAAGAAGAGAATTTAAATAATCTGTCAAAATCACCTGCCAATAAATGGCAAACTGAACTCAATCCTAGTAAGTTATTTCAGAATCATGGGTGTCATTAACAATACGTTTACTATAATATTTTGAAAACAATTCCAGTTGCTCCTGGATCTTCAATCCCCACAGGTATCAGTCAGTCTTGGAGTTGGAGGATAGATCTTAAACTAACCTTAAAGAAAGCAGTAAATATATTTATGGCAGCATTTAAACTGTAGTATGGATTTTTTAATATAAAGGATTATAAAGAAGCAGTACAATGGAGAAAGAAAACAAAAAGGAAAAATGGCAATTTTAATAACACTGATGTGATCAGCTTGCAGCACTAAAGGCAGGTGTTATTTCCTTTTATTTTTATTTTTTTATTAAGGTATCATTGATACCTCTTAGGAAGGTTTCATAAGAAAAACAATGGGGTGTTATTTCCTTTTAAATTTAATGTTTAAACAAAATATTTTGATGGGCCCTATTTGACCTCAAAGGAGAGACAAGTGGGACCACAGGTGATGAAGAAAAAAGCAGTTGCAGTTCCTCCCTCAGCCTTCTCTAGATGGGCAGGCAGCTGAAGATAGAAGAAGGGTTTTCTTGGGTGTTCATCTGAGTGGATGAAGAGATACTAATTTTACTTGAATTACAAAGGAAAAGTAATCTCAGCAGGCTGGAAGATATAGGCCATCTCAACTAACATTTGTGTTTTTATTGTAAGCTGTAATATGGACCTTCCAATTCAGAGGCCATGCATCTTGTCAGAACTCTCCATCTCATTCAACATTATTGGCAGACAGCCGAAGAATAGCCTGGATAACAATAACATACAGGAGTAGTCTTATTCCCTGTCACATGTATTTAAGGATTTAACTGTTCAATTTCTCTTAAAGAAATGTTGGACAACCTTGGATGCATTACAATCCCCCTGAGCAAAGAACACTAATTCTACACATATCATGCATAATATAGCGACTCTGAATAAAATGTCAGAATAAGCCCTTTAACAGTCAAGCAACTTCTAAGTTGACTACCTTGGAGAAGTCTTACAATTATTTGTTAAAACTTTGAAATAGAAAATTGTACAAAGAACTCTAATTTCCACATGTCAAAATACTGATTTGTAAGACTTCCTCTCTATTTGCAATAGATTTGTTTACACTGCATATATTTTAAGTCATAAATGACGCTTTTCATTGTTTTTAAGAGTACTCATAAAAATATGTTCTTAACTTTTAAAAATGAGAGCTCCTGGAGTTAATTAGCTAATGTTCTAATATGTTCTCAAATATGTATCAAGAATAAAGGGGATAAAATAACTATAGTATAGTATTGTAATATATATTGTTTATATAGCATAGATGTACAAAGTACATATACAGCAGTATACAGATTGAGAATAACACAGTATACCCATCATATAGAATGAGAATAAACAAAATTATATCCAATATTATGGGTGAATATGTATGATTTCATTAGTTAAAAAAGCAGATTAAACTATTCATTATTTTAAAAGCATTTATACTTGTCAGGTTATAAATCAGAAGGGGATATGAGGAAATTTTCTTGGATTCTGATCATGTTCTTTTGGGTTTGGTTATTACTGGCTATATAGGTATGTTTAATTTTTCAACTTGTATTTAGATGTACGGTTGTGGTTTGCACTTTTCTGTATGTGCATTCTTCTTCATTAAAAGTTTATATTAAAGAAATATACATATACAACATATGTATTCATTACATAAATATTGAACATCCTGGATGTATTGATCTTTTTGAAGAACATGTAAAAATGATCATTTTGATAAGTTTTCAGAAAAACGCTGGCCAATGAGTCAGCAATGACTTCTCACCAAAGTTAAAATCACCTGTACACTGTTTTATTCTCATAACTATTCTAACACTAAGCACTAGTTCATTTTTTAAACATGATCACTTCCAGACCTATTATTTGTTTTAACAGGAAAAAGTATGCATAGCTATACTTTTAGTCAAAGAGACATTTCATAATATATGCTTTCGAGTTTGTAACAGAAGATACATCTGAAATATTTAACATGTGAATATTAATTATATATTAAGATGTCACATTATCATTTTGAGCTATTTTTCCAAAGACTATTTTTTAATATTGTTATACAAAATGTATTTAAGAGTTCTGTAGGTTAATTTTTGGTATAAAATGGAGTAAAAATAAACAAATATATAGAGTTCTGAAATTAGAGGGTTACAAGTCTGGAATTGTCCTCACTTTGGTCCTGAGATCCCTGAGGTCTAGGAAAGTTTCTTCATTTTGGCATCTCCTCCTGTGCCTAATACAATACTCTGTGCTTGATAGGTTTCAATGATTAATTGACAGTGAGTGATCATACTTGGTCCTTCATTTAGTTTGTAGGTGTACATCCTGATATAAATCAAGGTCCCATAGTGATTGTAATATTCATGTTCTACAGTGGTTAGATAGAAAGGATTGAATGACATTACCAAGGAAATGTGGAGCAGAAAGAGTGAAGATGCTGACTCACCAGTTGGTGCTGAATGATGGATGCCACTATCACCTGGATTTATATTTCTCTTACTTTCACACATGTAAAAATACTTACAAATTATTTTCACTTTTCTTAACATCTTTGGGGTAGCTAATGAAAGCTGTCTAGGATTTTTATTTTCTACTCTGAATAATATCTCATTTCATACCATCAGTGATAGAAGTGAGCCAATTTTGGTTTTGTTTCTAGTCCGCTGTATTATCAAAGTCTGTAGTCTGGAGAATCCAAGGGAAACTTACACTATATTTCTAGATAATCCAGGAAAAGATGAAATAAAAATATCCATACACTAGTGGGACACTATTCGAGTTGCCGCCCAAATCTGTGTACCCCAAATTGCCATTCATTGTTCTTAAATAAATGTTTTTGCTTAATTACTACCTCCTGACAATTTTAAGATAAAATATATTTTGATCGATAAAAATATCACCTAAATAGCACAATCCTCTTCTTTGGTATCCTAACAGATGCCTTATTTTAGAGCACTTTAAAAATACATAAGAAAATAATCTACTTTCAGATATTATTATAAGATTGTTACAGGTTGAACTGTGTCCATCAAAAAGATAGTTGAAGTCCTCATCCTCACTTCCTCAGAAAGGGACCTTATTTGGAAAAAGAGTCCCCACAGAGTTGAGGTCTTATTGGACTAGAATGAGCCTTTAGTGTAATAAAGGCTATTATCCTTCTAAGAAGAGGGGAGAGAAGCACACAGGGGAAATAACACATGAAAAAATAGGCACGGAGGCAAAACGGCTATGTGAAGGCAGAGGCGAGATTGCAGTTATGCCGCCTCAAGGCAATGAATGCCTAGAGCTCCCAGAAACTGGAGGTGACAAGGGCAGAGCCTCCCTAGAGGCTTCAGAGAGAGCCTGAACCCATCAACACCCTGATTTCAGACCTCCACCCTCCAGAACCTTGAGAGAATATTTTTCTGTGGCTGTAAGTCACCCCGTTTGTGGTGTTTTGTTCCAGCAGTCCTAGGAAACTAACACAAAGGGCATGTTAAAAATCAGCATCAAGAATCTGCCCAAAACAAATACTGGTAAAGCATATATTCAATATTATTTCTAGTCAGAGGGTTTATAGGTGGGCAGTGACATTTCTGGCTAGTGGGATTGTGGAGGACAGTTGTGTGTTGTGCTGGTTAAAAGCCCACACCTAAGAATAATTAATTTATTTTGATACTGGTCCAATGACCTTGGCCAATTTATTCCACCTTCTTTGAGCCTTAGTTTTCTCATGATGAAAAGTGGGCACTAAATACTTGTACTGCATAGCTTTTAAAGATTAAATTAGTTAAATGTGGGATATTCTTTAAATGGGGACTGGAAATTTAAAAATGTTCAACATGGATTCATTATTATTTTATTGTGTTTCTATGTATTTCCCATCTTGTATGAAGTTTTGTGCATTTGTTTGTAATTAGGAAAAGAAGAATAGTAAATGTCTAACATTTATTGATAGTCTGCCATGTGCCAACACTGTGTTGAGAAGAATGCATGCATTATAAATCATTTAAACCTCACTTGAATCATATATCTAATTTCTAGTCACATATTACATTTGAAGATAGCAAAGTTCGAAGATGTGAAATAAGTTGGCCAAGGACTCATAGTTGGTAAAGGATAGAATAAATCTAGAGCATTCAAACTTCAAAACTTTATTATAATTACTATGCTATATTACCTTTGGATCCCCCTTCAATCCCTCCCACACCCAAATAATACAATGTTATGTGAACTGATTATGCTCTGTGTGGTGTGAATAACATTGATGTAGTGAAATTACTTTTTAATTTACTTCTTTATTCTTTTAAATTGTGATATACAAGTTAAAAAAGAAGAATCATGTCAGATCTGCATATTTACCAGAAACCTAATTGTTGGTTTGCAACCTTAAGAGCTCCCCGGCTGAAATCTGAAACTGCCCCCCATTTGCGGAGGGCTGGGAGAGACCAAACAGGCAGATCACTCCCAATCAATAGGTGACAGTGTTAATACAGGGATCTCAGGTCTAAGGCTTATCTTTGGTAGCCATGAGATAAGTAGATTTCTGCCCCCACTCACCAGAATCTTCAAAGTTTATATAGAGGCTTTAACTATGTTCAATCACATAGTCAGTCCAGACTATCTCAACAATATCCTCGAAATAGCTGCTAGTATGGAAATAGTAGGTAGGACGCACATTCCAAGGATAAGGGTGGGGGTGAGGACCAGATGGCCTATGTCCACCTTGTGGGTCGACCAGTGGTCACATCCTCTCCTCTCTATGACCTCCCCTAACACTAAATTAGAGCCTATGGTTTTAATCATTTTGTAATCCTCTTTTTCTTTATTGACTTCTTATATTATCTCATTGCTTTTATGTAAGATACCACCCTTCAGAGAGGACTGTGTATGGGCTATTAGTTAGGAATAAATTTTAATTCATAGCCCAAATAAGAGGAGCATATAATGCCCCCCAGTGAATATCATAGATACCCTTGCAAAGCCTAACTATAAAATTGTAAGCAATATTTTTATTGAATATTCTTGGGATATTCCAGATAAATCTATTTTTCTTAAAGAATTAAATTTAAGATTTAGGACTTAATAAAGGAAATGTTTTTAATATCTAATATGGGAGAGGATAGTATAACTTATTATTTTAAATATATTTACTGTAAAAATCATACATCACTGGGGGGGAAATGACTAAAATCTCTTCCTTTTAGGCTCTTAAACTATTCATCCACAAAGTAAGTTTAGGAGGGATCATTATTTACTTAGAGTTATTAAATTTTAAAATAATGCAATAAAGAAGCATTAATAATAAATAAGTAAATAAATAATATAAATAAATAATTTAAGAAATAGAAGGTAAATTTAAAAACTAATAAAATAAAATAAAGCAGTAAAAAAGAAAAGTCAGATTCATGCAATCAAGCAAAGCAAATGCACGTGGTTGCACTTGATTTTGGAAGATCCCATCCTTCCAATACTAGTGGATAACAGCCAAAATGGAATTCCCCAAATATTAGTTATCCCCATTAACAGGCAAACTATTCCCTTAACTGTTCAAAAACTAAGGAGAGTTAACCTTCACGCTTGACCAGTTCCACAAGTCTATCTAGAATCTGGCCACTGTTTACTGCTACAATCTCACCCTTATACCTTCCTCAACCTCAAACATTCCTGGTATTTCTTCCTGCTTGCATTATTCTTTCCCATTTTCACACACTTGTCTTTTTTTGTCATACAGATCTCCTCTCTATTAGAGAGGTCTTTTCAGGCCTTCCTGTGTAATATTTTGCCGACCCTTGAGCCACTTTCTTACCATATCACTGTTTTGTTATCTTTGTGGTACTTAAACTACCTGAAATGATCTTATTTACATATTTGCTCCTTATTTTCTTCCTTTTCTTTTAACCTTGACAAGGAAGTTTGAAATTGTCCATTTTGCTCATATTGATGTGTTTCCAGACCTAAGAGTATTGATCACCATATTTGAAGTGTACAGTTATTATTTATTGAATGAAGAAGTCAGTGGGTGCTGATAAGTGAGTTAGAGAATCTCATTTTAGTCCTTAGTACATAGGATGGTCCTAAGATTGATCAATGTATTACACATTTCCCCTGAAATATCCTTTACGTGAAAGATTGTGGATTTTTCTCATTAATAAACATGTAAGGCACTGACCATCTTTCAATGGTGTCTTACTAAGGAAACTGCCCTTTCTCTATTATTTTTACTAATTGATCCTAGTAGAATTATGTTTATATCTCAGACATCCCTGAAGTATTTTGTTAATGCTGGTTCAGCAAAACAGTCGGGCTAAATACAAAATAATTAACTTCATGAACATCATTATACATAGGATAATTAGGCTTTGTAATTATCAAGCATAGCAATAATAATTGTAATTTAATAATAGCTATCAACAATCTAATTAATAATGAATAGCAATCATTCATTCAGCAAACGTGAATGAAACTTGGTAAACAAAGTGCTGCAATCCTCTTTTATACATGAAAATACTGAGATTTAGAGAGGATGTAACAAGAAAATGTTTATTGAGTCATTATGTCACAGAGAGCTTGGATATGGACCCAAACCATCTGATTTCAGAGCCCATGTTCACAAACAGTACTCTAAACTACTCCTTGTTTTAAATGTTTACTCAGGTCTTTAATAGAAATACATTGTTCTTTTAAAAAGTTATTTCATGTTACATTATATATATTTTAAAGGTAGATTAAACATGGCTGTCAAGTCAGGAAGTCCCTTAAAATGAATAGAAATGAACTTTGAAAATTTATTTAAAAATACAGTTGGGTATTATAAATCTCATACATGCTTATTAGAAAAAGGAAAACAAAAAATCATCTACAATTCCTTCTTTTCAGAGATAACCAGTGTCAAGAAATCTTTGGATCAGAAAACAAAATTGCACTCAATGGTAAGAGAGATCAAAGTTTAGAGACAATAAAACCCTTCAAGTTCTCAAAAACAATCAAAAGACATTTTGATCATCAAAAAAACCACTGAAGCCCCTCAGTTTTCACGTGGTGTTACAGATAGAGATCACCAAAAATATGCACAGATTGCTATAAAGTAAGGTCGCTTAACCTTTTAGTACCTCAGGTATACTTTGAAATATAAAAATAATAAGCCCTATCTTATCTGCCTCAGGGATGTTTAAGGATAAAATTAGGTTATAAATGTGACAGCTCTTTGAAATATCTTTTCTCTTGCTGAGCGTTTCCCCATGACCACATTTCGTTACTCTGCCCCCTGACCTTTCTAATCACTTGAGAGCCACTGTGACTAAGTTAGGGTTTTCTTTGCCTCATCTTCAACACAGAATGCAAAATCACTGGACGACATACTACTCTCTAGGCTACTTTCTGATGCAGTGCTATGATTTCTGGGAAGAAAGAAATTACAAAGTTGCTAGGGAAAAAAAGGCATACAGAACAATGTTGGAAAATGGTTTTAAGATGTTATCTTCCAAAGGTTCCATGTACCAAAGGTCCTGTCTGTCCAGACCTTCTGAATTTCACCTAAGTATTAAGACTGATTGCCAAATGAAGAAGGATTAAATCATTTTAATACCCATTATTTATTTTCTTTATTCTTGGGGCTCACCTTCTACTACTTCCTACTGTCCATTAATTTCAAACTCTATTTTTGTATCTTTTTTTAATTGAAGTATCATTTATTCACAATTTTGTACTGGTCTCAAGTATACAACACAGTGATTCAAGTTATTCACATTATTAAATCCTCACCCCCTCTAGTACAGTAACTATCTGTCAACATAGGAAGATGTTACAGAATCATTGACTATATTCTCCATGCTGTACTACTATCCCTGTGACCGATTTATATTATGATTGAGAATTATTGTGCCCCTTTATCCCCCTCACCATCTCTACCCACTCACCCCAACCCCTCACCCATGGTAACCCCCATCAGTTCTTAGTATCTATGAGTCTACTGCTCTTTTGTTCATTTTGTTTTGCTTTGTTTTTATATTCCACAAAGAAGTGAAATCATATGGTATTTGTCTCTTTCCACCTGGCTTATTTCACTTAGCATTAACAGTCTTTAGATCCTTCCATACAGTCACAGATGACAGGATTTCTTTTTTATGGCTGAATAATATTCCATTGTATATGTGTACCATCTCTTTTTTATCCATTCTTCTATTGATAGATGCTTTGGTTGCTTCCATACCTTGGCTATTGTAAATAATATGCAATGAACATAGGGATGCATATATCTTTTCAAATCAGGGATTTTGTTTTCTTTGGGTAAATTCCTAGAAATGGGATTACTGGGTCATGTGGTATTTCTATTTTAAGTTTTCTGAGGAAGCTCTATACTGCTTTCCACAGAGGTTGCTCCAGTTTACATTCCCACCAACAGTGGAGTAGGGATCCTTTTCTCCACATCCCCACCAACACTTATTTCTTGTCTTTTGGATAGTGGCCATTCTGACTGGTGTGAGGTGTTATTTCTTTGTGGTTCAAGTATACTTTCTTAAAGTCCATTTTGCAAATAATACATGCAATGACAGACATTTCAAACAGGTTATAAGAATTTATAATGAGACACCAGAGTCTCAGCCCACTTCCCAAAGTAAAATTTTCCAAGTAAGTCTCAGGTCTAGAAGGTCACCCATGGTCCCCTGTGACATGGCCCTCTCACAGGTCCTCTCACACCACAAGAACTTAATTCTTCAAGAGAAGGAGGAGAATGTTGGCTACCTTGTGTCTCTACTTTCAAGGAGGTCTGTATTTTTCTTTAAAAAGGCTCATGCTTTAGATCAGGACAGGTGCATATCTCTTGATGAACTCAAAGACAGCCATCTAGGACTTTAATTACATCTATAAAATCCATTCAATTTAACCATATTCTATTGGTTAGAAGCAAGTTACAAATTCCACTTGAACTTAAGGGAGAGGAGTTATATAATCTCGTGGTTATCAAAGGCTGAGACTCTTGGGGGCCATCAGTTACCACAGATTCCTCAGTGCAATTTTTAATCAGAGTCTGTTTGTGAAGGTTTTTCTACAGATATATTACAATTTTAGATAAACTCAATTTTATCAATCTTTATCTTTCTATCTTGGGTTTGTTCCTTGTCTAGTAAAGCTTTCCCCATTTTAATATTATGTAAACAACATATATGATTAGTATTTTCTTCTCCAAGTGCTTTTACAACTTTATTCCCTTCTTGTGTTCTTTTTGCATTTTTTGCATTAATTCTTGGTGTTTCTGTTAGAGATCTTTCTAGTTATCCCTTTGTGATCTATGGAGTAATCCATTTTTTACCCACTGGCTTTAAATGCCACCTTTACCCCATAATAAGTGTTTTGAACAGCTCATTCTCTTGTTAAAATCTCAATTCTATTTCTTGCGTCTGTATATTTTTTTCTGCATCAAAACAAAATACATTTTATTTCTGTGGCCTTATACATGTACCTACTCTCTTGGAGGAATATTATCCACTTGTTTCTTTTATTTTATTTAGGATTTTTTTAGATATTTCCAAATGTTTATTTTCCATATATTTCAGAAAATTTCTCTAAATAAAAACATTACTGGTAATTTTAATAAGATTATAATATGATATGTTTAGTAATAATTTATATTTCATATTTAATTGAAAAATAAATGGATTTTATTCTGTTTAATTCTTTTATGTCCTATAGTAGTTTTGCTTTCAGAGATCTTTACATATTTGGTTCAGCAGATGTCTTGAACTTTGCTTACAGTTTTTATTTTATAAATGGAATATTTTCTCTTCTTATATTTTTCTTAGTTGTTTATTTCTATTGATCTTTATAAAATAACTTTCTGTTGAGTTATTATTTAAATATCTTATTTTTAGTAGTCTTTATTTCTGAATTTTCCAATTAATTAATCAAATAAACAGAGGTACTGATATTTTTCCCGCATTCTTTTTCATTTTTTTCTCCTTTATTTCCCTTTTGACAAATAACATTGGAAAGTGCAACCACAAAAATGTGAAATAATGATAATGATGGTGGGTATTCATGATGCTATTTTACCAGGGGAATTATTTGTCAGAAATAAAGCATTATGCTGGAAATTAGATTGTGTATATTATGCAACCAGGTAAATAAATGTCTGACCTATTTTTATTTTAAAGTGAATATTTTCCATTATTATTAAACTCTTATTCTTGGTGTATTATTTTTAAAATACTGCTGCATTCCAATAATAATATGTTGAATTTTTTGCATCAAGATATATAGGAAAGATTAGGATATTTTTTGTCATATAGAAGTTATTCTGCTTTTTAAAATATCTTTCCACAGAATTCGATAAGCTATAAGCTTTCCTTATCTCCTTATATTTTAAAAATCTTTAATAACACTAGAATAATCTGCCCCTGGAATATTTGGAAAAACTCACCTCCTAATTTTTCTCAGCTCTAGAACAATGTGTACTGAAATTCGTAGTGACTATGAATCACTGACAATTTTGTTAAAATGCAGACTGATTCAGTAACTGTAGGATGGGGCCCAGAATTCTGCATTTCAAACAAGTTCTCAGGTAATGTTCCAAGGGCCAACTGATACAGTTATATATATACTTCTACATGTATATATATTATGCAGTTGGTCCTTGGAGCACACCTTGAATGGAAAGATCTAGAGTTTTTTCTGAGGTGAAATTTTCTTTGTTACTTTCAGAACAATTGGTCTTTGTAGAGCTCCATTTTTTTTTCGAGTTAAATTTAGAAATTGTATTTTCCTGAAAAAGTTTTCCTTCCATACAAGGTTTACAAATCTATTTTTTAAAAGTTGAGTAAACCTATAATTTAAATAAGCTACTCTCCATCTCTGGATTTGCTTACTCTCCTTTTGTAATTTTGTGAATTTAAATTTTCTTTCTTTTATGTACATTTATTTTTTTAAAGAAACAACTCAGGAGCTTGTGTCTACTTATTTTATGTACCTAATTGCTTAATTTATGCTGTTAGATAGATGTTTGAGTTAATGTTTAACTCATATAATATTAATTAATAATAACTATATTATTACTTTATCATATATTACTCCTTTACAACTTTATTAATTGTAGAAAAAAATGGAAATTTCTGACCAGGATTCCCACCTGGCCTTAATAGTGCCCACTGTATATATATATATATATATGGGCTTATTTGTATGTCTATGGGAAGTTTACTGGGGACAGAGTGGCTGGTCAGTCATGGGAGTACCAGCCCAGGGGAGAGGTGGAGAGGAAACACCCATTCTCTCCTCTCCTCAGTTCCTGGTATGTAATTGGTCAGGCATCTGCCAGTCACCAGAAACCCGCCCACAGGGTTCTTCTCCCATTACCCCAGGTTAGGGGTGGAGAAGTAGAGAGCTGGGAGAGCCAGGAGAGAGTGGTAGCTTGGAATCCTGAAGGGATAAGTAGGAGAGAATGGCAGCTGGCAGAGGGAAGCCATTGAGCCCTGGTGCTAGGAGAGGATTAAACCCATTCTGGGGAGCAGAAGTGAGCAGCGCCAGAGGCAGGAGAAACTGAGACCTACTGCCATGAGAATAAATGTGCTACCCCTTTTAAAACCCCCAAATTCTTGCCCTTGCCTTTATTCAATCTCAGAGCATTCATAAGGAACTTGCCCAGGCAGAGAACCCCTCCACCCAGAGCAACATTAAGGCATATTTATGTATAAAATTTACACATTCCAAGTTTAAAAATTCAACAGTTATTTATTTCATCCCATTGTACACCCATCATAATAGATCAGTTTTAGAATATTTCACAATCCCAATATACTACTGCACTTTTAACACCTCCATCTTATGTACTTGGAATTTATTTTGTATTTATTATGCTAACTCCTATTTTCATTTTATTGTGCTGTATCTCCCAGGCTTCCTGAACAGAACAGTCTTCTGCTTTATCAGCTGCCTCTTTCTGTGCTATTCTCCCCTAGTATTCTTCTTTCTCTGATCTTTCTTTACATAACTTGTTTCCTGAGGAATTCATTATTTTCCCTATTCTCTTTTTCTATTTTTTTAAAATATATTTTGCCTGGGCCTTACTCATCCATATGACTTAACTACTATTCCTTTGATAATAGCCTCATATCTACATATCCATGACACACCCTTTGCCAAGCTACACATTTATCCAACTGTGTAGGAGCACCTCCCTTGGAATAATGCACAGCACCCCATTTAAAATGTTCAGAATAGTGTTCACTGACTTCTTCGGCACCTGCTCTCCTGACACCCTTTTGCCCCTTTGCTCCTTTGTTTATTTGATGTAAAATAAATAATAAGATACTAACTTTGTTATCTGCCTTATAAGGCCTTGTGTGCTGTACCTTGGGTATATTGTTTTGGAATGTGCTCTGGCCCACCTTTCCTCTTTATTCATTTCCTCCTTTCTGCTACCCTTTGTCTACTCCCTTCATTTATGTAATTATGGAAAGATATTTCAGTGTATGGTTAAAGGCATGGATTCAGGCACTAAACTGCCTTCTTTAAAACCAGATTTAATCATTTGGAAGTGTAACTTTGAGTCTCTATGAATTTAATCTCTCTCTGCCTTATAACCTCTATTACCAATAGTTGTATTAATTGTTTAATCTTAAACATATAAAACAATGGTGGGTGGCAAAAAGTAAGAACCCAGGAAATGTTTGCTTTTATTTTAAGCCGCAACCATCTATATCCTACTACAAAATCCAAAAAGCTCTGGAAACAAAAAAGTTTTGGAATTTATTTGGCAAGAAAAACAGAACAAGCCTGACCTGTGCTTATTTGGAAGCAAGATCTGACTTGAAGAGATACATTTATGCTATTTACTAATTAAAATTAATATTTATATTTCTCTGCTAAATAGAAATGTTTTAAATCCTGGAATGCTGCCCCAGATCTCATTAGGAATGTTACATTATATACTATATGTATACCATATTGTGTCTCTAAAATGTGTAAAACTCTGAAGTTAGAAACATATCTGACTCCAGGATTTCAGAAAAAGGATCATGATATATTACACTTTAGAGGTTAGCTTTGATATCACCTTGTCAAGGCCTTCTCTGAATTCCATAACAAATTTAGAAATATATCTTATGTGCTGCAATTGTGTCTTAAATTTACCCCATCATAGCACTTTTGAACTATTTTACTTGCCTGTAAAGTGTGTGCTTTTTTTATTCAACATAGTACCTGGCACCTGGTAAGTATTCAGTAACTATTTATTTCAGACTATCTGAATAAATGTATTGGGTAGAACATCCCTGCACCAAAAACAGTCATATTAACATTTATTTAGTGCCTTGCTGGGCATTAAATTTGATGCTAAGATTGTAACAATGAATGAGACACAGAATCTGCTCTTGAGTCAGCTGTAACATAGTGGTTGAAACAAGACTATTGACATGAGTTTCACTTAAAGAGATTTATGGTCAGATACAAAATCCACAGGGTGCTATAGGTGCTTTGAGGAAGTACCTTTGGGATTCTGGCTATATTTCCTAAGAAAAAAGACATTTTTGCTGAGGGTTGAAGTAGGAAAAGTTGCTAAGCTCTACAAAAGAGAGAGAGCACTCTAAGCAAAAAGAGCTAATGAGCAGAAGCATAGAAGCCTGAAACTGCTAGATCAATTTGAAAAATCAGATGCAGGATGATTTCCTGGCAACAAGGAAGGGTAGAAGAGATTATAATGAATTACAATCAATTGATATATCTCTTGGAGACTAACGACACTTATTTTTCATTTATAAATCAGAAATCCAAAGAGCAAGTGAAACTGTACTCTAAGAATAAACTCTAAATCTACACTAATTGACAGACTATTCTACTGTGTCCCATACCTGAGATCTTTTTTAAATTTAACTTTTAACTAACCATAGTTTTTGATGATTGAGTTCTGTAAACATGGTTTTCTTATCTGAAAATTGTACTGCTCAATTCCTACCTCTTGCAAGGATTACACGAGAGGAAGTACAAAATAATTTTTGTTTAAATAGGTGACTACAAAAATTCCAGGATATGATTAAGGTCTGTCATTATCAAGACCACTAAAGATTAGGACATTATTCATTGTAATAATTTTGTTAGCTATATATCATGAGATAGTGAGACAGGGACCATGGGCTTAGACAGAATAGGGTGAGGGCCTCTGGAAAAAAACTAGATAACCATTGCGAGATTTGCTTTGGCCTGCTGGGGAGCCCAGCTTATTTTTCTAAGTGCCGCCTTTCTTCCTCCAGCCCTAAACAAATGATTTGTTGCAACTTGGGCAATGTAGCAAACAAGCCCAAAACTATTGCAAGCCCAAAACAACATAGTAAAAAAGGCAGGAAGGATTCCATCTTGAAACCAATTAGTTAAAAAAGTAAAACAATGACTCAGCCCACCTTTGGAGCAAAGCAGACAGCCTTGAGTGATATGCTCCCAGACCAGGAAGCTGCTATCCTGGGAGGAAATCGGATCAGTAAAGTTCTTGTAAATAACCAGGGAGACTAAGAAGAAACCTAGTATTTCTTCAAAAGTATTTGGAACCACTTAACAGGTGTACATCCCTAGCCCTTTGTCTCTCAACTGCCTATAAAAACCCCTAGACAAGGTACCACCCCGGGACTCTCTTGTCCCCTCCTGGCATGAGCCAGGAACTCTGTCCTTTAACTCTCTCTCTAAATAAAAGGCTGTACCTTGCTCTCCTAACCTTGACTGTTGGTGAAGTTCATTCTTCGGCTCCGTGAACAAGAACCCCAGCATCAATAGTATTTTAAAATTTCAAATGACTGATCTAAGGAAGGTTAATATCAATATTTACTAGATAATTTGTAATATATGATAATTTGTTCAAGTTTACTACAATAAGAAAAAATTGTGATCAGAACTAGAACTTGGGAGAAATCTTCTACATAGTTGGCTTTACAATTCCTGTAATTGGTGTTCAACTTTATACCATTTGAAATACAGATATTTTTACAATATTGACAATATGAGGCATTTGAGTTAAAGTAGAGGAAAAGAATGGCAAATACAGGGACTGGATGTTGGACCCTACTATAGTTTCTGGCCTCAGACTTCTATTTTGGAATTACAGACCCCTAGTTCATTACTTAAAAATTGTGATTGAAAGGACGGATTTTTTCCTGAAATATTTGGAAAGTCAATTTATTTTCGTAAAGACAACATGAATTGTGTTTTGCTATTGGATTCCTAAGTATAATGTTGGCTTTGAGAATTTACAAAGAACCACAGTATGTCAGAGGTTGTGTCCTTGTGATATCAATAATAACAGAAAACTGGTTGCATTGAGCTGTCAGGACAAAAGTGTGGACAAATATGGAAACTTTCCTTGTCTATTTATTTTTAGGACAGCTCTATTGAATGCTTGGACATCTCTCAATGTTAACACTAATTTATATCTATAGAATTCTGAAGATAAATAGTGTACTTATTTCATTGAAACAACAGAAGAAAGATCATTTAGTGGACATTACCTTCAAAGAATTAGTTATCAAAAGTGTGGAGTAAAAACCATGGAATTAAAAATTTCCAAGCAATTTTTGTTTCTTTCTAAGCATTATGGAGTCAGTAGAATGTAACTCCCTCAAGGGCGATTACTTTGTGTGTGTTTTATTGCACAAGGAATCCTCAGTGCCTACACAGTACCTGGAAATGGTCATGTGCTAAAAAATAAAATGTTGAATGAATGAAAGAAAAATGGCCATAAAATGGGATATTTAGTAAAAAGGAAGGAGCAGAGTACTTAAATTGTTTTTAGAAATGAACAATTCCTCCCGATACATCAGCAAGGTGGGTATTAGTATCTTCATTTTATAAATGAAAAAAGTAAAACAGAGCTAGAAAGTACCTCACCCAAAGTATGCATATGCGTTTATATATATATGTATATAAAATGTTTTATTATATATATAAAAATATGTGTGTGTACATACACATGTATCTATGTATCATCTATTTTGCATGCTCAATAGACATAAATCTTTTCTTCTTATTAAAAGTCCTATAATTAACATACAGATTAAATAAAATTTTAGAATTAATTAATATTTAGCTTTGTATAATACTATAGGGTCATAAGTTGATTTAAAGAGCAAAACTTTCTCTCTCCTTCTCTAGCATATATATAATGAAAATTGATTTGTCCAAAGCTTTCTTTCCCAATGACTTAGAAAAAGATATTTGAGTCTCAAAAATTATGGCCACTTCACCTGTTCGTAACTTTTATTCATTTCCATGAAAAACCTAGCATTTCACTATATTTCACAAAAATTGCAAGGCAATATATTTTTCGTATTATTTGAATTTGTGTCTAGGGATGTCAAAAGGCCAAGAGCTTAAAATATAGATACAGTGAATCAGAGAGCTAAGAAGATACGAAATTCAAAGAAATATATTCATTTTGATTGTGCTAACTTTTCCCCACAGACTTCGAATAAAATTATTTGTGGAAAGGAATGAGTGTTCAGAGGCTGGCTTTAGGTGGTTGAGAAAATGAGGTCAGTATAAACCGTGGTTAAATGCATCCACAAAATTGATGACATAAAATTCAGGTATACTTGAAGGAAGCTTTTATCACCTCATACAGTAGAACATTTTCTTCTAAAAATTGTAGGCTTCTGAACTGTCCATTGGGGATTATTTACTAAGGCACATCAAAATATATCAATATATAATTTGAAGAACTTATTCTTTATAAGTAATTCAACTGTTTCACTGTGACATATTCATTTGGAAGAGATTTTAGGTCTTTCTGCTAAGTACTAGGCAAAAAATGGAATCCAATTCATTTTTATTTTTCCAATAATGCAAATAGTACAAATTTTTCAGAAAAGAGACAAATTCATTAAAGTGTGTTGCTTAAATTGATTACAATCTGTTTACTGTTATACCACTAGCTGCAAAATAAAGAAATTTAAGTTTTTTGTGGAATGCAATTTGAAATAATTTTACCATAAAAAGTCATGGCAAATTATTTTTAGCCACTCTCATACACAAACATTTTCAGTTCAAGTTGAGAAATTATTTCACTTATCTCTGTGGTATTTATTAAGGCTATTCATACATGCTTAGTTCTCCTTCCAAGTCTCATGTGGCTGGGTTAACTTGGTTTGGCTAATGGACTCTGTATGTTTTTTTCTCATGGACTCTTCAAAATCCAGTACATGAGTATCACATTTTATTCCTCCCACTACAATAACCTTGAGAAAATGTCAAGGTGTGAGCTTTGTCAGCCCAGGTGTTTGAGTGACTGCAATGAGGAGTGCAATCACTGCTGACCTTTATTTCACATGGAACATACATGAAAAATGTACCCGTTGCCCAAATTCACTGTTGATTGTTTCTGCAATATAATTTGGTCTTTTATGATTGAGACACTATTATTTAGAAAAAACTTTGTTTATGTATAAAATGGCATTTCTGTGTAGTTAAGGCATCAGAAAATTACATATAAAAATGATTATTAATTGTATCTAAAAAAAAAAACTAGACCCATATGGTCCATTGTACTATAGTACCTAAGAATAAACAGTTAGTCATTGCGAATTATGACTATGCTACTTGAAATCTAGTCTTCAAGGTTGTAGAGAGAATTCAATCTAACAATAATTCTACATCTAGTACACTACAGGGACGTAGGAGGCACTCAATTGTTTTCTTATTTCTTTAGCTTTTTAGTGGTAAGGCTCTTAACTAGTTCATTTTAAGCAAGAATTTAGAACTGAACTAAAATTAGTTTTAGCCACACAAAACTTGAATTATTAAATTAGATTAGTGAGTTAATAAAATTTTATCCTTCCTCTAGTATAAAATAGTCTCACTAGGCTGGTTTGCATGCCTTGATTACTCATGACTTAACACAAGTCCTAAGTCATAGTTGCATAAGCATACTTGTTTTATCATGCTTCATTGCCCTTTGCAGATATTGCAATTTTTACAAATTGTGGCAACACAGCATGGAAGCAAGCCTATTGGCACCATTTTGCCAACAGCATTTGCTCACTTCATGTCTCTGTGTCACATTTTGGTAATTCTACCAATATTTCAAATTTTTTCATTATTATTATATTTATTATGATGATCTGTGTTCAGTGAGCAGTGTAATTGTTTTGGGGCATCATGAACCACACCCATATAAGATGGCAAACTTACAAAATGTGTGTGTGTTCTGACAGCTTCACTGACCAACACTTCCCTATCTCTCTCCCTCCCCTTGGGTCTCTATATTATCTGCGACACAACAATATTGAAATTATGCCAATTAATAACCCTACAATGGCCTCTAAGTGTTCAAGTAAAGGAAGAGTTGCAGATCGTTCACTTCTAAAAGCTAAAAATTATTAATTTAATGAGGAAAATATGTTGAAATCTAGGCCTCTTGTTAGCCAAGTTGTTAACACAAAAGAAAAGTTCTTGAAGGAAATTGAAAGTGATATTCTAGGGAACACATGAATGAGAGGTAAAATAGCCTTACTGCTGATTTGAAGAAAGTGCAAGTGGTCTGGATAGAAGATCAAGCCAGCCATAACTTGCCCCTAACCAAAGCCTAATCCAGAGCAAGGCCCAAACTCTTCTCAATTCTTTGAAGGCTGAGAGAGGTAAAAAAGCTGCAGAAGAAATTTTGAAGTCAGCAGAGGTTGGATCATGCAGTTTAATAAGGAAAGAAGCCACCTCCTTAACATAAAAGTACAAGGTGAAGCAGCAGTGCTGATGTGCAAGCTGCTGTAAGTTGTCCAGAAGATCTACCTAAGACAGTTAATGAAGGTGACTGCACTGACCAACATATTTTCAATGTGGACAAACAGCCTTATATTGGAAGAAGATGCCATCCAGGACTTTCATAACTAGACAGGAACAGTAACAGTTTCATAGGACAGACTGACTCTCTTTTTAGAAACTAACGCAGCTGGGGACTTGACTTTAAGCCAATGCCCATTGACCATTCTGAAAAGTTTAGGGTCCTCAAGACTTATTCTAAATCTACTCTGCCTGTGCAGTGTTAATGAAACAACAAAGTGTGGGTGACGGCACATCTCTTTCTAACATGGTTTGCTGAATATTTGAAGCCCTCTGTTGAGTCCTATAGAAAATTAAAAAAAAAAGATAGATTCCTTTCAAAATATGACTGCTCATTGACAATACACGTGGTCAACTAAAGGCTCCAAAAGAGGCATGTGAGATTAATGTTTTCATGCCTGCTAACACATCCATTCTGCAGCCCATGAAACGAGTAATTTTGACCTTCAAGTCTTACTCTTTAATAAATACGCTTTGCAAGGCTGTAGCTGCCCTAGATGGTGATTCCTTGGATGGATCTTAGGGAAGTAAATTGAAAACCTTTGGGAAAGGATCACCATTCTAAATGCCATCAGGAGCATTCATGATTCATGGGAAAGTCAAGATATCAACATGAACAGGAGTTTGGAAGAAGTTGATTCCAATCCTCATGGATGACCTGAGGGACTCAAGACTTCAAGTGGGCGAAGTAACTGTAGATGTGGTTAAAATGGCAAGAAAACCAGAATTAGAAATAAGGCCTGAAGGTGTGACTGAATTGCTGCAATCTCATGATAAAACATTAACAGATTTGGAGTTACTTCTTATGGATGAACCTTTTTCTTGAGATGAAATCTACTCTTGGTGAAGATTGTTGAAATGACGGCAAAAGATTTAGAATATGACATGAACTTAGTTAATAAAGCAGCATCAGGATTTAAGAAGATTGACTCCAATTTTGAAAAAAGTTCTACTGTGGGTAAAATGTCATGCAACTGAATGCTACAGAGATATTGTTCATGAATCATCAATCAGTGTGCAAACTTAGTTGTTATGTTAAGAGATGGACACCCCTACCTTTAACAGCCATCACCCTACAGATTAATAGGCCATTTCCACCCTACCCAGTCAGCAGCCATCAACATCAAGGCAAGACCCTCTGCCTCTAAAAAGTCTTAACTTGCTGGAAGCTCAGATCATGGTTAGCTTTTATTAGCAATAAAATACTTTTTAATTAAGGTATGTACATTGTCTTAGTAGACATACTGCTTTTCCACACTTGATAGATTGAAGTATAGTGTAAACATAATTTTTTATATGCACTGGGATGCCAAGACATTCAAATGACTTGTTTTATTGCAATATTCACTTTATTGTGGTGGCTCTTTCATGTACACTGAAAATCTGTTGTTTAGTGTAACCACCTTCATTAATTACCTTAGCTAGATCTTCTAGAACTGAACCACAATATTTCTGAGGTATGATGGTATATGTGCAAAAAATCGTTGGTATGTCAGTGTTTAATATATGATATATGCCATATTTTCTCATATCTACATGCCTATACATTTGATATTTAATACACAGTCCATGAGTGCTTAAAAAAGTACCACACCGCTATAATCAGATATGGTTGTTACTCCTCCAGAAGTATCCTTTACTTCTTTGGCTTTCTGATTTTCTGGTTTCATAAAAGTGGTTTCATTAACAATTTTATATATTTAAAGTTCAAAATAGTGTCTGACACATAGAAATGACAGAAAGAAACAACTGAACCCCATTAGATATCAACATATTTCTATATGAAAGTAGCCGTTTATATCCAGGAAATACCCAAATTCTAACAAAATTCTCCAGCATTCCCTCTCCCAACCACTTTAACTGTGCTGTTAATCATTTCACAGAAATTACCACAGTAACTTTTAAGTGGCTTTCTGCAGCAGCCCCCCTTCTTGCTATTATTCTGCATTAAATTACTAGAGTAAACTTCCTGAATCTGCTGTATGGAAACAAAACAAGTACAACAATACTGAGTCAGCACTCCTAAAATTAGCCTCAAATTCTTTAAATATTTTTATATCCAACTAGTCTGAACCAAGTGCCATATTACATCAGAGCAGACAATTGCTGCCCAGTATCTCAGCAAGTGCTTGTCTTTCCATATGCAAGTGAAATTCCATATTGATTGTTCCCTCACAATTATTTAAACCCTTAAGTAATTTTCTTTTATTTTGGTATCCTTAATGTACAATCACTTGAAAATTATGGTTACTAGACACCCTATTATCAAGTCTGCCCCACATACCCCATTACAGTCACTGTCTGTCAGCATAGTAAGATGCTATAGAATCGTTACTTGTCTTCCTGTAAATACTGCCTTTCCTGTGTCCCCCCCGCTACATTATGTGTGCTAATTGTAATGCCCCTTTTCAACCCTTATACCTCCTTTCCCACCAATCCTCCCCAGTCCCTTCCCCTTTGATAACTGTTAGTCCATTCTTGGGTTCTGTGACTCTGCTGATGTTTTGTTCCTTCAGTTTTTTCTTGGTTCTTATACTCTACAGATGAGTGAAATCATTTGATACTTGTCTTTCTCCACCTGGCTTATTTCACTGAGCATAATACCCTCTAGCTCCATCCATGTTGTTGCAAATGGTAGGATTTGCTTTCTTTTTATGGCTGAATAGCATTCCATTGTATATATGTACCACATCTTCTTTATCCATTCATCTACTGATGGACACTTAGGTTGCTGCCATTTCTTGGCTATTGTAAATAGTGCTGCGATAAAAATAGGGATGCATCTGTCTTTTTCAAACTGGGCTGCTGCATTCATAGGGTAAATTCCTAGGAGTGGAATTCCTGGGTCAAATGTTATTTCTATTTTGAGTTTTTTGAGGAACCTCCATAATGCTTTCCACAATGGTTGAACTAATTTATATTCCCACCAGCAGTGTAGGAGGGTTCCCTTTTCTCCACATCCTCGCCAACATTTGTTGTTGTTTGTGTTTTGGATGTTGGCCATCCTCACTGGTGTGAGGTGATATCTCATTGTGGTTTTAATCTGCATTTCTCTGATGATTAGCGATGTGGAGCATCTTTTCATGTGCCTGTTGGCCATCTGAATTTCTTCTTTGGAGAAGTGTCTATTCATGTCCTCTGCCCATTTCTTAATTGGATTATTTGCTTTTTGTTTGTTAAGGTGCATGAGTTCTTTATATATTTTGGATGTCAACCCCTTATCGGATATGTCATTTATGAATATATTCTCCCATACTGTAGGATGTCTTTTTGTTCTACTGATGATGTCCTTTGCTGTACAGAAGCTTTTCAGCTTGATATAGTCCCACTTGTTCATTTTTGCTTTTGTTTCCCTTGCCCGGGGAGATATGTTCATGAAGAAGTTGCTCATGTTTATGTCCAAGAGATTTTTGCCTATGATTTTTTCTAAGAGTTTTATGGTTTCATGACTTACATTCAGGTCTTTGATCCATTTTGAGTTTACTTTTGTGTATGGGGTTAGAGAGTAATCCAGTTTCATTCTTTTACATGTAGCTGTCCAGTTTTGCCAACACCAGCTGTTGAAGAGGCTGTCATTTCCCCAATGTATATCCATGGCTCCTTTATCATATTTTAATTGACCATATATGCTTGGGTTTATATCTGGACTATCTATTCTGTTCCACTGGTCTATGGGTCTACTCTTGTACCAGTACCAAATTGTCTTGATTACTGTAGCTTTGTTGTAGGGCTTGAAGTCGGGGAGTGTAATTCCCCCTGCTTTATTCTTCTTTCTCAGGATAGAATTGGCTATTCAGGGTATTTTACCTTTCCAAATGAATTCTAGAGCTATTTGCTCAAGTTCATTGAAGAATGCTATATGTATTTTGATAGGGATTGCATTGAATCTGTAGATTGCTTTAGGCAGGATGGCCATTTTGACAATATTAATTCTTCCTCATCCAGGGCATGGGATGAATTTCCATTTATAAGTGTCCCCTTTAATTTCTCTTAAGAGTGTCTTGTAGTTTTCAGGGTATAGGTCTTTCACATCTTTGGTTAGGTTTATTCCTAGGTATTTTATTCTCCTGATGTGATTTTGAATGGAATTGTTTTCATGATTTCTCTTTCTGCTAGTTCACCATTAGTGTATAGGAATGCAACAGATTTCTGTGTATTAATTTTGTATCCCACAACTTTGCAGAATTCAGATATTAGATCTACTAGTAATGGAGTGGATTCTTGAGGGTTTTTAGGTACAATATCATGTCATCTGCAAACAGGTACTGTTTGAATTCTCCCTTGCCAATTTGGATGCTTTTTATTTCTTTGTGTTGTCTGATTGCCGTGGATAGGACCTCCAGAATTATGTTGAATAAAAGAGAGGAGAGTGGGCATCTTTGTCTTTTTCCCGATTTTAAAGGAAAAGCTTTCAGCTTCTCACTGTTAAGTATAATGTTGGCAGTGGGTTTGTAATATATGGCCTTTATTATGTTGAGGTACTTGCCCTCTATAACCATTTTGTTGAGAGTTTTTATCATGACTGGATGTTGAATATTATCGAATGCTTTTTCAGCATATGGAGATGATCATGTGGTTTTTGTCCTTCTTTTTGTTGATGTGGTGGATGATGTTGATGGATTTTCGAATGTGGTACCATCTTTGCATCCCTGGTGAATCCCACTTGATCACGGTGTATGTTCCTCTTGATGTATTTTTGAATTTGGTTTGCTAATATTTTGTTGAGTATTTTTGCATGTATGTTCATCAGGGATATTGGTCTGTAATTTTCTTTTTTGTGGTATCTTTGCCTGGTTTTGGTATTGGAGTGATGTTGGTCTCATAGAATGAGTTTGGGAGTATTCCTTCTTCTTCTACTTTTTGGAAAACTTTAAGGACGATGGGTATTAGGTCTTCACTGAATGTTTGATAAAATACAGCAGTGAACCATCTGGTCCAGGCATTTTGTTCTTTGGTAGATTTTTGAATACCAATTCAATTTCTTTGCTGGTAATTGGTCTATTCAGATTTTCTGTTTCTTCCTGGGTCAGCCTTGGAAGGTTGTGTTTTTCTAGAAAGTTGTCCATTTCTTCCAGGTTATCCAGTTTGTTAGCATATAATTTTCCATAGTATTCTCTCATAATTCTTTATATTTCTGTGGTGTTCGTAGTGATTTTTCCTTTCTCATTTCTAATTCTGTTTATGTGTGTAGATTCTCTTTTTTTCTTGAGAAGTCTGGCTAAGGGTTTATCTATTTTGTTTATTTTCACAAAGAACCAGCTCCTGCTTTCATTGATTTCTTTCTATTGTTTTATTCTTCTCAATTTTATGCTATTACAAACACAACCTAAAGGTTCGTTTTTTTTCCCTCCTTTTTTATTCCTCCTCCATTCTTTGTATGTTATGAATCATATTCTGTACTCTTTGTCTATCCTTTAGCCTTAGGGTCACATCTATTTAGCCTTAGGAATATTTCCATCTATAGGAGTCCCTCCAAAATGCACTGTAGAGGTAGTTTGTGGGAGGTAAATTGTCTCAGCTTTTACTTATCTGAAAATTGTTTAATCCGTCCTTCAAATTTAAATGGTAACCTTGCCATGTAGAGTATTCTTGGTTCAAGGCCCTTCTGTTTCATTGCATTAAATATATCATGCTACTCCTTTCTGGCCTGTAGGGTTTCTCTTGATAATTCCAATGGTAGCATGATGGGTTTTCCTTTGTTTGTGATCTTTTTTCTCTCTCTAGCTGCTTTTAAAAGTCTGTCTTTATCCTTGATCTTTGCCATTTTTATTATTATATGTCTTGATATTGTCTTCCTTGGGTCCCTTGTTTTGGGAGATCTGTGCACCTCCATGGCTTAATAGACTATCTCCTTCCCCGGATTGGGGAAGTTTTCAGCAATTACTTCCTCAATGACACTTTCTATCCCTTTTTCTCTCTTCTTCTTCTTCTGGTACCCCTATAATGTAAATATTGTTCTGTTTGGATTGGTCACACAGTTCTTTCAATATTCTTTCATTCTTAGAGATTCTTTTTTCTCTTGTGCCTCACTTCTTTGTATTCCTCTTCTCTAAGTTTTATTCCATTTACCATCTATTCTACTACATCTAATCTGCTTTTGAATCCCTCCATTGTATGTTTCATTTCAGATATGGAGTTTCTTAATGATTAAATCTCTGACTTAAATTCATTCCTGAGTTCTTGAATATTTTTCTGTACCTAAATAAGCATGTTTATGATTTTTATTTTGAACTCCCCTTCAGGAAATTGGTGAGCTCAGTTTCATTTGGCACTTTTTTGGGGGTTTGTGAGATTTTGGTTTGAACCATGTTCTTTTGACATTTCATACATCTGTGTGGTGCTCACTAGTGTGCAGAAACTCCTGTCTCTGGAGCTGCTCAGCCCCTAGAGCGAGGTTGGGTGTAGGGGAGCAGAGCTTGTGCCTTGGTGGAGGAAAGATTTTTTTTCCTGATTCCCTTCTGTGGTGCCTGTCTCCAGTGTCAGAGCCAGTGGGCCAAGCACACATGTGTAAGCCTCTGTGCTTTGCATCTCTAGATGTTGTAGGTGGGGCCTCCCTCTGGCTGGCCTGATGCCAGCACAGTGACTTCCAGTTTGCAAAGTGGTGCCAGCAGGCTAGGAGGAAGGTGTAGCAGGCTGTGTGTCACAGTGGGGGCCTCAGAACTGAGTAGGCAGCCAGGGGTATAGAGCACCTGAACCTCCTCAAAGTTCACAACCATCTGGGCAGAGTGCAGCCAGACTATCTTGTCCAGTTCTCCGTTCTCCTGTGTAGCAAGCTCCATGCAAACCCCATGCCTTCAGCAGCCCTTTCACTGCTAGGTAGCCTCTCAGACCGCCTGCCCCTCCTCTGACACAGAGTGGCCGGATGTGGATATTGCCCTCCACAAATGGCCAGAATGTCAGTGTCCCAAGCACTCTGCCCATCCAAACTCCCAGAGCACCACACAATATAGGCTTCTGCTCACAAAGCAGATCCCCAGGGCTAGGCGCTCAGCAGTCCCAAGCTTCCACCTCCTCCCAGCTCTGTTTCTCTTCCTCCCGCTGGTGAGCTAGGGTGGGGGAAGGGCCTGGGTCCTGCCAGATTAAGGCTTTCCTAAGTTACCCTGTTTTGTGAGGTCTGCTCTGTTCATGAGGTCTATATGCAGTCTGGATCAGCCTTCTTTCTTGTTGCTGTTTTAGGGTTAGTTGTATTAATTAATTATATTTTTATACTATTTGTGATTTTGGAAGGAGTTCTCCGTGTCACCTCTCATGCCGCCTGAAGTAATTTTTATCCCATAAACCTCAGTAGGTGTTTATTATTCATTGTGTAGTATCAAGAATCCCTTTGTATTATGTCCACATGTTATTTCTCTAACTAAATTTTAAACTCATGGAGAATGAGTATGTTTTGCATCCTTCCAAAATATATATGACAATGGGTATTTATCAATTTGATTCTAAAAATGAATATACTTTTTGGAAAAAGAACTTTGCGAAGTGTCACATTAACAAGGATTTCTATGAGAATTACCCTCATAAGTAATAAACAAAATTATTAAATAAAAAATGTCCTGAGATTTTCTTTTAAAACAATGATTTTATATTCCTTAATGTGCAGAAAATTTTGGTAGTATCCAAGATCACTTTTAGGAAAATTAGTTAAATAAGAAGACTGGTCTCTCTCCTCTCTAATGCCCAGCCCCTCTGGTTTTAGCATTTATAAATTACCTTCTGAGCAAGATGACTTCCATTTTAATGTGATAATACTATCTCAATATTGAGGCAAATAGAAGAGATATCAAAAATACATTTAGAAGAGAAATGGTTTACGACAAAGAAGATGTTTGCTTCTGTCAGAGCAAACAACAAAGATAAAATAGTGAAAGATTGCATGTTAGTGGACAAGGGAGTTTCTGTTAAAACAATGACTGATGTGGTTGTAAACTTAGATGCAAAATAAGAAAGATGAGAATTCATAAAATTCAAGGAACATAAACAGAGTTTCAAGCCAAATTTTTCTGATGGGTGTTGAGTTAAAATTGCACATTGGTTAGAATCATGCCTTCCTCACTGTTTTGCACAAAGCTGGGAGCAGGAAATGACAGAGTTAAGAATGATAAAATCACAGATGTTCTTTGAGCATAAAGTTAGTCCATCTACTTTAAAAATGTAGGGTGCCAGTGGAAAGAAGAAAGAGAATTGTCTCAGTTTACAAATACAGTTGCTTAAATACCATAGATTAAAAGGTGAATCCTACTAATGGTCACATAGCAACTTTTTTCTAGATAACCATTAAGAAATAATAGTTTCAGGTTAATATTTATAAAATATTGTTACCAGAAAGACAGATTTGGTTTTGAGACTTAGATGATAAAAAGACTAAGAACTAAATCTAACACAAAATGATTTCAGAGAGGGCTTACAAGACAAATCTATCATCCCCCTTTCTCCTGGCATTAATGAAGGGCAGGAAATTACCTCTGGTGAATCTTGGTGATTATCAGCTAAAGGCCCAGATTCCCCTTTGCCCCATACATAAAACAAACTTAATCCATCTTAGATGCAGTGTTCAATCATGAGGCCATTACACCTTTAGAGTTCTCAGATTGAGTTCCTGCTCTTCCTAGTATGTGAAAGCCTAATGTCTGCCTTTGCTTTGCCTCATCATACCAGATCCAATTTCTCTAGGGCACAGTCCCTCTGCTCCCCTTTTCCCCACTCCCATACAGTCCACAAGCTCCTAAATTTAGACTACCTTGTCTTGTTCAACTATAAATGCTCTTTCACGCCATGCCCCCAACCCAGAGATGATGGCTTGTGTAGCAAACAACAGGTCTCTAGGCAAGTATCAGGTCTTGTCGTAGAAGACTAATGATGGCTAGGAAGCCGATTGCTTAGCTAGTGATGTTCACTGTACTTAGTAACAACACTGTTTTTCACTCTCTTTTAAAGATAAAAAGAGCAGTATAAATTGCTATGAAAGATCTCCACATTGCTACTCTCACAACTTGCCTTCAGTAAAAATTATTAAAATATAAAGGTAGCATCAGTAGCAAGATTAGTCTTTAATGCTGACAACGTGCAAAAATTACAAAGAAAATGTACTTTTAAATACTTCCACTTGCCCTAAAAATGTAGAGATAATCCAGTCTACAGAGAATCCTGGTCATTATGGCTCTGTGAGCAGTACCTGGGAAACCTTAACTGAAGTTCCCATATTTACAACGTTCGTGTCAGGACCTCAGTGTGCACTGAATGCCATACAGTGCGGAGAAGACTCACGGCCAAGAACGTGATCCACCAACCCATTGCTCTTGTGACACAAATATTTGTATTGCACTTGGGTCTTATGCTCTAAAAAGCCCGTTCTCTCTCTTCTTTCTTTCTCCTTTTTGCTCGCTCTTTCGTGTTTATGAACAGATCTTTGATGGGAAAACTTTCTAATACAGAGTGAATTTTTACTCCCAGGCATTGACCCCGCGTTCGTGGTCCCTCGTCTCCTGCCTGCCATTGTGTTGCCTCTCTGGCTCAGAACTTGCTCATCGTTAGACATAGATTCTGACCTTTAGTTTTAGGTCAGTTTTCACTTCTGTTATGCTTATGGATCTATCATATTGATGATACCTAAAAAAAGAAGGCTATTTTCTACTGTGTTACAGGGACATGCAACTCTTTTTACTTAAACTATATTAACTCTACATAATACTTCCTTGGAATTTGCAAGAGATTTTCTATTTAGGAAAAAAGTGAATTCTGTTCATGTATCTTTTCCATTTCTTTCTTTTATGCAAGTTTTTGAATTTTGTCTTTTTTCATTGTTTTAGGCTTATCTAGCCACCTAAACCCCTGCCTCCCCCACCCAACTATCTTTCTGATCTCTACATGATGTCATTGTTTCACTCTATAAAACACTCACACTTTAGCTTTGATGCATGACATCTGACATAATCACCCTTAGATTCCATGCTAGAACTGTCTTTCTTCTTTCCAGGATGTCACCTGCAGAGTATTAAAAGAAATTCAAATAATTTTTGCCAGTCTAAATGATAAGACATGATACCCACTGTCACTTTGTATATTTGTCTCTTTTTGTTACTATCTTTCAATTTGAGAGTATTTCTGTATACATATAGACTGGTGAATTATCTATATCTGTTAATGTACTTTAAAAAACTCTTTAACATTATAGTAACATTCTGCTACTAATGTAGTCCACATATTTCAAGTATTTCTTATAGTTCATCATTTGTCTTTTTGTTTTGTCTAAAGTTAAACATTAGTATTAAAAATATTCACATCTTCATATTACAAAGATTTCTTATTCCAGAATACAAAATATTCTATACTTATCCCGGTTATCTTCATGTTCTTAAAGTGTCAGCATTAGTTTTATAAGGATCTTACACACTAAAAAGTTTTATTCCTAGATTTTCTGTAAGTTTGTTGCTCTTTCTTTTTTTCATTTAATTTCCTCTGTGTTGAATAGGAAAGGTATCAACATTTATACATTATTATTTTGTCTGATTACTTTAACACTTACATATTAAATACCTGCTATGTGCAATATAATTTCTAGGATATTCTTAGAAATTCCTTTCCAACATCCATCATGTATGTATTTTGTATTAAAATGTTTCCAGGTTCTCAATTTTGCTGTGAATCTTAAACTGCCCTAAAAATATTGTCAATAAAAAAATACTAATATAGTATTGAATAATAGCATCATTCTTGTTTAGTCCTTGGTCATAACTGAAATTGTCTAATTTTTTTTCTATGAAGTTAGAATCTTTTAATAGATTTCTGATAGATATTGTTTATTAAACAAACAATTTTATTTTTAAATCTAAATTTGGTACACCATGTCTTTGTATTCAAAAATGCATGTTAGATTTTTCTGGAATGCTTCTTAAAATCTCTATCAAGATTATCATGGCATTTTTTCCACCTTTATTCAATAAGGATAAATTGAATTATCTTTCCATTCCTGTAATTAACCATATTACCATAGTATATTATTACTTTTATCAGTCCTGTATTTTATGTCATAATCATCAGCTATTTTAAAATACAGAGTGATAGCTTAATGTTTTTCATGATTAAGAAATAATTTCAATTTTAAATATTGCTTTAACTGTTGTATTTTGTACCTAATGTTTATGTATATCCTATACCTATCTCTTTATTTAAATCACTTTGCAAAACAATTCTGCCCTGCATTTTCAAGGGATTCTTTCACAAGTCTCCAAATGACAAACTTACAAACTAACAATATTTGGAGAGTACTTTTTGACTGAAAAATCCCTTTTCATCTTCCAAATGTAAAATATGACTAAGAATACACCTTTGGGGTGAAAATAAATTTCATTCAGAAATTTAAAACATTATTCTATTTCTAGTATCCAGTGTTGAAAGAGAAATTTGATGTAAATTTAATCTTATTTTGTTAAATTACTATTTTCCCCCTCTGGAAGCTTTGTTCATTCTCCTAACTCCTAATTCTTACATTAGGGAATACTCACATGGTTCATATCAATATGAAACAGTATCTGGGTGTTTTTATTTTTTTAACCCAGAAAAAAAAATTTTTTTTTTTTGAAATTGACAAAAGGACTAATTGAGCATAACTAAATCTATACTCATTTATGAAAACTGTATGGAATTTCAATCATAATACATAATGAACTCTAATTTCTCTTCTCTAAGAAACAAGTAATAACATTTAACCTTTCTATAAAAGAGAAGCTGTAGCTGGGTGCCTTGGTGGGCACCTATAGTACCAACTGCGTGGGACTCTGCAGCCGGAGGATCCCTTGAGCCCAAGCTCTTGGCTGGAGCAGACTATTGCCATCGGGTGTCCACATTAAGTTCTCCAACACTATGGTGACTTCTCAGGAGCCGGAGGGAGCCCACCAGGTTGCCTAAAGTCAGGTGAACCAGCCCAGGCTGGAAACCTAGCAAGTCAAAACTCCTGTGCTGCTCATAAGAGAAGCTGTGATCCGATCTGTTTTTCTTTTCTGTATCTTCTGGCCAACCTGGAGTGTTTATTTCCACTTCAAGGCCCTTCTTACTAAAGTTCTGTTTCCTCCACTGTAATCAATGACTCCATCTCCAATCTGAATAATTGTGTCTGGAGTCTGCACTGAATCGGTGTGTTCCCAAAGGCATCAATGTTCTTCCTTCCACCTAGTAGCTAGGGACGGATTGTACTTTACAACCTTTTGGTTACAACACTTCCTCTGTTCAGTTTGAAATGGAGCTCCCAGTCGCACAGGTGAGGCTCCCAGTGAATCATCAGCAATAGCTCAGAACTGATTTTTTAATCAAGTACTAATCAATATCACATGGTCATTCATGAGGTGGACTTCAATGTAAGCTTAAACTACAGAATTTGCTGCACTGGAAACTATGTCCTATGATGAAATGACATAACCTGACAAAACTGTGCTTTGAGTTATAAATAATGCTAGTTTCACATAACTTTGAGATATTACCAATCATCTATTTTATTACCAGACAGTGACTTAAAGTTTCAGAGTCCATCTCATACTGCTTATATGAAAGATTTTTACTTTCTAGCATTTCTCTGTAGTCACCTTTACTGTTTGTACATACTTCTATACCTGGAAAATTCTCCTCTATATCATCATGATTATTTAATCTTGTCCTTGAGTAAGCCTATAATCTCTTTAATGAGAGGTTGTAATAAAGACACTTTGCTGATGTTTGTGAGACTGTTTTCTTCATTCATTGAGTCAGATACCCTGAGTTTAATTGGTAATGATAAAGTAATATCAATGAACACGTGCATCTAATAAGTGAGAAGGAACAGAGAAAAAGACTGAGAGGATATCTTTAAATTTGGCTGGGAAAAAGGCTTTTAGTTATTTTGGGTGTTCAAGTCTCAAGTTCCTGTCATGATTAAAGAAATTGATGCATTTTTTTTTTACCATTGGTATCCAATTTCAAATTTCCTCTTTGATGTTTTACTAGCATCATGTTACTTAAATGAAGCAAATAGGTTCTTAGCTTTAAGCAACTACTTAAATCCTTTTGAAGTATAGTGGAAAGCAGCAGGGTTTTGGAGTCAGGAATATCGAAGATTTAAATACCAGCTCTGCCATTTAGTAGCTGTGTAACCCGGGGCAAATTATTTAACTACTTTATCTATAAAATAGATACAATAATGTTAAAGTGGAAGATTTCTTCTAGGGATTAAATGATAAAACTATACAAAAAGTCAACAGAGATCCTATTAAAAGTAATTGTTCATTTAGGGAAGCTACTGTTAATTTTATATTGCATTTTGACATAGTCTCAATTTTGATAGCTTACTTTACATTTATAAATATTTTAGAATAACATATCTGATTTCAATTTTTTTTAGAATATTCTAGAAGCTTTCAATTAGTTTTTCAGATACAGTGTTGTTTCCTATGTCTCAACCTTCTTTCTCAATTGTGAAGTCTACTTCTTCATCTCCAAATGGGAAGATATTTGATTAGGAAGTCAACCCCCTGAATGCTAAACTAGTGTCTCATGGCAACCCTATGTTTGTGAAGGAAACATGCAGAGAACACATTGTAGCAAAGTCATCTACTATTAAAATAAAGTGTTTCCTAAAACATATTTTATAAAATCTGTAAGCATTGAGATAACCAAAGAAAACTAACAAACCAAACCAAACAAAAAAATGTAGATGAATATCCTATAATTAATAGTGAATATGAAATACCCTACTTGGAGAGTCACAGAACACATAGGCCTTTGAGAACCCCTACAAGATAGACACCTAAGTCTCCTTAGTTTAGTAATTTCCTCTTTATTTGAGTCAAATAACAGTTTTTGGAATTTTTTTTGATAAAATACTATGGAATTAGTGGGGGTTTTTTGTAAAACACATCAGTAAATCCTGTCATAAGGCTTTGACACAACACCTACATGTGGAACCTTGAGCTCTGATTAACAGGGTTGAACTATACATACTTGTGACACTGAGACTTTGTGTCTTCCTTTGCTGTGGTCTTCATTAAGTAAACTGATTTACTTCCTTGGTTCTCTTCTTATGGATTTACAAATCTCAGTCTTAATTCCCAAAGTATTAATGACAAGAAAAATAAACTAACGACAAATTCAAAGAAAAGGGGACAGAGAGCACAAGGTAGATTTCTGATCTAAGTATTAAATACTAGATTTATAATTTTGGAGATAGAGCAATTAGACGCAATTGTACATTGAAACAATATATTTTACCATTTGTAAATTATATTCTCATAACTATGATTTAAAACAACCTAAATGATGTTCTTTAAACTCATTTATATTAGATTTTAACTGCATCACAATATTTCAAAATTTAACTCTGTCTTTCAGCATATAATAAGCTTTCTCTCCTAACCCTGTGCTTTTCACTACCTTGCAAAAAATGCCTTTTAATCTCCCTTCAGAGTGACATTGATCAATTCAGTCTATACTGTCCTTGTTTGGTTGACTAACCAACTTTAAACACACACAGACTACACCTACTAAACAGACCGAAGCAACATAGACTTCAAGGACATCAAAACCATTACCTCCACCATGTCTGTCAGAAGCAAGTTCTTGCAATGTGCTCAAATGAACAATAGAGAAGGTTGATGAAATTAACTCAAAGTAACAATCTCTATCTTGAATTCTATTATGAAAAAAATAAAATCTCTGAGGCTATTCCATGTATAAATTCACATGGAAAAAATATATTATTTGACCTTGTTTCTTAATCACACTGTATCCTTTTTAGCCTAAGGATATATAGTTTTATGGGAATTGTACTGTGCTTAAAATTAAATGGTGTTGGTTTGGGGCCTAGGGAAAAGATCAGCAAACATGCAAACCAACAGCAACATGAATATTTTAGGACAATAGTTCTGAACCTTTGAGGGAGGAAAGTAAGGATCCCTCAAGTGTAATCAAATACTTGCTGAAACAATGAGACTGAGAAGGAATTCTTCCCAGAAAAAAAAAAATGCATGCATATTATTTGTGTAAAAATGAGTTCAAAGACTATGAAACCCATCCATCCTTTCCTTAAATCACCAAACCCTAACAGAGGATTACCGTGCTGTTGGCTTATAAATACTTGCTAAATTCTGAGAAATACTTTAATTTTCTTAGGAAAGTGATAAATTTATCAAAGGAGAATTAGTTCACATATAGTCACTGAGCAAATATGTATTGACTGCATTTTGCCATTGTATTTGCTATGCAGGTCCACATATCCTTTATTTAAGTATCTCCTGAGAAATTTCTTAAATATACGAATGTCAGGAATTTACCTACTGAAACTCCAAATTGGATTGTATGGGACGGTAGAATTTCCATTTCCAAAGGCTCCATTAGGCCTCTCTGTTGAATAGCAAGTTTGAAAATATAAAAATTAATGTTTGAAGCTATTTTTCAATGTTCATAAAGGCATTAAAATTATCCAACATATTCTTTAGGTTAAACTTCTTTTCAGTGAGAAAAATTAGGGATAATAAATTTATTTCAAAAGACCATGACCAATAATTTCATACCTTCAGAACCATTTCAAACATGTGTCCTGGGCAGAATCATGTATGAATGTGTTTAGTAATAATGAAGGGACCATTACCAAATGAACTACTGACTTCAAAGCAATAATACCATAATACTAAAATAAAATTAACCTTCCAAAGAATAACACACAGATGTTAATAATTCTCATGATGGAAAAAAAATCACTGAAATTGTTGTTGTAAAGATCTTGAAGAATCAGCATTATTAATCCAATATTCAAAATTGGAGGAATATTTACAGTATCATTCATATGTGTTGTGTAAATGTGTAGATGCTTTCTCCTTTCTATCTACTCTACTTGTGAAATATTTTAATATGAATTTGACCTTATTTCTTTTATGGTCCTCATTTGTGTGCCTCATAATCTGTTTCAGATTAACTATCCATGCTCGTGTTCTTTGTCACTTCCCTGATTATCCAAAAATGTTCCTCTCTTTTACCTGTGAGATATGACACAATTTCCCTGGTTACCTTTCAAGTCTTGTTTTGACCAACAAATATGCACAATACCACAATTCTGAAGGGCTCAATTTGCATCAAATCCTTGTAACATCTTCATTTCTGATGAGGAATCTCTTCCCATATTAAACCTTGTATATTCCATCCGGTACACCCAAATCTGTGAGGTCTCTAATGATTATGTTTCCATGACTTAAACATAGGTCTCATTTCATTCAGATGATAGACAGAGCATTGACAGATTGACAGATAATTCACCAGTTCACTCTTTTTCATTCAACACACTGTGCCAACAACAGCTAAGTATTAGGGACACAAAGACAAAGGAGAGTCCTTGCCATAAAGAGTTTACCATTTACTTACAAACACCATAATGTAAAATACCATTTGCTAAACACAGAACACATTTACAGAAGTACAGAAAAAAAGGTTTGCTGTATATATGTGGCATCTATCCATAAAGATATATATTTTCTTTTTTTATTAAGGTATTATTGATACACACTTATGAAGGTTTCACATGAAAAAACAATGTGGTTACTACATTTACCCATATTATCAAGTCCCCACTCATACCCAAATTCAGTCACTGTCCATCAGTGTAGTAAGATGACACAGATTTACTGTTTGCCTTCTCTGTGCTACACTGTTTTCCCAGTGATTCCCCACACCATGTGTACTAAACATAATACCCCACAATCCCCTTCTCCCACCCTCCCGACCTACCCTCCCACACCCCTCCCCTTTGGGAACCACTAGTTCCTTCTTGGAGTCTCCGAGTCTGCTACTGTTTAGTTCCTTCAGTTTTGCTTCTTTGTTATACTCTACAAATGAGGGAAATCATTTCGCACTTGTCTTTATCTGCCTGGCTTACTTCACTGAGCATAATATCCTCCAGCTCCATCCATGTTGTTGCAAATGGCAGGATTTGTTTCCTTATTATGGCTGAATAGTATTCCATTGTGTATATGTACCACCTCTTCTTTATCCATTCATCTATTGATGGACACTTGGGTTACTTCCATATCTTGGCTTTTGTAAAAAGTGCTGCAATAAACATAGGGGTGCATATGTCTTTTTGAATCTGAGAAGTTGTATTCTTTGGGTAAATTACAAGGAGTGGGATTCCCGAGTCAAATGGTATTTGTATTTTCAGTTTTTTGAGGAACCTCCATATTGCTTTCCACAATGGTTGAACTAGCTTACATTCCCACCAGCAGGGTAGGAGGGCTCCCCTTTCTCCACATCTTCGCCAGCATTTGTCGTTCTTAGTCTTTTAGATGGTGGCCATCCTTACTGGTGTGAGGTGATATCTCATTGTGGTTTTAATTTGCATTTCCCTGTTGATTAGTGATGTGGAGCATCTTTTCATGTGTCTGTTGGCTATCTGAATTTCTTCTTTGGAGAATTGTCTCTTCATATCCTCTGCCCATTTTTTAATTGGGTTATTTGCTTTTTTGGGTGTAGAGGCATGTAAGTTCTTTATATATTTTGGATGTTAACCCCTTGTTGGATATATCATTTACAAATATATTATTCCATACTGTTGGATGCCTTTTTGTTCTGTTGATGGTGTCCTTTGTTGTACAGAAACTTTTTAGTTTGATGTAGTCCCATGAGTTCATTTTTGCTTTTGTTTCCCTTGCTCGAGGAGATGTGTTCAGGAAGAAGTCGCTCATGCTTATATTCAGGAGATTTTTGTCTATGTTGTCTTCTAAGAGTTTTATGGTTTCATGACTTACATTCAGGCCTTTGATCCATTTCGAGTTTACTTTTGTATATGGGGTTAAACAATAATCCAGTTTCATTCTCCTGCATGTAGCTGTCCAGTTTTGCCAATACCAGCTGTTGAAGAGGCTGTCATTTCCCCATTGTATGTCCATGGCTCCTTTATCATATATTAATTGACCATTTATGGTTGGGTTTATATCAGGGCTCTCTAGTTTGTTCCATTGGTCTATGGGTCTGTTCTTGTGCCAGTACCAAGTTGTCTTGAGTACTGTGGCCTTGTAGTAAAGCTTGAAGTTGGGGAGCATAATCCCCCCAGCTTTATTTTTCTTTCTCAGGATTGCTTTGGCTACGGGGTCTTTTGTCGTTCAATATGAATTTTAGAATGATTTTCTCTTGTTCGTTGAAAAATGCTGTTGGTATTTTGATAGGATTTTCACTGAACCTGTAGATTGCTTTAGGCAGCATGACTATTTTGACAATATTAATTCTTCCTATCCATGAGCACGGGATGTGTTTCCATTTATCAGTAACTTCTTTAATTTCTCTCATGAGTGTCTTGTAGTTTTCAGAGTATAGGTCTTTCACTTCCTTGGTTAGGTTTACTCCTAGGTATTTTATTCTTTTTGATGCAACTTTGAATGGAATTGTTTTCCTGATTTCTCTCTCTGCTAGGTCATTGTTAGTGTATAGGAATGCCATAGATTTCTGTGCATTAATTTTGTATCCCGCAACTTTGCTCAATTCAGATATTAGATCTAGTAGTTTTGGAGTAGATTCTTTAGGGTTTTTATGTACAATATCATGTCATCTGCAAACAGAGACAGTTTAACTTCTTCCCTGTCAATCTGGATGCCTTTTATTTCTTTGTGTTGTCTGATTGCCATGGCTAAGACCTCCAGTACTATGTTGAATAGAAGTGGGGAGAGTAGGCATCCTTGTTCCCAATCTTAAAGGAAAAACTTTCAGCTTCTCACTGTTAAGCATAATGTTGGCTGTGTGTTTGTCATATATGCCCTCTATACCCATTTTGTTGAGAGTTTTTATCATGAATGGATGTTGAATTTTGTCAATTGCTTTTTCAGCATCTATGGAGATGATCATATGGTTTCTGTCCTTTTTGTTGATGTGGTGGATGATGTTGATGAATTTTCGAATGTTGAACCATCCTTGTATCCCTGGAATAAATCATAAAGATTTAATTTAAAAATACCACTTACGCTGTAAATCAACACCATAGGCTTTATTTATTCTCAAATATTTAGATATTAATATTCTTCAAATCTTTATAATTTGGACTTTTCTTAGACCATCTGTTATTTTGCTTAGAATGAGTCCATCTTCTGTAGCATTCTGTGGATGATGGTGGGTCCAAAATGACTATATATCAGCACTAGTTGAGGCAGAAAGCTGACAATAAAGAGCTAGGGAATGAAGAACAGCTGCAAACTGAGGTGTTTCTCCCAACCTCAAATCTTGACAACTCAGATAATTTGCAGAAGAAAATGGCATCCATTGGATGGATTCAGTTTAATCAACTTAACTACCAGGTGGCTAGCTGAAGCCCTTGGGGAATAGTACCATACCGGGTGGTAAGTATCAGTATCTGCTGTGGAAAGATTGGAAATTTGCCATGACATACCATACTTGGTAAATCTTGTTGTTGAATCTTTGAGTAACAGTCATTTCTGTTGCTGTGTTCACTTTGTGGGTGTAGAGTACAGTCTGTAAGGACAAGATGGCAGAAGAAAAAGGCTAAGAAAGTATCACACAACACATTATTATGTTCATGCTATTCTTTGGTGAGAATTCAAAGGTGCAACAAAAAGTATTTTGAAATTCTGTGTTCATTTAGAGAGGTCTATCCAAATGCCTCTTCTCCATTCCTTCCTGTCACTGGTTTTCCAAGTGGATCCCTTCCAAGTCTCTGACCTCTAACCACAACCTGTAAATCAACGCAGGTCCTACCTCTGACCATCTCTTATTTCAGGAAAAAAGAAACAAACAAGTATACTACTCAATGTCTGCCCCCTGGGAGGATTTTTATTTGCCACTTTACTTGGGGACATCCTGGAGTAAAACTGTGGGGCTCAAATTGTCTGTTTCTGGGTGGTTCTAGCCAGTCCTACAAAACCATTGGTAAATTAAGGCCTGATTTTTTTCCTCCCCATAGGAACCTTCTAATGTGACTCTAAGAATAAAGATTGAGAAGGGGGCAATGGAGATGGAGTAAGGGTCATAGATATCTGAGCCATTTGCTCATGTGACTTAATTTTATGCCTTCAGACCCCACTCGGGTCTACCTCCTATGTATTGCTTTCATTTGATGATGGACTTCTGTCTCTGCCAAACAGTACCGGTTCATGAAGAGTAGCTCAGGTTGTATGGTAACTTGGTGGCTCACAGAGGGTGTCAGTCTCTATTAGAGACTAGTAGCAAGCCAGAATACATATTTTAAAAGGAGGATAATAATCTGAAGATGCTGGCTCTAAATTTTTAAAAGTCAACTTTGTGATTCACCAATCAAGGTCTGCCCATACATGTCTTACAGTATCCCTGTTGGCTACAATCACTTCAAAGTTAATTGGATTGGCAGTATCCTGTGGCCCAAGTGGTACAGCAACTTGTCCAGGAGTCTAAACCAATTCAGAGTTTTCTCTTTTTGAGTCCTAATAAAATAATAAAAACCCTAATGAAAACAGACCTTAAGGTTACTTGGTATGTGGGTTGGAGTAATAAAAGCAAATAAGGGATATGTTGCCTCCAAAACCCAAAAAGACATTATGCTCCTTCCTTAATGATAGAAAGGTAAGGCTTGATGCAGCAAATTTCCCTTTACCTTCACAGGGATATCCGGACATGTCCAAGCCATTGAAGTCCTAGAAATTTCATCAAGGTGTAAGGGTTTTTGTGGGATTCTTTTCCCACCTTCTGGAATGTATGTGTCTTACCAGGTGTCTAGAGTTCTTCTTGTTCACCCAGTCCAGTCATCATAGTGTCATAAATGCAATGAAACAGCATGATGTCTTATACAACAGAAAGTCCATCAAGGTCCTGTTAGACTAGATTATGTCATGAGGCTGTAGGTTTGATTTAGCCCTGATGTAAGTCAGCAATAGTGCATTGTCAGCTCTCAGCTGAAAGTAAACTTCTAATGGGTTTCATCACAGAAATATTTGGTAAAATACCAGGTTTTAGGATATTTTGGAAACTCCAGCAATGAAAACACTTATGGGATAACAGCTGTAATTGAAATCATTGTCTACATTTTTTGATAATATAGTTATTCTCTTATATCCATCTACTTTCTGCATAAGCCAAATAGACAACTGGGTGTGTATTTGTTAAGAAACACCATTCTTTTGCCTTTTAAGTCCTAGATATAGCAGAAATGTGTTATTACATTTAGTTTATTGTGTTGGTAGGTAGTTCTGTGGCTCCTACTTAGTCAAAGATCTAATCTGGTATTCTACTAGTTGCTGAGTATGTCTGTCACAACTATGCAATTTATAACTGGGATAATACTGCAAGATAGGTTCAGGTGCACATAGGCCTACTGTGGGACTACCCCAAACCATGAACCCATTATCAGCTCTTTTCCATAGACCTCTACTATGGCTACTGGACCACAGTTGCATTTTTGGGTCTCTGGGAATTCAAGTCCATTAGGTCACAAAGAGTCTAGTTATTCAAATTCTACAATAGTTAGTCCCTCTGATAAATGGTGGTAGGATTTCTTAGAGGAAGGCTAGTAGGTAGATTATGGAATACATTTTTGTCTGTGTAGCCTAATCTTCCTCAAGGGAATCCAATATCCCCTTCATTAAGATTCTAGGAACTAACTCAACACTAGAAATTGGTTGAGGGGCTTGTGACAATTCAAATCGCATGTCTTAACCAGCTCTAGTGCTTTTCTGACTACATGAATCAGTAAGAGTCTGTGATCATCTAGTTCAGTTCTAAGGACACAGTATCAGCTAACATGAATGATCTCTACAGATGAAACTATGCTAATTATTGTGAACCTGGGCTGTCCATTTTGATAACCATGCCCACCTTAATTCCAGTGATTAAGCGTTGTGACTTGGCCCATCCAGTTTTACCATGCCCATTGAATACAGGGATTCCCTGGGATCGCATTATTCCCCACTGCATTTTGGGAATCCAGCTTGATGGCAGCATTTCCCACCGTCGTCCCAGGCAATCGCTACCTCAAAGCTCTTCAAGGCTCCTGGACCTTCCCCAATGAATATATTAAGTTAAGGGAATGTCCTTGGACAAATTTAGGGGCATAGACTGGAGTTAGTGAGCAAGATAAACCCACACTAACATCTATTTCTTCCTAAATCTTTAGGTACCTACTGCCAGTATATCACAGATGTTTGAATATCATTATTCGTTACCTTTGGGTAAAGGTTTAGTCAACCATTAAAGCAAACTGCTAGAAACACTCTCAGCCCCTTGATTAAATATATTGCATCCAGAATCTTTGCTTACTGCATGTACCCATTTCAGTATTTTGACAATCCAGCATTATAATCCTTCTGCCCTCATTCAACATGCTTAGAATTCATTCCCATAAAGGCTTCCAAGATTTCTGTCAAAATTTTTGTTGAGTGTGGCACCCTCACACATGGCTAAGAGGAGATTTGAAGATTTGAAGACTAGAAATGGCTTCCAAGTATTTACATGTAGTTGCTGTGTTCTTCTTGGACCAAGAACTACAGTGAGACAAATGAGGGAGGAATTATATAAGTAGAAGGAGGTTCTCCCTCTCTGGACCCCAATGGCCATAGGAAACTATATTATTTTTTAGCTGCCAGTCAAAACCACATAAATAGACACATTGTGTGCTACAAACTGGATGAACAGGGAGTTAGGTCCTGGGTAGGACCCATTCAAAGAGGCCCTGGGGGCAACTATTTCAACATCAGGCCTACTAGCAAGACATCCTTAAAATAAAATATATTATGCTGTTTATGAGGTGAATGAGTAATTGATATAATAAAGCTCCATCTAGACCTTTTAGGGTTTTCACTAAATGTCAGTCTTTGATAAATCTCCAACCGCTGAACCTCTTCCCTGTAAGTGTCTCATATCCTAAACAGGACTATATTCCTTTGTAACATGGCTGCCTAAGGGTTATTTTTCTTTTCAAAAACTCCTTCCCACCTTTGACATTTTTATGGGATGGCCCTTTAAAATGAAATATGAAGAGTTTTCATGACAGTAATGTCCTTGCATGTAGTCACTGAAATAACAGTGTTGGTTAACCTGAATGGGTAAAGGTGTCCTTGGCAGAAATATGAATGATTTCCTTTAAAACAGAGATCATGATTCTTCTGTCATCTAAAAGACAATATCACATAGCAGCTCAAAATATGGGCTCTGCAACCTGACTCACCAGATTACAATCCTAGCTCTGCCACTTACTCTCTGAGTCACCTAGAAAGTTGCTAAATCTCTGCACTTCAGGTTCCTCATGTGTAAATAAAGGAAATATAATAGGAACTGCCTTACAAGATTGTTGTCGGCTTTCAGATATCCAGTGTTTAGAAAGTGGGAGGACTATGTAGTTGTTGGCTCTTGATTTTGTATTTCCTTGTCATATCTTCTTTACTTACTGTCATTTTGTGCTAATCAACCAAAGAAATACAAATAATATGAAAAACTGATGTTTCTATATCACTGAATAGTTTACAAAGTGTTACCCTAAGGTTATTTTATTCGATCTTCATATTCATTTTGGTACGAGTAATTGTCATCTCCATTTGTCATTGAGAAACCCGAGGTTCAGACAGATGCTGTGGCTTGTCAAAGATCACAAAAAGAAGTAGTGTAGACAGGATTTAAATTTATGTTATGTGACTCTACATCCCTTCCTTTGACAGGTGTGACAATTATTTGATTCATCAGGCTTACAAGACTTTACACACTTGATTGCAAAGCATTCCATTTCTTGAGGGCTATTATGTGCTAGGCATTTTTATATTATCTAATAATATTACGTCAACTCTGCAAATTCATATTGGTAACCTCTACTTTTATAGAGAATAAATGTAAGCTAACAGAAATAAAGTATGATGCTTAAAGTTATAGAGACAGTAAATGTCGCAGCTTTGAGGTTCATTCCTTCATTTATTATTCATTCAATAAATGGCTATGATGGGACAGTTTACCAGACATTGGGACAGTATGGAAAAAAAAAAGACAAAAACTTCTTGTCATTTAGGTGTGACAGTCTAAATAAGAGACAAGAACTAAAGAAATGTTTATGGAAAAATATGCTTCAGAATGAAAATATATATAATTTGTATTACAGAAAGCACAGTAGAATGCAAATTCTATAAGCACATGGAACTGTTCATTATGGTGTCCTTAGTATATGGAAGAGTGCTTGAAACTCCAGTGCTCAGTGACTATTTCTTGAATTAAATTAATCAGTGAATTATAAAATATAGCAAGTGTCATGAAGGAAAATTACTGCATGCAATGAGATGGCAAAATGGAGGATTTAATTTAAACTAGGTATTGGGGCTTCTTTGAGGAAGTACCAGATAAGCTGAGACTGAAAAGACAAGGAACTAGCCAGATGAAGAGTGAGGCGGAGTGATCTAGGTATAGGAAAACCATCTGCAAAGCCCTAAGGTATCAGTGAGTCACAGCAATGAAAAAACAGAAGGTGATTCCAGTTGGAGCACACTGAGGGAAGGAAAGATCTGCAAGAATGGAGTAGGGGAGAGAAGTAGAGGTGAGAAGGTCATGGGTCTCAAAGGCCATGGTAATAATACTACATTTTTGTCCTCAGTAAAATAGGAAATCATTGAATGATTTGATCAGAACATATTCAGATTTCTACTTTGTAAAAGACCATTCTGGTAGTTGTATAAAGAATAAATTAGAGGTAGGCAAGATGGGAAACGCAAAGTGTTGTAGTAGTCCAAGTAAGAGATGATGGCTGCCTGGATAAATTGGCAGCAGAGATAGAAAGAAGTTGGATAATGATAATGGCAAGAATTGTAAAGATTAACTGAGCACTATGTGTCAGACACAATTCTAAGAGCTTTATATAAGTTGCCTAATTTAATTTGCACAGCAATCACATGGGAATTAAGGCATTGAAAAGATAAGTAAGCTCTTATTCTTACACAGTTAGTATAGGGGATCTTGAGTTTGCACCCAGTCTGTCTCATTTATAAGCCAGGGGTCACTGCAACCTATTTATTGGATAGATTGTTGATAAGATCTGGGAATACTGAAAAGAGTTCATAAGAGATTCAGTGATACATATATATAGAAAAACTGGTGTTTCTGGTTTGACTAGGCTAGTTTTAGTTGAATGCATGTATCTGAAGCCCAATAGAAGTTCCTGGACCTGCAGTATGATTTGAAGGGATATATTTCAGTATTTAAAATGTACATATATAGCTTTGGAAATAGATGAGGTTTTTCAGTATTTAAAATGTGTATATATAGCTTTGGAAATGAGGTTGCCTAATGTTACAATGTGATGCAAAAAGAAATGTAGTTGAACTGATATTTGAGCAACTCTAAAACAGTAGGGTCACATAGAACAAACGTGAGGAAACACAAAGGAGCCTAAAGAAAGTTAGCAAAAGATGCATACGAAAACCAGAAAAGCATTGTGTCATGACATCCATGAGTGTTTTAAGAAAGAGGATAGTCATCTGATCAAATGTAGATGAAAGATCACACAAGGTGAGTTTGGGCAAATTCTAGCAACACGGAGGTATTGGTGTCATGGGGGTGGAAGCCAGATCACAGAGTTTGATGAGTGAACAAGTGGTGCAGAAGTAGGGAAGAATGGCGATTAATGGTAGTAAATGACAGGCATGGAAGATAGAATGGGTAACGAGGTTAATATTGTATATACGTACATTTTAATGTTATCCATGAGCATATTTGCATGTTGGTGGGGAAATCAGATAGAAAGAAAAGTATGGAAGATGCAAGAAAGAATGGAGATAACAAGTAACAAAAGGTCAGATTCACAAATTATAATACAGAAGCAAACAAATAAACAGGTTAGAAACTATAGATGCATTGTTACCTGTCACCAAGGACCAGCTTTAGAGGATTCTAGAGGCCAGGTACAGGACTAGGAGGTTGATCAGAGTGACAAAGAAACGGTGTGTGCTTTCAGTCTTCTGTAATCCCTCTGTGCTGGCCCTCTCTTCTGTTCGATTTAAATAATAATCTTATTGAATAAACTAACGTGACTAAGTTTGTTCATTTTGATCATGGTGACTCATAAATAGGGAAAATAATTAATTTCCATGGCCTGATGGGAAGGAATAAGTCAAACACAAGATCTGGATTTTGTCTACTTAGAGATGGGCACTTGAGATCTTTGCTGTTGAACAGAGATCTCTTAATGGATCCAGAAATATATAAAAGGATTGTCATTCATGTATTATTTATCCAATGATACACTGAATACTTATTCATTCTACAGGGTGGCATATGATATGACAAATAAGGTATGCCATTGAGTGGTGAGTTCAGGAGCCAGCCATCGCTGTTTTTTCTTTATTTGCTTTGTTTTGTTTTTACTGAAGTATAGAGTTTACGGCCATGAGAAGAAAAGTAAATTAGGAGAACTAGAACATGACTGAAAATGTTTTCTTGCTCTGGAGAAGCCAGGTGTCAAGGACAGTGATGAGGATGGGGAAAGAATATCAGTGTCCCTTAAACCTCTCCATCTTCCCTACACTGTACCTTCTAGAAATTACTGCTCTGTGGTACTGTACTAAGTCTGAAGTAAATAAATTAGATTTAAAATCTACTCTCAATGGGTTAACAATGACAACAAACATTTATTGAGGAACTTCTATTATTCACATACTGTTTTAAGTGATCCTTGATATTTAATCCATTTAATCCTTAAAACAACATAGAATTCTTATCCCCTTTTTACAGCTAAAGAAACGAAGGCACAAAGTGGTAAGCCTTGTTCATTATTGCATTCTCAGTGCCAGGCACAGTGTCTGGCACCATAATTTCTTAATATTTTTAATGAATACCTGAGTGGCAGATGAATGATACCAGAGCCCCATTTTTCTCGAGTCAAGATTTCACATACATAATCAGGTCACTGTCTCACTGGTCATTTGGTGGAATAACTATAAGACAATGGCTCTCAACATTTCTGATGCCTGATAATTTCTAGAGGTTCTTACTAAAAATTAGAATTCATTAGGTCTTGAGAGAAGCCCATGAAGCTGCATTTTTAATAGGTATTCCAAGCATTTTATTCTAAGATGATGCCTAGACAAATTTTGAAAAAAAGAAAATTGCTGGGCGCTATGAGTTGGTAGTTACTACACTAGGTGCAAGACTGGTGGATAATGGTTGTGGTTCAGCCTGTCAAAGAATGAGGAGGGAAATGGTGACTTCAGTGAAAATATAAGGAAATTATCAGCTGCAGTGGAATCTGGCTACATATCCTCCTCATACATATTGCTGAGCTTCTCAGCCTTGGTACCACTGACAGATTGAACTCCATCATCCTGATCTGTTTCCTCAGGAGTGTTCCTTTGGGAGATATTACAGTTTGTTTAATGCATACAGTGTACCTTCTTGCCTTTTTTCAAAACACAGGATATGTCATCCCTTCTCCCACTACACATGTGTGTGCGTGCATGTGCACGTGCACACGCACGCACGCACACACACACACACACACACACACACACACAAACACACAGCTGGTTTATTAAATCAAATGAGACCAACTGTCAGGGTCAAGACATGGCTGCTACAAAATCCTCATTCTTTTTTCAGGTGCTGGAGAGCTCGGATTACACAGAATTATAATGCACTGTGACCGCAAAATAGAGTAAGTTTACCAGAAGACATATATTATAAAAAAGGGGAAAAAAAATCAAAGAGATGTAGAAGAAATAAAGAGCCAGATAAAATTGCTTGAAAAGAAGGAGTGAAATAAGTTTGAAAATATTTCAATATAAAATTGGCAAAAACCTAGATCTTGGAAAATACAGGAAATTTTCCAGTGTGGAAATTACTTCAGCCCCATATCGTCTATAAGAATAAACAGTAACAAGATTCAAGATGGCGGCATGAGAGGTGACATGGAGAGCTCCTCCCAAAACCACAAACAGTACAAAAATATAGTTAATTAATACAACTAACCTTAAGACAGCAACAAGAAAGAAGGCTGAACCAGATTGCATACACACCACACGAAGAGAGCAGACCTCACGAAACAGGGTAACGTACCAAAGCCTTGATCTGGTGGTACCCAAGCCCTTCCCCCACCCCAGCTCACCGGCCGGAGGAAGAAAAACGGAGCGGAGAGGGAGTGGAAGCCAGACACTGCTGAGTGCATAGCCCTAGAGATATGCTTTGTGAGTGAAAGCCTATAGTGTGTGGTGCTCTGGACATTGGGGAGCTCGGAAAGGCAGAGAGCCTGGGAGACTAACCTTCAGAACATTTGTGGAGGACAGGATCCACACCTGGCCGCTCTGTGCCAGAGGAAGGGCAGGAGGTCTGAGAGGCTTCTTAGCAGGAGAGGGCTGCTGAAGGCTCAGGGTTTGCATAGAGCTTGCTGCACAGGAGAGGGAGAGCTGGACAAGGTTGTCTGGGTGTGCTCTGCCCAGCAGGCTGTGAACTTTGAGGAGGTTCAGGTGCTCCATCCCCCTGGCTGCCTACTCAGCTCCGAGGCCCCCCACTGTGACACACAGCCTGCCAAGCCTTCAGACTGGCCTGCAGGCACCTGCTCGCAAACTGTCACTCACTGTGCTGGTGTCAGGCCACCCAGACAGAGGCCTCACCTACAACAGCTAGAGACACAAAGCATAGAGGCTTACACGAGTGCTTGGCCTACTGACTCTGACAATGGAGACAGGCACCACAGTCGGGAATCAGGAAACAGATCTTTCCTCCACCCAGGCATGAGTTCCACTCCCCTACGACCTCCAACCTCATTCTAGGGGCTGAGCAGCTCCAGAGATTGGAGTTTCTGCACACTAGTGGGCACCACACAGAAATATGAGACGTCAAAAGAACATGGTTCAAACCAAAATCTCAAAAACCCCAGAAAAAGGGCCAAATGAAACAGAACTCACTGTTCTTCTTAAAAGAGAGTTCAAAATAAAAATTATAAACATGCTTATGGAGGTACAGAAAAATATTCAAGAATTCAGGAATGAATTTAAGTAGGAGATTCAATCATTAAGAAATTCCATATCTGAAATGAAACATACAATGGAGGGACTTAAAAGCAGATTAGATGTAGTAGAAGAGACGGTTAATGGAATAGAAATTAGAGAAGAGGAATACAAAGAAGCTGAGGCACAGAGAGAAAAAAGAATCTCTAAGAATGATAGAATATTGAGAGAACTGTGTGACCAATCCAAACGGAACAATATTTGCATTATAGGGGTACCAGAAGAAGAAGAGAGAGAAAAAGGGAAAGAAAGTGTCACTGAGGAAGTAATTGCTGAAAACTTGCCCAATCTTGGGAAGGGGATATGTCTCAAACCATGGAGGTGCACATCTCCTAACACAAGGAACCAAACAAAGACAACATCAAGACATATAATAATTAAAATGGCAAAGATCAAGGACAAAGACAGACTTTTAAAAGTAGCTAGAGAGAGAAAAAAGATCACATACAAAGGAAAACCCATCAGGCTATTATAATACTTCTTAAAAGAAACCTTTCAGGCTACAACGGAGAGGCATGATCTATTTAATGCAATGAAGCAGAAGGGCCTTGAACCAAGAATACTCTACCCAGCAGGGTTATCATTTAAATTTGAAGGAGGGATTAAACAATATTCAGATAAGCAAAAGCTGAGAGAATTTGCCTCCCACAAACCACCTCTACAGTGCATTTTGGAGGGACTCCTATAGATGGAAGTATTCCTGAGACTAAATAGATGTCACCCAAGGGATAGACAAAGAGTACAGAATATGATTCATAACATACAAAGAATGGAGGAGGAAGAAAAAGGAGGAAAAAAAAAAGAAGCTTTAGGTTGTGTTTGTAATAGTGTACGAAGTGAGTTAAATTAGACTGTTAGATAGTAAGGGAATTAACCTTGAACCTTTGGTAACCATGAATCTAAAGTCAGCAATGGCAATAAGTACATACCTATCAATAATCACCCTAAATGTAAATGGTCTGAATGCAGCCATCAAAAGACATAGAGTTACTGAATGGGTAAAAAAACAAGACCCATCTATATGCTGCCTACAAGAGACTCACTTCAAACACAAAGACATACACAGACTGAAAGTAAAGGGATGGAAAAAGATATTTCATGCAACTAATAGGGAGAAAAAAGCAGCAGTTGCAGTATTTGTATCAGACAAAATAGAGTTCAAAACAAAGAAAGTCACAAGAGACAAGGAAGGGCATTAGATAATGATAAAAGTGTCAGTCCAACAAGAGGATATAGGTATTACAAATATCTATGCACCCAACACAGGATCACTTACATATGTGAAAAAAATACTAACAGAATTAAACGGGGAAATAGAATGCAATGCATTCATTTTAGGAGACTTAAACACACCACTCACTCCAAAGGACAGATCAACCAGACATAAAATAAATAAAGAGACAGAGGCACTAAACAACATATTAGAACAGATGGACCTAACAGACATCTACAGAACACTCCATCCAAAAGCAACAGGATACACATTCTTCTCAAGTGCACATGGAACATATTCAGTAATAGATAATATATATAGTAGGCCATAAGAAAAACCTCAGTAAATTCAAAAAGATTGAAATTGTACCAACCAGGTTCTCAGATTGCAAAGGTATGAAACTAGAAATAAATTACACAAAGAAAATAAAAAAGCCCACAAACACATTGAGGCTTAATAACATGTTCCTAAATAATCAATGGATCAATGGCCAAGTAAAACAGAGATCAAGTAATATATGGAGACAAATGACAACAATAATTCAACATTCCAAAGGACAGATCAAAATCTGTGGGATGCAGTGAAGGCTGTGCTAAGAGGGAAATATATTGCAATACAGGCCTACCTCAGGAAAGAAGAACAATCCCAAATGAACAGTCTAAATTCACAATTAATGAAACTAGGAAAAGAATAACAAATGAGGCCCAATGTCAGTAGGAGGGGCATAATAAAGATTAAAGCAGAAATAAATAAAATTGAGAAGAATAAAACAATAGAAAGAATCAATGAAAGCAGGAGCTGGTTCTTTGAGAAAATAAACAAAATAGATAAACCCTTAGTGAGACTTATCAAGAAGAAAAGAGAGTCTACACACATAAACAGAATCAGAAATGAGAAAGGAAAAATCACTAAGGACACCACAGGAATACAAAGAATTATGAGAGAATACTAAGGAAAATTATATGGTAACAAACTGGATAACCTAGAAGAAATGGACAACTTTCTAGAAAAATACAACCTTCCAAGGCTGACCCAGGAAGAAACAGAAAATCTGAATAGACCAATTATCAGCAAAGAAATTGAATTGGTATTCAAAAACTACCTAAGAACAAAACTCCTAGACTAGATAATTTCACTGCTGAATTTTGTCAAATATTTAATGAAGATCTAATACCCATCCTCCTTTAAGTTTTTTAAAAAGTAGAAGAGGAAGGAATACTCTCAAACTCATTCTATGAGACCAACATCACTGTAATACCAAGACCAGGCAAAGACAACACAAAAAAAGAAAATTACAGACCAATATCCCTGATGAACATACATGCAAAAATACTCAACAAAATATTAGCAAACTGAATTAAAAAATACATCAAAAAGATCATCCATCATGATCAAGTGGGATTCACCAGGGATGCAAGGATGGTACAACATTTGAAAATTCATCAACATCACCCACTACATCAACAAAAAGGGACAAAAACCACATGATCGTCTCCATAGATGCTGAAAAAGCATTCGAGAAAATTCAACATCCATTCATGATAAAAACTCTCAACAAAATGGTTATAGAGGGCAAGTACCTCAACATAATAAAGGTCATATATGACAAACCCACCACCAACATTACACTTAACAGCGAGAAGCTGAAAGCTTTTCCTTAAAGATAGGGAACAAGACAATGATGCCCACTCTCCCCACTTTTTTTCACCATAGTTCTGGAGGTCCTAGCCACAGCAATGAGACAAAACAAAGAAATAAAAGGCATCCAGATTGGTAAGGAAGAAGTCAAACTGTCCCTGTTTACAGATGACATGATATTGTACATAAAATCCTAAAGAATCCACTCCAAAACTACTACATCTAATACCTGAATTCAGCAAAGTTGTGGTATACAAAATTAATACACAGAAATCTGTGGCATTCCTATACACTAACGGTGAACTAGCAGAAAGAGAAATCAGGAAAACAATTCCATTCACAATTGCATCAAAAAGAATAAAATACCTAGGAATAAACCAAACCAAGGAAGTGAAAGACCTATACCCTGAAAACTACAAGACACCCTTAAGAGAAATTAAAGGGGACACTAATAAATGGAAATTCATCCCATGCTCTTGACTAGGAAGAATTAATATTGTCAAAATGGCCATCCTGCCTAAAGCAATTTACAGATTCAATGCAATCCCTATCAAAATACCAACAGCATTCTTCAATGAACTAGAGTAAATAGTTCTAAAATACATATGGAACCACAAAAGACCCCAAATAGCCAAAGCAATCCTGAGAAGAAAGAATAAAGTGAGGGGAATTATGCTCCCTGACTTCAAGCTCTACTACAAAGCCACAGCAATCAAGAGAATTTGGTACTGGCACAAGAACAGACCTATAGACCAATGGAACAGACTCGAGAGCCCAGATATAAACCCAAGCATACATGGTCAATTAATATACAAAAAGGAGCCATGGATATACAATGGGGAAATGACAGCCTCTTCAACAGCTGGTGTTGGCAAAACTTAACCGCTACATTTAAGAGAGTGAAACTGGATTACTGTCTAGCCCCATACACAAAAGTAAACTCAAAATGGGTCAAAGACCTGAATGTTATCTGATAAGGGTTGACATCCAAAATATATAAAGAGCTCATGCACCTCAACAAACAAAAAGCAGATAAGCCAATTAAAAAATGGGCAGGGGAGCTGAACAGACACTTCTCCAAAGAAGAAATTCAGATGGCCAACAGGCACATGAAAAGATGCTCCACATAGCTAATCATCAGGGAAATGCAAATTAAAACCACAATGAGATATCACCTCTCATCAGTTACGATGGCTAACATCCAAAAGACAAACAACAGATGTTGGCAAGGATGTGGAGAAAGGGGAACCCTCCTACACTGCTGGTGGGAATATCAACTAGTTCAACCATTGTGGAAAGCATTAGGGAGGTTCCTCAAAAAACTCAAAATAGAAAAACGGTTTGACCCAGGTATTCTACTCCTAGGAATTTACCCTAAGAATGCAGCAGCGCAGTTTGAAAAAGACATATGCACCCCTATGTTTATCGCAGCACTATTTACAATAGCCAAGAAATGGAAGCAACCTAAGTGTCCATCAGTAGACGAATGGATAAAGAAGATATGGTACATATACACAATGGAATATTATTCAGCCATAAGAAGAAAACAAATCCTACCATTTGCAACAACATGGATGGAGCTAGAGGGAGGGTATTATGCTCAGTGAAATAAGCCAGGTGGAGAAAGACAAGTATCAAATGATTTCACTCTTCTGTGGAATATAAGAACAAAGAAAAACTGAAGGAACAAAACAGCAGCAGACTCACAGAACCCAAGAATGGACTAACAGTTACCAAAGGGAAAGGGGACTGGCGAGGATGGGTGGGAAGGGAGGGATAAGGGGGAAAACGGGGCATTACGATTAGCCCACATAATGCAGTGGTGGGGGACACAGGAAAGGCAGTATTGATAGAGAAGACATGTAATGATTCTATAGCATCTTACTATGCTGAGGTACAGTGTCTGTAGTGGGGTATGTGGGGGGGGGGACTTGATAATAGGGGGTCTAGTAACCATAATGTTGTTCAAGTGATTGTACATTAACGATACCTAAATAAATAAATAAATAAATAAACAGTAACTACCCAAGGATATATGCCCTTCACCTTCCTTTTCAATTAATTTCTCTTACGTGTTCTCAGCATCTTTCAGTTATATATGAAAACAAGTGTAAAATCTTAAGAATTTTTGATGGGTGAACTATCAGCTACTATTGGAGAACAGTATGTAGTACCATATTCTCATTAATACATACAAAAATCTTACCTAATCTTAGCAAAATGCAGAGTTACTAGAATGTATTTGTTATTCACTACATACTTCCAGTGAATTAATTCCTAGTTCATTGACTAATGAGATCAGTGAATTAGTGTACGTAGCCAGTTGAACTGTTAAATAGTTATCGATAGCAGATTCCTAATTGAAGCGAGAAAAGAAAAACTATCCAGATTTACACTGACATCAACTTTTAACTAAATGTACTTGCCTCAAAATCTATTACTATGAAACTTTATTGTTGTATAAATTATTTGGTACCAGCTACCTTGACTGACATGCTTTGTGGAAGAGAATAATGCTGCCCAATAAACACGTAGCAGGTAAAGAAAAACAAGGTCAATACGTATTTTCAGAGGAGTCTAAAAGATGGAGAATTAATCACAGACAGGGGAGAAAAACCCAGCACTTCACCATCTGTTATTCAGGGAAAAAAATATCTGTAACTTTGTTACCCCCACCAGTTAGAGTGATTTCATAAGATAGGGTATCACCCGTTACCTTATCAGGCACAAACCCTGTTACTTCTGCCTTGAACTGTTTGCAGGGAGATAATATACTCTCAAGCAGCTCTGTGGTAAATTGCAGTTCACCCCTGAATCTGGTGGATTCCACGTGTTTGTGGAGTGATTAATGAGACAGCCAAAGACCCTAAGCCCAGGTGGCTTCAGTGGGAAGCAGGGATTTGTAAGGCATACAGGCAGAAGATGGCTGGGCAGAGCCGCCTGCTTCCACCACCACCACCACTGGCTCCGCCTGTACAGTTGTTCAAGCTGCCAGAGGCTTTCTGGTTTCCATGGCAACTGTTGGGCTCTGTTGCAAACTCAAAGCAGAGCCTCTGAAGTTGGGTACTAAACACTGGAGCTCAAATGCAAAGGCAACTGGGGAGGGAGAAAAGAACAAGGGTTACCCATGTAATAGGTCTACAACTCCTAGGGCTAAGAGGACGTTTTTAAAAATCGGAGTTCTGTTTGTTTTTGTAAAATGAGGTAGTTGTTGCCTGGCATTATTCATGAATATCCTTTTCTGGTGCCCAGAGCAAAAGGGAGACCGCAAATCCTCTCACTCAGACAGGCAGCGGAAGGAGGGCAGGGACGCGATCACCAGGAGTGCGGGGATCCCGCTCTTTTCATTCATTCAGTTATAGACTCAGCATCTCCGGAGAGCTCATTTGTGGCGGGCACGGTGCCAGGTGCTGGGTCTGCGAAGAGAAACGAGACACCGCCCTACGCTCAGGAATTAACAACGACAATTAACAGAAATTAGCAGAACCTTCGCGAGTCTGGGGAGAACAAATTAGGCGCTGCCAGCTTCCCACGGTCTCTCTTGGAAGAGACTCAAAAGCCAAACGCGGGAGAGGAGAGAGGCAGTGGCGCGGGACAGAGGGTCCGGCAGCAGGGAAGGTCAGAGGGACGAGGAGAGGGGGCTTTCCCTAGGGAGGGGATCTGTCAAAGCCACTCCAACGTTTCTCCGAGGGTGCGAGGGAAAATAGGTTTGCTTTTCTTTTAGAAAGACGGAGCCGTTTTCCCCACTGGGCTCGATGTCTAGTAGGGGAAGCGCCGCCTCTTTGGGCCGTGGATTGGCCCAACTCTTTTTGAGATAATTTATGCCAGCATCTTCTGGGTCTGATTGGCTCCCCTGCCCAGTTCCGCGGGGAGTCGCATCCTACCTGGTTGGGAGGTTGTACTGCCTTCCCACACTCTCCCTTCTCGTACTCACCGGGCTGCAGCCGAGGTGGAGAAAAAGTCCTGACTGAGGAACTGAGCGGAAAAAACAATCCCGATGGGTTCTTGGAAAGCCTTTCTCTTCTCCCCTTTCCTTGTGGGGAGTCAAAGGAGAGGGGTGAGGCTGATGTTCCTGCTACTGACTCTGCATTTGGGAAACTGGTGAGTAAATTCAAGGACTTTAAACTCTTTGGTATCTACCCTCTTCCCCCTCATTTCTCTTTTTAAAATCATTGTAAATTAGTAATTTGCATTTCCCAGGGCACACGTGAGATATTTTACCATCATTTTATTTTCTGATTAGACCGGCCTATTTTCAGATAGAATGAAATTAGCCTATGTGTGAAGCATAGAGGTTAGTTGACTCGTTTTTTACTTGAAGCACAGTCTAAACTAGTTCAGTCTACAAGGTTCAGTTACTGGCAGTGGGGAAGGAGAGTAGAAATGATTTTGCGACTAAATTTAGTGAATGAATGCCAGTGATGAACTTTCTGGATGATTCTGCATTTTAAAGACAAAGTTATTTTATTTAAAAGTTGTTTTAGAAACCTGTTACACTGCATGGTATGTCTGATGCTTTTTATGTACTACTATTTTTCCCTTATCCTTTTATTTTTTCTTTTTGCTATTCTGGAAAGAAAAAGTTTTACTTCAAGAAAGATAATAAATATGGCTAAAAAAATCTATGTGGGTGGAAAGTGTGTTATACTTATGTTAGAAATAACCATGTGTATTTTATTGAGCCATCTTTGAGTTATTTTTATATTAAATGGCTATCTAAAAGTAAATAAAAATTGTATGGTGATATGAATATACTGGCTGTGTGTGTGTGTGTGACACACAGAGAGAGAGAGAGAAAGATTGCCAACCCCAAACCTCAAATTTAATAGGACCAAGGCAAGACTTGGGCTGCTTGGACTGCCTTTCAATAAAACTTTGAAATCATTCTGGTAGAAAAATAAAATGTTCAGTATCACACCTGGATATAGGATAGCAGGTGAATGGAGTTAAAATATACTAAGACACTGACACTATAAAATTCTTAGACACACTACTCATATCATGTAACTGTGTTTTATATAAATATACATTTAAATTATGTTACTGTATTATGTGATGCTGCTTAGAACTCAAGGGTAAAATATAATCACTATGCAGATGGAAACATGCCTTTATAACCAACCACTTGCATCATTGCTAAAATAAATTATGATGATCAATTTTAGAATGTAGCTAGAGTGAATATTTTTGCCATTACCAGCAGGTAGAACAGCTTGATTTTCTCTCTGAAAATAAGGAACAGATTAAAGCATTCCAAGAAATATTAGATTTGCCTGAAAATGTTTGACAATCAATGCTCTGTAAAGTATTACAGTTTTAATTTATTTACCCTTTTCCCTTAGAAATGTAAATGTTCTGCATGGGCACAAACATACTACTTGATTAATTGTTTCTTATATATGTTATGTTGTATGGCTTATTTCTTTGAATATATTATAAAATTATAGAATATATTTTGGTAGAACATGTAGCAGTGCTCTCATACATCTTTACAATATTGAATGAATCTGTGTTCCCATAAGTAAAAACCAGTTTACCCAGTGACCTTCTGAAATAACAACCTGTATGCTTCTTTATTATATGTACAAGTTTCCCTTGCAACCTCATAGACAACCTTCTTACTAAAAGGCATGCTGTCTGTATAAAGAGATGTTTTGTTTTAAATAATATCCTTTGTTTTTGAGGATATTTATATTATGGTCACCATGATTGGCTCCAGAATTCTCGTCCAGCTGCTCAGAATGAGTTGTATATAGTACAGTGGACAGGGATGGGCTCTGGACTTTTGGAGACTTGATTTTATGTGTCAAGAGTCCTTGACCTCTCCGAACACAGTTCCTCCATCTTGGAAATAAAGGGCAGGAGTAGACCATTTATGATTTTTCTTCAAGTCATATTCAATATGTCTAAGATTTGAACTAAAACATAAAATAACTCAATGGTTGCTTCATTGGCTTTTCTTAGTAGTTTTCAAAAGGGAAGTTCTAACTGGGAATTCCATGTATTTCCAATTAGAGTGCATGAGTGATTGAAAGAGAGGTGTTATGCAGTGAGAATAGATAAACAATTCATTTTTTTCATAGTGGTAAAGATAACCTAGATTATTCTAGCCAGTGAATAAATAAATAATTTTTAAAGAGCTCTATGTTGCTGTTATAATTAGCTCTTAGGGCCTCAGGAATGAGAGTCAATGTCTTCACTTTTCTGAGTAGCCACCTTGTGGTGAACTTTCATCCTTTTGATATTTAGTTGAAGATATTTGATGTCAGCATGTGTCACCATTTACATTCATATTTCCTTCCCCTTTTCTTCCTCTTTTGAGGAGCCTTTCCAAACCTAACTACAGATGGTTCTATTTAGAAGAATTTTGATGTTTGATTGTTTCTAAAACAAATCTTCTAAGGCATCTATTGTGGGAGACTTACCAAATTGAAAGCTATCATTTCTTATATCTAATAAGAGACAACAGTTTGTGTCCTCATTAGTTTCCATCCAGAACATAAAGAAGAGACACTATGTTGATTTTTAGATTGCCGAACTGTGAAAACCTGTCCTGTTGTGACTAAAAGCTGTAGTTGTGGTTCCTGTGCTTCATTCTCTGTGAGACTCTATGGCACCTGGACAAGTGGGTTAAAACACTTAAACAGGATTTGACCTATTTGTAGTGTTGAGAAAATCTAATTATAATAAGGTTTTTAAAAAGAGTTGAAAAAGCTCTTTGAGATGTTAGCTTTTCTAAAAAGTAATTTATGATAAGCTTTGACCAAGTTGTTCTTTTGAGAGAGCTCAAGGAGAATAACTTGTTTTTACTTTCTAAGACAACTTCATGAATCAGTAATAATACAATGAGTATTCAGTTGCCCAAATGAAAATAGTCAAATATACTTGCTTTATAAAATATATTAAAAAAAAATAATTTCAGTAATGTCCTTTGTGGAGATGGTAGTGAATGTTTTTTCTTTAAGCATTATATTTTCGGCTTAATTTTCTAATGAAACTCTGAAGCAAACTAAGTGATGATGTTCCATGATGATGAAGTATTCAAAGAAGGACTGAGGATTGAGAGGCAAAACGACTTTGAAGGTAAAATGCAAATGCTAGAATTGATAAGTCCCCTGTGTATAGAGTCTTTTAGGTTTACTCTTCTTCCATTTAATTCCATTATATACTATGAGATACACTTTTGGCTAAGCAACAAAAGGAAATGTTTGACTTTTCATTCACACATTAAGTAGACTAATCTAATATTTCATATTCATGTAAAGGTGATTAATATTTGTCTAAGAAAATAATGAAGGTGGGGTCCCAAAGGAGTAGAGACAGGGAAGGGTAGGAAACTGAAAGAAAAAGAAAGACTCTTAAGATATCAAAATATGATAAATGACTGGTCTGGGGAAGGGGAAGGGGAAAGGTGGGCATAAATTGAGTGTACAGGCTTCAGGAGAATAATTCACATTATGTACCTCCTGAGAATCCTGGACTTGGCCATGAGGTGTAAATTCTAGTTTCAGCTCCATTTCCCACTAGAGCAATTTCAGGCAAATCTTTGAGGCAGAGAGTCCTCATTTGTGAAAAGTGGAAATGGCATCTACCTTTCTAGCTTGTTTCAAGACTAAGAGACAAATGTATACAAAGTATGTAGCACTCAAAATTTTAACTGAGAAAACATAACAGATAGTACTGGATTCACAGTGATTCTAGTAGTAGTATTATCTATCCTAGTTAAAGCTGTTTTAAGTGCACTAAAATTCTTGAATCCTTGTATACTACTAAATATATTTTGGAATTGAGAGAGATCATTCTTTCAATCAATAATATTCGTTGAAGGCCTGCTATGTGCTGTACACAGAGCAACATGCTGGGTTTACAATGGCGAATAGACATGAGTACTACCTCTGTGATACGCTCACTGCAAGATGTAGATTTATGGCATTAGTCAAAGGAAAGTATCTTGTAGTCCAAAAAACAAAAGAAAGAAAGATGCCTTTAGAATTCCGAAGATAAACAGAGGAATCTAAATTTTTAAGGGTAGAGAAGGCTGACAGAACAGATCACTATCAAGGAAAGAGAATTAGAGAGCCATGAGATTTCTCAGCAATACCAGAAGACTGAGGGAATTGTCTCCAAAATTCTGAAGATAAATGTTCAGCCTAGAAGGTTATCCTTAGCCAAATTACCAACCAAGTATGAGGGCAGAATAAAGCCTAGATACTGTTATCCTCCCCATTTTACAGATGGCTGAATTGAGCACAATGATTTTTTAGGAACTTGCTAAAGATCATCTTGCTAGTAAGTGCTGGACCCAAGACTCAAATCCCTGGGTTCTGTGTGCAGAGCGTGCTTACTTACCTGCCACATCTCTCACATTACAAATGCCATATAAATCAAAACAACTAACGTGACTGTGATGGAAGGAAGGAGGCAGAGGGGGAGGTCAGCAGAAAGGAGAGAGAGTGCAAGTGATAGAAGGACAGTTAAGTATAAAATCCACTGTGAGTCTTCACAAATATTATGTGCAGAGCTAGATTAATTATTTCAGGGAAAGCTTTTAACAAACTGGAGCACTTGATTTAGAAAAAACATGATAGGATAAAGAGTTAAAAGCAAGAATTTGGAATTTAGGTAAGTTTTGTTGGGGAATCATGTCTCAGTGACTAGCCTAAGCTATTGATTCACTCAGTAAACTTTATTTAGTGTTAGCATCCATTCAACATTTACTCAGTGCCTACCATGTGTTAATCAGAGTTCTGGGAACTGGAGATACAGTGGTAAGCAAGACATAATCTTTGCCATTATAGTGTTTGTGTAATATATATAGGCATCAATATGACAGTATATCTGCCAGTTGCACAGGACAAAGAAGACAGAATCCCTGCCCCCGGTGAACTTAAGCTTTGGTAGTTCATGTTGAGCTGGTTTATTAATACAAATAAGTAAAGACAATAAAATGCTATAATTGCTACTCAAATTTCTAGATGAGCTATAATGGGGATGCTAAGGAGGCTGGCATCAGTCGCAGCTCTGGGAAGAGATGGAATGTTTTCATCTCTCATGGGCATAATTTCAGGCCAGTGTTAGTGAAGAAGGGATAACATTACTTTTTTGTGGCCAGAGGTATGTCTTACAGTTTGGTAGGCTTTTTGAAAGTGCATTTCTCTGTCTTTCAGGAGATTCTTTATTCTGGTCACCTAACATGTGGCACTGAAATAGCAACATTCTATTTTATAGCTTATATCCTTTAGTTCAATAGTGAACTTCTGAACTGTAAGAATCCTTTCTTCCAAGATATAGAGTACTTGGAAATTTAATGTTTCTCCTTATTTTTAGACAACCACATTGAGTAACAAATACATTGAGTAGCACAGTAATAGAGACTGTGCTAAGCATTAAGCATACAGAAGTAAAGGTAGCAGAGATCCTGCCCTCCAACCTATAGCTGGATGGGCAAACCATAAAGTCTATGATTAGAATATAGTGGATTTAATGTAAATATTTTAATATTGTTGTGGTCAGGGTGTGATTTAGTTTTCCAGATAGCTTTAAGGCTGCTAGAATCAAGTGCTCTGAACAAATTGATCTTTAGGTAGATTTCTAGGACCATTATTTGTTATTGCACAATTTGTGAATTGCTTGAATACAGGGACATCATTTACCTGTCAGTCATCCTCGATATGCATAATTATCAGAACATTTTCCAACAGATGCAGAAGATTAAGATGAGTAAGGATTACCTTCTCCCTGTAATAGCCATATTTACTAGAACAAAGCAGTCATATTCGCTGGATTATATTTAAGCGTTTCTCATACATCTGTGTTCTACAAACTGATTTGTTACTCTGTGCGGGTGGCTTATGAATGTATGTTTGTTTCTGCCATTTCCTTAGTAATAATAAACCTTCAAATTGTCATAACTGCAATTGACTAGAAAGACTGTTTTGTTGTTTCTACTCTACTCATTTGTATTCTTTCCCTTTTGAAGTGAATAAGAGGATCCTATGTCAATAAAAATATTTTACCTCTCAATTTATGAGCTCAAGGTGTAGGAAGAAAGATAAATCTTTCTGCATTCAGAGGAACTAATTCCCATTTATTTCTTCCACTTAATTTTAAAATATTTTAATATATTTTATAATTTAATAATCCTCAATCTTATGCCTCCACTTTGCAAATTTTTTAGCAGCTTTGTAGAATTTATTTGATGCATTAGTATCAAAAGCTTAGAGAATGTGAATTTCATGAAGAGTTATACTGTTTCTAAGTCTAATTTATTTTCTGTCAAGCTCTATGGATATAAATTGGAACATGGGGAATTGGTGTTCATTTTAATATACTTTCAACCCAGCGGTCATTTTTAAATAAACTTTAACGAAAATTATGGTTTTACTTTCTTCAGAAAATATTTTTTCTTTTTATTCTGGCAGGGCAAGTTTCTTCTGACAATTCCTTTTTCAGTAATTTCTTATAAGCTCTTGGATTGTTTCTTTTAATTAATTATAATAATTTTAACCTGTTATATATGAACTGTAGGATTCTGATTAGAACTGCATTAAATTTATAAAATATTTTGTGAATGATACATTAACAATATTTTTTTATTGCCAAAATGTTTTCCTTGACTTTATTTTTTTCCCGTTCTTATGTTATTCAACTAATTTTTTAGGTTCTTCATCATTTTACAGGGTATGTTGTCACTGTGAAAGACTTTATCTGTTCTCTTTATGATGGATTAATACTAGCATCATGAAGCTACTGTGTTTTTAAAGTTAATTTTATATTAGGTTAGCTACAATAATGAATTCTTTTACTAGGGCTGTTAGTTATACATGATACCACATGGAAAACCTTAACCCCTGCCTTCAAGGAACTTAGAGAGGACCGTAAATTTAAAGAGTAGTTAGTGAAGATGCAATTTGTCAAACTTCTTGGTAGAGTTGAACACCGAACAGATTGGAAACACACACAGCAGAACGTGCTTACTTAATATTCCAGGCCTGGCTCCCTTCTCCCTCCTCAGATTTCCAAAACATTCCTCTCTGGGGGTGGGAAGTGAGGGGTTCTGTATTCCTTTGTGCCAAGAAAATCATCACAGAATTGAGTGGACTGTTATTTCACCTCTCAAAAAATCTGAAGGCTCAAATCTGTAATTCTGTTATCTCTTACTCTTTTACTTATTTTGCTTCCCTACTAATTTTTAAAAGCAATAAAGATGATTCAGAGCTAAAATCTAGAAAAGAGCTTTTTTTTCAAAGGAATTTAACAACTGGAATAAATAAAGGCAAAAGAAAATAAAGAAATGTGTTCTTTATTTTACTTTTATTTACTTTGATTTTCGAATCTAAAACCACTGTCTGTACTTACTCTTTAAAAGCTAGCTCCTGTAGGCTTTGGCATTAGGATGTCTTCTACTCAGAAATGTTAGAATAGGTGTGTTTCTTTCCTGAAACTTGTCACTTGACTTACAGAAAAGTACCTGATATTTATAAACAAACACTAATTTGTCATGAGCAACAGACCACAGAGGACACCTGGGTTTGGAATTTAATCTGCACTGTTTTAACAGATTAATGGAAGAGTTTTCCTCAAGGTGTCAGAACCTGGATATGTGATGTCACCTTTATATGAGCTATATATGGGATGACTATATAGTTTATCACCCCCCAAATTAGGCCATTTTGTGAGTGAAAGAGGGTGCTATTAATAATTATTCCAGGACAGTAAGTGTAAACCAGGGCTGTCCTGGGCAAATCTTGATGAATGTTTACTCTGTATATTAAAAAGTTTGTGTTTATTGATCAACTATATAGACATATATTATTTTTCTCTAGCTGTAAAAATGAATTCTCTTCATGATTATATGGCAATGCCTTGTTTTTACTTAACCTATCTCTTAGTTATCATTAGTTTAACAATCTGCTTATTATATTATGACTAAAACATTCAAAAGTACTTTTTCACATACAATCATTTACTATGTAATAGGATGGATATGTATAACATATAAAAATAGCTTAGTAAGACAAAAAAAGCAAACCAACTGATATAGGTGACTCAAAAACTTTCTTTAGTAAGTAGTTACAGGTGTCAACTAACGAATGAGAGAAGCAGAAGAATCAGAGAAGCAGATGTCAAGACGAGAGTAGAGATGTAATAGATTTTTGAGAGAAATGTCTGTTCGAGATAAATGGGAGGAAGAGGAAGTAAGAGAGGCTTCAGCTAATGGTGGAGATCTGACACCTGTGAAAGTATTAGGGGAAAGAGGAAATTTGGGTCCAAAAAGTCTCACGCTGTATTGCCCTTCTATGCAAGTTTTGGCCAGGCCAGTGGGAGTTGTCCAGTGCAGGGTGCCCTACAGAGGAACCTCTGCTCCTGCAGGAAGTGGCCTGCGCTAGGACTGCCTCTGTGTTCAGTTCCTGCCTGAAAGCAGAGCAGAAAGCTTGGGTCTGGTGCAGACGCAGCTTTAGTCTAGAGGGCTGGCGGCTGGGCTGTCAGTCAACCGGCAGAATTTCAAGGCTGCCACCCTTGTTTTCTTCGCAAATGATTAAGCTCTGCTCCTCTATAAAAGAGATTCTATTTAATTCTTCATTATTTATGATTAGAAATTTATTTCATAGCACTAGCTGGTGTAATAGGAAAGGCCAGTTCATTTTCAGGTAGGTATTAATGCCAAATTAACTCTTTTCATGTATTTATATTACAAAATTACACAGGAAGATTGTAGTATATGCTTACTATACAGAAAAAAATTAAATTTTCTATAACTGCACTAGTGTAGAATACTTATTACCTTCATTGTACTGTTTTCCCATTAAATCTATAGCCATTTTATACATAGGTTTTGATAAAAGCAATTTGTTATTTTTCATACAGTATTATGGAAATAATATATTTTTACAGACTTTATAACCATCAAGTGAATGGATGCATCCATGTGGATATATCATAATTTACTTAAACATATTGTTTAAAATTTGTTCTATCAAAGGTAATACTGTGATAAGCATCTTTGCATATGATGGTTTTCTGTAACACTTTTTGAATAGTTTTCACTTTTAGAAAATGAGATCATCTAGTTCAGGAACACAATTTTGTCTGTATTTTCAGAGCTTAGCACATTTGTCATACATGGTACTTCCTCTATAAGTGAGTAAGGCATTGAATTGGAGACTGAGCCCATGTGTTAGAAAGTCACTGAGTGCATGCGTGATTCCTTGAGATTATTATTCTAACTTCTCCGAATTCGGGGCAAGGACTAAACATTCTACCCATGCAATACAAATGCACTTCCCAACTACTTATCATAAGCGTTGCTTGTTCTTATGAATTAGAAAACTCAAAATCCAACCAGTTTGGATTGTTTAATAAAGACAAAATGAGGTGATACTATGGAAACTTTGAAGGAAAGAGAAAATGAGTCTTCATTTTCTAAAACTAAATCAATCTTGTTTAAAATCTTAGCTCTATTATTTAGTAGTGTGTGTTCCTGAAAATTCTGTAAATTGTTTTTCTCATTTGTAAAATAGGCAAAGTCATATTTATTTCATAAGATTACTCTGGACTAAATGACCTAACGTGTGGACGAAATGTAGCACAGACTTCCTGAAACATGGTAGGAATTTATACATCAAATCATTAAAAAAAACAATTAGTAAAATTATATATTCAGGGGTCTAAATGAATCTCCATTAACAGTAAAATTATACTTATTCAAACTATTTAAAAGAAGTTCTTGAGCATGCGTCTGAACAATTCTCAGAGTATTACCTAAGAAAAGCATACTTGTTTCTCCCAAAGGAATGGTCATTCAACATTTGTAAACATTACAAAAATCTCCCAGCCTATGAAACATGTCAAGACATCACATATGTTGTTTGAATTATTTTCAAACTTATGAAAAGCACTTTTAATCATCAAAATAATGCCAATATAATATTAAGGTAATTAATGACATTCTGAAGGTAAAATAGAAAGCTTGGAGGGAAGATGTAGAAAAACTAACTATAATGAGTTTCCTTTCTGTTATTGCCAAAAAATGAGGAAAGTTAGCCTTGCAATGTCGTTGAAGTTGATTTTCAAATTAACTCTGAGCTATCTGGGAAAAGGGGAATGTAAGTCTGTAGGGGCATGTGATTTTTGGATTACCAGGATCTTGTGCCATTAAAAAAATAGAAAAAGCTTTCATTTTTCTCTAGGAACTTCTATTTGACTACAATCATATTTCAAAGAAAGATAAACTGCTTATATGTGCAGTGTCCTGCCTCTATCCACCATATGTTTCATTCTATAAAACTGGGATTTACAACATCCCTTTAAATAGATGCCCTAAAACATGGGTCATTGCTGGTATCTCAGCATTTGTAATTAGAAAAGAAAACATTCCTGAAGGGCACACCACCAGGGGTTCTTAATACTTAGTATTGTCCGTGCTTTAGTTCATGAATGAATGAACATATGTATGTATTTCATTAAGAGAAAATAATAAATTATTTGAAGGAAATCACATAACTACACTTAAGTAGTATATACTTTTTGAAGTTAAGTACAGCAAAACAATATAAGTGAGCACTTCATTAAAAATCTTTTAACTAAGTGTACCCTGGGAGTTCACATAGGGATAAAAGTTGTATACTGTGGTAATAAATTATGCCCAAATCTTGGTGATGTAATTACAACACTAAATGTTTATCTCTCAGGCTATGTGTTTATTGTAATCGCCTGTGGCTCTGTCCATATTGCCTTTGCTTAGGAGTGAAGTATGGAGTAGCTTCTGTCTAAGTATGACTGGTCTTCTAGCAGAAGGACAAGAGAGATATGGTGAACTGTGCACTGATATTAAATCTTTCACTTGGTAGCGATGTGTGTCATATATATCCCATTAGGTAAAACAAATCACAGGGCCACACCGAAGTTCAATAGGATAATCCTCTTACAGGAGGAGCATTTCAGGTCACATGACCAAGTTAGACGTCAGTGGAAAGTATAATTCTCCACCAGGAAGGAGAGGAGAAATATTGAAAATAATAATGTGTCCCTTTTTCTGTAGATGATAACTATCAATAGAATTATTAGGAAGATGAAATAGCAAATATTTTAAAGGTTCAGTTTTAGCTCACAATGTTAATACTTGTTAAGGATAAAGAGGATGGATGTTAACTAAACTTATGGTAGTAATCATTTAACTATTACACCTATATCAAATCATTCTGTTGAATACCTTAAACTTACACAATATTATACATCAATTGTGTCTCAATGAAACTGGAAAAAATATTTTTTAAAAAGAATAAAGGAGGTAGGTGTGCATTAGCTAAGATGTTTGGGTCCAAGCAAAAGAGATCTGAATGTATAGTGTAGTAAGATAAACTATAGATATTAAGATAACCTTGCATGCTTACTTCTGGAGGGAAGCCTATCTCTGAACTATATGTAAATAGCTAATATATTATGGATTTACCTGATTTTACCGATACAAATGGTTAGTATTTTGACCCTTTTTCACTGGAGGACTGAGATTTACTAAAGTAGGGTGTGTTATGTCTAGGATGATCATTCTCAGATGAAGATGGGGTTACTTATGAGTTACAAAGAGAAGTTTGTTACTTTTTAAAAATTATAGGTGAATATTATCTATGTTGCTGCATTTAGTACCATACTTCAGAAGTTAGCTGAATCCTTATGCTGGTTTAATACAGGGTGTAGCAGGAAACAGCTGGGAAGTTAGGACTTTTCAGTTTTGATGATAAATAGGCTTGTTTCCTACTATCTTCAGTTTTCTTGTTTGCAGAATAATGGCAATGGGGTTATATGATCTTGAAATTTCATTTCTAGTCCTAAAATTTGACAGTCGTGCCTCCCCCATATGAATGGAGGGTGAGTCACCTACTCATGATTTGATGATAAGATGATCTTTGACAAAGTTCTTGGTATAAGATGTCTGGGTTTCTTCTGACTTAAAAAGGAAGAAGCATGCATGTGTTTCCTTTTTATTTTTTTCAAAACTTCACTCATCCTTCCTTATTTCTTCTTTTTTAGAGACATATTTCAAATGTATTTTGCCAGACTAATCATTACAACTTTTCCTGTATTTATTTACCTTTTCATTTTTATTTTTGAGCGTGCTGGTTCAGAGTTACCACATGTGCTTGTGCACATTGTGCACTGCACAAATCTAGGGCCACCATTCAAATCATTAGTGCATAAATCTGTGGCTTTTAAATGACAGTTGTGGGGTTGGCCAAGGTTTGTTTTATTATTTTAATATTATGTGTTATATTTCTTGTGCTGAATTCTTAATTTTTGAGTGTTATTGTATCAGGACAGTTCATGTGATGTAGGTGTTAGTCTTAATGGTATGTAGAATATGTCTAATGCTTTTTTTCTTCCTACTACTCCCTGACAAAATTATAATAATTATGATAATCTTTAACTGTTTATTTACGCAATTTGCTTGAACTGGCTATCCAATTTTTTTTGACTTATTTAGCATTGATAAAGCAGATGATGAAGATGATGAAGACTTAACAGTGAACAAAACTTGGGTCTTGGCACCAAAGATTCATGAAGGAGATATAACACAAATTCTCAACTCACTGCTTCAAGGCTATGACAATAAACTTCGCCCAGATATAGGAGGTAAGTTTATCTTTCTGGGATTTTGGTGACTATGAAAACTGTATTTACTGATGTTATCTTAGTCATACATCTCATATGTCAGAGACTGATAGGTTGGACAGTTATTAGTTGGAATGGCACTGTCTTTAAAGACATTTCGGATATTTGGTTTATCATTTTAATCTATTTCCCTTGGCTTTAATTAGTTGTTTTTCTAGATTGTTTTGATTGTTTATTTTCAAAATAAAACAGACTGAGTAACATAGTGTCTCTTCATGGAATCCCTATAAATCCTTTAACATTAACATTTTTATATTACTGTTTTACACACTCATAGAACATTACCTAAATCAATAAATTAATATTGATACAATTCTATTAACTGATCTACAGACCCTGTTCAGATTCTAGCAGGTGCCTCACTAAGGTCCTTTTTTCTGGTTCAGGACCCCAATCAAGATCATCATACATTGCATTTTGATCTCGTTTCTCTTTTTATCCTCCAATCTGATATAATTTTTGCTTTTCTGTTTCATCAACTTGATCATTTTAAAGAGTACTGATCAGAGGAATGTCCCTTAGTTTGTCTGATATTTTCATCATTAGTTGGATTTATGCCTTTTTGCCAAGAATATCACTGAAGTGTATTATATCAGGAGGTACATGGTATTAAGTATATTATTACTGGTGATGTTAACTTGATCACTTGATTAAGTGTGATTTCTTTCAAGTTTCTCCACTGTAAAGTTATTATTTTCCCCTTTTTGATTAATAAATATGTTGTGAGGAGATACTGTCCTAGGGAGAAATGATGCAAGTGTTTCTCAGTACATTTGTCCATTAGTCTGGTCTATCAGTGATTCTTACCTCCAACAGTATTGCTGTGCTGTTTGCAAATGCTGACTCAATATTATTATCATTTTTCTCAACATATTAATTGTAATTCTACCATAACAAAGAGCTATGACTTCTCTGTTTATTTATTCACTTATTTATTTACTCGGTGTAGACTTACAGATGGCATTTTATTTTATAGGTTATAACCCATTGCTATCATTATTATTTTGTTGCTCAAAATAAAAATTTGCCTACTGGAACCTCCTATAATTTGGCTTCTTTGTCCTTTCACATGTCCCCATAATTTTCTGAATGCATCCTTCTGTTATTACAGGCTCCCCTTCATCTAGCAATGGAATTCACCATTTCTCCAAGAGCACTGGTTCCTTTTTTTTTTTTTGAGAATGGTATTTAGAAACAAAAATCTGGACACTAGGTGTATTCATTGATATTGGGTGTGATTGTTTCTTGAGTCTCTCAGGGCAGAAGTAAAAAATATATGTTCTACACACACATTCACAAGCATCTGTATTTCAATATCTATTACTTTGTACATGTATTATAAACCATGAGTTCATACTGATAGCTCTGATTCCGATCAAAATCCCATGAGGTTCATTCTCACCTTTTCCTTTCCTTACTTGCAACTCTTTTTCCAACAGTAAGACACCTGGTTCTAATTTATCTATAATATATTTTCTTATTTGTTCAATTCTAGTAAACACATAGTTTTAGAATTTTAATACATGTCTATGAAAGCAAATTAACTAGAATAAAACATTCGTGTACAATTATTTTTGACTTTACAGTATGTATTCAAAATATTGTTTCCTGAAGTTACTTAGGTGAACTGTTTCTTTCCTATCCTCTTCAATGGTTATATCACTCAGTTTTAACACAGTGTAGTTCAAGTGTCACTGGTTACATTCCGCTTTGCGTGGAATTCATCCATGTTTACTTTTAGTGCTAGTATGGTTTTATGTTTTTATTTCCTGATCCATTTGGAGTTTATTGGATGGTGTGAAGTATGAATTTAATTTTTATCTTTCCCAAAGGGCTTTTCTGTTAACTCAGCATCATTTATTTAAAAATCAGTCCTTGCCTCTGTTATTTGAGATGTCAAGTTTATCATATTTACATTTTCTTATGTACTTTGGTTATTTCTGAACGTTGTGTTCATTCTCTCATCTGTTTTTTTTAACATCATAATATATTAAAAAGCTTGATAATCTTATTGGGATTTTGTTAAATTTATAAATTATCTTTGGGAGACTTAATGTCTTTATAACTGAGTCATCTAATTATGGGAACATAGGCTGTCTTTCCAATTCTTCATGTTTATTTTATATCTTTTTTGAATATTTTAAAGATTTAGTCATACACATTTTTTATATTTCTTAAACTGAATCTTAAATATATAATGTTTTTCTGTTGTAGATGATATTTTCTCAACCATACTATCTTCTAGCTAATTACTATTGTTGTATGCCAATGTTACTGATTTATAAATTCCTTTTTTATATCCTACTACTTTCCTGTTACCTTACTGATTTTTTATTGTTAAAGCATCGATTATCAGAGTTTTCAAAATATGCTCACATAATATGCATAGAAATGATTTTATTGTTTCATTACCAGTTCATATGCAACTAAGTGGTGATAGATGCCTAATAACATTCACTAATATTTCTAGCATGATACTGAGTAATAGCAACAACAGTGGGTAACATAGCCTTATTCTAGACCCTAGTGCAAATGACTCTAGTGTTTCTTCATGTGTATATCCACACTAAGAAATTATCCCTCAATTTTTTTAATTTTGTTTTTTAAATTAGAAATTGGTTTTGAAATTTAAAAAGGCTTTTTCAGCATTTCTGGAAATAATTATGAATTTTTTCCTCCTCCCAAGAACTGTTAATACAGTATATAATATTAATTGAAACAATTTGCATCTTGAATAAAGCCCTCTTGATCATGATATATTATATACTCAATGTGATCTTTGATTCTGTTTGCTAATATATTATTTAGTATTTTGCATTGGTATTCATGAATCATATTCATCTTCCATTTTATTTTTCAGTGCTTTCTTCATCTTTTCTAAATATCCTTTTTATATTTGTTTCATGATAAAGAGCTTTCCTTCATTCAAAGATCTAAGAATATATCAGGCATTAGCCACTCAGGCTTTGGAGGTTAGGTAGAATTCCACTGTAAAACTGTCCAGCTTTTATGTTTTTGGGGAATAGTTAATCACTTTGTCTTCCTATGGAAATTGGCCTGTTTATGCTTTCTACTCTAACAGGGTGAATTTTGGTAACTTGTATTTCCTTAGAAAAAATACTCCTTTCTTCTATATTTTCAAGTTAATTTACAAGGAAGTCTTCAAGGTAGTCTTTTAGAATTAAAAAAAAAAACTTCTGTTTCAACATTTACTTTTCCCTTTGTAATTTTCTAGTTTATGTATTTTATTTTATTTTTTTTTTGGTTTTGAAAAGGTTGTCATGACTGGTGGGTTTTTTTTTGGATAATTTTTAATTAAGGTATCATTGGTATACACTCTTATGAAGGTATCACAAGAAAAACAATGTGGTTATTACATTCACCCTTATTATCGAGTCCCCCCATATCCCATTGCAGTCACTGCCCATCAGTGTAGTAAGATGCCACAGATTCACTATTTACCTTCTCTGTGCTACACTGTCTTCCCCGTGACCCCCCACACCATGTGTACTAAACATAATACCCCTCAATCCGCTTTTCCCTCCCACACCCCTCCTCTTTGGTAACCACAAGTCCCTTCTTGGAGTCTGTGATTCTGCTGCTATTTTGTTCCTTCAGTTTTGCTTCGTTGTTATACTCCACAAATGAGGGAAATCATTTGGCATTTGTCTTTCTCTGCCTGGCTTATTTCACTGAGCATAATAACCTCTAGCTCCATCCATATTGTTGCAAATGGTAGGATTTGTTTCTTTCTTATGGCTGAATAGTATTCCATTGTGTATATGTACCACATCTTCTTTATCCATTCATATGCTGATGGACACTTAGGTTGCTTCCGTATCTTGCCTATTGAAAATAGTGCTGCGATAAACATAGGGGTGCATATGTCTTTTTGAATCTGAGAAGTTGTTTTCTTTGGGTAAATTCCTAGGACTGGAGTTGCCGGGTCAAATGGAATTTCTATTTTTGCTTTTTTGAAGAACCTCCATATTGCTTTCCACAATGGTTGAGCTACTTAACATTCCCACAAGCAGTGTAGGAGGGTTTCCCTTTCTCCTCATCCCCACCAGCATTTGTTGTTGCTAGTTTTTTCCTATGTTGGCCATCCTAACTGGTATGAGGTGATATCTCACTGTGGATTTAATTTGCATTTCCCTGATAATTAGCGATGTAGAGCATCTTTTCATGTGCCTGTTGGCAATCTGAATTTCTTCTTTGGAGAAGTGTCTGTTCAGATCCTCTGCTCATTTTTAATAGTTATTTGCTTTTTGGGTGTTGAGGCATGTGATTTCTTTATATATTTTGGATGTTAACCCCTTGTTGGATATGTCATTTACAAATGCATTCTCCCATACTGTAGGATGCCTTTTTGTTCTGCTGATGGAGTCCTTTGCTGTGCAGAAGCTTTTTAGCATGATGTAATCCCATTTGTTCATTTTTTATTTTGTTTCCCTTGCCTGAGGAGATGTGTTGAGGAAAAAGTTTCTCATGTTTATATTCAAGAGATTTTTCCCTGTGTTCTTCTGAGGGTTTTATTGTTTCATGACTTACATTCAGGTCTTTGTTCCATTTTGAGTTTACTTTTGTGTATGGGGTTAGACAGTAATCCAGTTTCATTCTCTTTCATGTAACTCCTGTTTTGCCAACACCAGCTGTTGAAGAGGCTGTCATTTCCCTGTTGTATATCCATGGCTCCTTTATCGTATATTAATTGACCATATATGCTTGCGTTTATATCTGGGCTCTCTAGTCTGTTCCATTGGTCTATAGGTATGTTCTTGTGCGAGCACCAAATTCTCTTGATTGCTGTGGCTTTGTAATAGAGCTTGAAGTCAGGGAGCGTAATTCCCCTCACTTTATTCTTTCTTGACAGGATTGCTTTGGCTATTCGGGGTGTTTTATGGTTCCATATGAATTTTAGAACTATTTGCTCTAGTTCATTGAAGAATGCTGTTGGTATTTAGATAGGGATTGCATTGAATCTGTAGATTGCTTTAGGCAGGATGGCCATTTTGACAATATTAATTCTTCCTATCCATGAGGACGGATGTGTTTCCATTTATTGGTATCCTCCTTAATTTCTCTCATGAGTGTGTTGTAGTTTTCAGAGTATAGGGCACTTTCTTGGTTAGGTTTATTCCTAGGTATTTTATTCTTTTTGATGCAATTGTGAATGGAATTGTTTTTCTGATTTTCTCTTTCTGCTAGTTCATCGTTAGTGTATAGGAATGCAACAGATTTCTGTGTATTAATTTTGTATCCTGAAAATTTGCTGAATTAAGATATTAGATCTAGTAGTTTTGGAGTAGATTCTTTAGGGTTTTTTTATGTACAATATCATGTCATCTGCAAACAGGGACAGTTTGAGTTCTTCCTTGACAATCTGGATGCCTTTTATTTCTTTGTGTTGTCTGATTGCCATGGCTATGACCTCCAGAACTATGTTGAATAAAAGTGGAGAGAGTGGGCATCCTTGTCTTATTCCCGATCTTGAAAAGCTTTCAGCTTCTCACTATTAAGTATGATGCTGGCTGTGGGTTTGTCATATATGGCCTTTTTTATGTTGAGGTACTTGCCCTCTATACCATTTTGTTGAGAGTTTTTATAATGAGTGTATGTTGAATTTTATTGAATGATTTTTCAGCAACTGTGTAGATGATCATGTGGTTTATGTCCTTCTTTTTGTTGATGTGGTGGATGATGTTGATGGATGTTCAAATGTACCATCCTTGCATTCCTGGAATAAATGCTACTTGATCATGATGGATGATCTTTTTGTTGTATTTTTGAATTTGGTTTGCTAATGTTTTGTTGAGTATTTTTGCATCTATGTTCATCAGGGATATTGGTCTATAATTTTCTTTTTTTGTGGTGTCTTTGCCTGGTTTTGGTATGAGAGTGATGCTGGCCTCATAGAATGAGTTTGGGAGTATTCCCCCCTCTTCTACTTTTTGGAAAACTTTAAGGAGGATGGGTATTAGATCTTCACTAAATGTTTGATAAAATTCTGTGGTGAAGCCATCTATACCAGGAGTTTTGTTTTTAGGTAGTTTTATGATTACCAATTCAATTTCTTTGCTGATAATTGGTCTATTCAGATTTTCTGTTTCTTCCTGGGTCAGCCATGGAAGGTTGTATTTTCCTAGAAAGTTGTCCATTTCTTCTAGGTTATCCAGTTTGTTACCATATAATTTTTCATAGTATTCTCTCATAATTCTTTGTATTTCTGTGGTGTCTGTAGTGATTTTTCTTTCCTCATTTCTGATTCTGTTTATGTGTGTAGACTCACTTTTTTTCTTGATAAGTCTGGCCAAGGGTTTATCTATTTTGTTTATTTTCTTGATGAACCTGCTCCTGCTTTCATTGATTCTTGCTATTGTTTTATTCTTTTCTATTTTATTTATTTCTGCTCTAATCTTTATTATGTCCCTCCTTCTACTGAATTTGGGCCTCATTTGTTCTTCTTTCTCTAGTTTCTTTATCTGTGAGTTTAGACTATTCATTTGGGATAGTTCTTCTTTCCTGAGGTAGACCTGTATTGCAATATATTTCCCTCTTAGCACGGCCTTCACTGCGTCCCACAGATTTTGCGGTGTTGAATTATTGTTTTCATTTGTCTCCATATATTGCTTGATCTCTGTTTTTATTTGGTCATTGATCCATTGATTATTTAGGGGCATGTTATTAAGCCTCCATGTGTTTGTGGGATTTTTCATTTTCTTTGCATAATTCATTTCTAGTTTCATTCCTTTGTGGTCTGATAAGCTGGTTGGTACAATTTCAATCTTCTTGAATTTACTGAGGTTCTTTTTGTGGCCTAGTATATGATCTATTCTTGAAAATGTTCCATGTGCATTTGAGAAGACTGTGTGTCCTGTTCCTTTTGGATGGAGTGTTCTGTAGATTTCTCTTAGGTCCATCTGTTCTAATATATTGTTCAGTGCCTCTGTCTCCTTACTTACTTTCTGTCTGGTTGATCTGTTCTTTGGAGTGAGTGGTGTGCTGAAATCTCATAAAATGAATGCATTGCATTCTATTTCCCCGTTTAATTCTGTTAATATTTGTTTCACATATGTAGGTGATCCTGTGTTGGGTGCATAGATATTTATAATAGTTATATCCTCTTGTTGGACTGACCCCTTTATCATTATGTAATGTCTTTCTTTGTCTCTTGTTACTTTCTTTGTTTTGAAATCTTTTTTTTCTCATATAAGTACTGCAACTCCTGTTTTTTTTCCCTGTTAGTTGCATGAAATATATTTTTCCATCCCTTCACTTTCAGTCTGTGTATGTCTTTGGGTTTGAAGTGAGTCTCTTGTAGGCAGCGTATAGATGGGTCTTGTTTTTTTAATCCATTCAGTGACTCTCTGTCTTTTGATTGGTGCATTCAGACCATTTACATTTAGGGTCATTATCTATAGGTACGTACTTATTGCCATTGTAGGCTTCAGATTTGTGGTTACCAAAGGTTCAAGGGTCATTCCCTTACTATCTAACAGTCTAATTTATCTCATTTAGTATGCTATTACAAATACAAACTAAAGGTTCTTTTTTTTCTTCCTTCTTTAGTTTATATATTTTATAAGGCTTTTTTCCATCAAGAAAATTAAGTATAGTGGTTTTCTTATTAACTGCCTCATGATTTCTACTCTGTCTTTATTATAACCTTCACTGTAGTTTATTTTGTTTTACTTTTTTGTTCTTTTTCTATTTTCTGAGTTGGAAATTTAATGATTTCTTTTCACTCTTTAATTTTAGGCATGTTACTACCTATATTTCCTTTCTTCTATATATTTTGCCTTCTAAGGGTAGCTTCTTTTTTCTTTGGTTTGTAAATATTCTGTGTTATATCTCCATAATGACCTGTGGCTTTAAGCACAAAAAGATACCTTGTTTGTTACATTTAAAGTTTTTTCACTTATATTTCATCTGATATGAGGATTGCTACCCCTGCTTTCTTATTGTTTTCAATTGCCTGTTATCTTTTTGTCCTTCCCATTAATTTTGCCTTGCGAATCTTTTTATTTTAGCTGTGTCTCTCATATGCAGCCTATTAGGTCTTGCTTTATAAGCCAAAATGAGTCAAAATGGAAATATCTTTTTCTTTTAATAGGAAAGTGAATTCATTGTATTTATTTATGACTTGTTTGTTTCAACTGTATTATAGTATTTTAGTTATATTTGCTATGTTTCTATATTTATTTCTTTATACTTTAATTGATAATACTTTTAATGTTTTGGACTTTTTTTTCTAGTTTACTTTTATTTTTTTAACTTTCTTAGTGGCTTTAATCCTCTTTTTTTAACCCTTTGCTCTTTTGATTATCAGTTTTTTTTTTAAGTTTATTTTGATATCATTAATCTACAATTAAATGAGCAATATTATGGTGATTACACTACCCCCTTCATCAGGTCCCCCCCACCAAACCCATTACAGTGACTGTCCATCAGCATAGTGAGATGCTATAGAGTCACTACTTGTCTTCTCTGGGTTGTGCAGCCCTCCCTGTGCCCTCCTAACATTACATCTGCTAATTGTAATGCCCCCTTTTTCCCCCTTGTCCCTCCCTTCCCACCCGTCCTCCCCAGTCCCTTTCCCTTTGGTAACTATTAGTCAGTTCTTGGGTTCTGTGAGTCTGCTGCTGTTTTGTTCTTTCAGTTTTTTGTTTTTCTTAGTTCTTATACTCCACATATGAGTGAAATCATTTGGTACTTGTCTTTTTTGGCTTATATCAGTTGTTTTTGGCATCATTTAGCTCCCACCTATTGTCTACTCAACAGTGATCTTTTTCTGTTTTCTTTCCTCCTCTTTATTCTATTATTTTCAGTTAATGTATTCCTGCTTTGCAAGAATGTATGATAGTTGTTAGTTTCACACCCTTGTCTCAATCTTTGTTTTAGTATTTTGTGTGCCTAAATATGTTAAAGTCTCCGCCATTAATCTTTATTGCTGAAGTTTTCACAGTCAGCTCATACTAGTAAGTTTCTCAAGAAGGTTTTATATGTTGAAAAGTTTTTTTCAATTACTTGATGTTTGAAGGACAGAGTGGCTGTGTATAAAAATCCTTGTCCAGGCTTTCTTTCACTGGGCTTTCTTTTTATTAGGTTGTTTCTAAGTTGACTTGCATTGCATGTCATTTTTGAGAAATCTGATGCTGGTCTAATTCTTTTGCCCTTGTAATTTATTTCATCCTTTTTTTTTTCCTGGAGGCCTATTCCTGGAGGCCTATTGTATTTGTCTTTATCTTTCAATCAAATACTTCTGTTAGGATGTGTCTTAGAGTTTTCATTTTTGGTAACCTTTTTTCCAGTTAACTGAGTTGTCTTTTTAAAATGCAATTATAGGTTTTCTCTCTCATGTGGAAAGATCTATTTATGTTTTATATTTAGATTTATTTTTTATTTATGCTTTATATTTATTTATTTGTTTATTTATTATTGTGTTGAATATGGTTCTCTTCCATTGTTTTGATTTTCATTTTTGTGGGTTTCAATGAAAGATATGTTAATTACACTTAGCCTGACTTCTATTTGCCAAAATTTGTTTCTGAATTTTCTCTGTATCTCATTTATGTTCTCTTGATTTTTCCTCCTGCTTATTATTCAATTTTTTTTAGTGTAGTCATTCTTGGTCATCTTGAAATTTTGTCTTTTTCTTCCATTTCTTTCCTAAGTTCAGTCAATTCTCTGGTCACATTTCTTCCTGTTTGGGCTTTTTTTCCTGTGTGTAGTGAAGGGAAGAAATTTCTTTACTTAATTTCTGCATTTCTGATTCAAGGGGATTTTTCTTACTTCCAAATCATTGTTTGAATACATTTAACTTTTTTGAGCATTATTATACAATTTTTTCCTACTTGGCAAGTTTTCTAGTTCATTGATGTTCTCTTAATGTTATTATAACAAACCCAGATATTTTAAATGGATTTGTTGTTGTGGGTGGTATAAATTTGTTTTGTTATGGGAAAGGGATTGTATAATTGCCAGTTTATTGGTTCTCTTTTCTTTTAGGAGCATGAAACTTCCCCCTTTGCTTCTTTTATCCCTCAGCACCCAATTTCCAAAGCCTACTTCTCTTTTCCCTTTTGACATATTTCGCTGCCCCAAAGCTACTTATTTTGAAGATTGCTTCTTCACATTGCATATCCTTGTAGATTCCTTCCTGTTAGTACTTGTTCTGGTCACTGGACACATTTTAAAAGATTTTCAGATTTATGGTACACCTACTCTCTCTAGTTGTCCTTTCAGAGCAAATTTAGGTAACTCTATTTTATCTTACTCTGCTTTGCTCTCCACAAAGTCTTGCATAACAAAAAAGTGAGAAAGAGCTTGAAAGATTTCCTGCCAAGGTTTGGTGGCTTTTGTGTTTTGTTTTTCTTTTATGGTCATTTTGAAATTTGGGAATTCTCTGTCTTCAAGTATACTGAGGCCATAGTTTTTGTGTACTTTATGTTTTCCCCTTTTTGTTGTTCTGTACTTTTTTGAAGGAAATATTAGGAGATGAAGACAACGGAAATATATATAAATTTCCTCTAAGCATATTGTTTTAGCCTTTCACAAGGTATTCCCTTGTGATTATTTCTTGGAAACATGGATTGGTTAAGTGAATAATGTTTAATTTAAAAAGTAGGCTATGTTCTAGATACATTTTTGTTGATATCTAGCTTAATTCCGTTTTGCTCAGAGACTATTAGTGCTCAAATACTCTGTGTATTCACTGAAAGATGTGTGTTAAAAACATTTAACTGCAACACTTGATTTATCTCTTGTTTAATTCTAGTCAGTTTTTGCTTTATACATACTGACACTGTTTTAGGTGCATACAACTTCAGGATTGTTACAACTTTTTGTTAAATAGCAGTTTTATATTTGGACTTTGTTTCTCTTATTAAGTCTGACAGTCTTTTTTCTTTAATTGGAGTGATCAGTGAACATATATTTAAGATAATTATTGTATGCATTGTTTTAAATCTGCTTTTATATTGGTTTTCTATTTTTCTAATCTTTTTAATCTGTTAAATAGAGATTTTATTTTTCTGCTATTCTTCCCTTTTTAGATTCATCAAGTAGTTATGGTTTTATTTTCTTTTTATATTATCTTATTAAATATGCAGTTATTTATCATTTTTAGTGATTAAAATATCCATTCTTACTTTATTAGATTTAACTATAAACCAGCAACTTTATCACAATTCAAGGACATACTACATAAACTCATCAGTTTTTTGCTCTAATACCTATGTATTTTCATTCTGTGTTTGAAATATCAAGAGACACTATTATTATTATTTTAAAGTGTCTTAAAACAATTGACTTTTACCAAGAAATTGCTCCATCTGGTATTCTTTCCTACAATACTGTTTTTCTTGAAACATATTACTCGTAGTATTTCTTGTGGTACAAGTATCACAGCAACAAATTATTTTGGTTTTTATATGAAAATATTTTAGTGTTGTATTGATATTTTCAATGGCTAGTGAAACCCAGGATGGCTATTATTTCCATTCCAGACTTGATAAACATCATTTTCTTCTGACTTCTATTATTTCTGTTGAAAAAAATCACTCTTCAACAATAATGTTGCTATTTTAAAGGTAAAATATCTTTTATTTCTGACTTTTGTTAGAGTTTCTTTGCTTTGTTTTTCTGGACTTTTATATAATGTCCCTAGGCTTTTTTGTTTTGCTTTTCATATTTATCAAGGGGTTCTTGATTTATGTGTTTGAACTTTAATTGCTTTATAGAAAATTCTTGGCCAGTATATCTTCAAATATTTTTTCTGCCTCAACTTCTCTGATTCCCACTGTAGTTATGTTTGACATTTCCCCTATGTCCAGTATGTCTCATACACTCTTACATAATTTTCATTATTTCTCTTTTTCTGTTTGAATTTTTTCTTCATTATTAACCTATTCTCTAATTTAATAAATGTCACTTACAGTGTTTGTACCTGATTTTTTAAATTGATTTCCAGTGTCTTACCAAATTTGCCATCTTTTCATTGTCTTATATATATATTAATCATAGTTATTTTAAAGTCTTTGACAACCATTCAATCACTATGTGACTTTTTAAAATTTGTTTTTTCATTTTATCTCTTGGTTTAAGGTGATTTGCCTCTATTTTATTTAATGTGTATTAACGTTTTACTGAATGCCAGTAGAGTACATTAAACATAAGGGAAATTCAGATGATGTATACACAATAGAATATTACTCAGCCATAAGAAGAAAACCAATACTACCATTTGCAACAACATAGATGGTGCCAGAGGGTATTATGCTCAGTGAAATAAGCCAGGTGGAGAAAGACAAGTACCAAATGATTTCACACATTTGTGGAGTATAACAACAAAACAAAACTGAAGAAACAAAACAGCAGTAGACTCACAAGGGACTAGCAGTTACCAAAGGGAAGAGGTTGGGGAGGGTGGGGAGGGAGAGAGGGAGAATGGGATTAAGGGGAATTATGATTAGCACACATAATATAAGGGGGGCACAAGGAAGGCAGTGTAGCACAGAGAAGACAAGTAGTGACTCTGTAGCATCTTACTATGTTTATGGACTGTGACTGCAATGGGGAATTTGGAGGGGACTTGATAATATGGGTGAATGTTGAAACCACAATGTTGCTCATGTGAAACCTTCATAAGATTGTATATCAATGATACCTTAATAAAAAAAAGTTCAGATGATATTTCTCACCAGAGAATATTTCATTTTGTTTTAATAAGTTAAGTAAAGGAAAATCACCTTCATTTGGCCAAAACTACAGTGCTTCCTTTTGCAGACCTTTTCTTTCTCCTAGGGCATAGCCATTTGAAGTGTCTCCACTGGCAGCCTGAGGATTGTGCTAGAAACCGCTTCATTGATGGCCCCAGACATTCCTCAAATAGCTGAAATCTCTAAATATTCTTTTAGACACTCAGCAACTGATTTATATTTAGTTTCAAAGCATCACCTTATGCATATGCACAATTTAGGAATTAGTAAATGCCTTGAGGGGAAATTGCATGTAGACGATCTGATTAAATTCTCTGTGGTTTCGTTCATTCTAGGAAGGTCCTTGCTGTCTTGACAGCCCTTAACTCCAATTTTTGTCTCGCTTGCCCAGTGAGACAGGTGCAAGTTCTGTGCCAATGTGTTTGTTCAGTTACTGTTTCTGTGCAGTGAAACAGCAAATGCACCAAGAAGAAAAAGCGCCTGAAGAATAATGTAGAGCTCATATCATTATATTTTAATTTTTTCCAGGAAATTATTGCATCAAGTTCTGACTATCTTAGTTGCAACATGATTCTTTTAACCATTGTTTTTTTAAAATTTTAAGTAAATGGTATAGCTGTGTTCAGGGAGATGGTTAATTTGATACCAGTTAACCCAAGAAGAAGCAGTAATAGTAATCTGTACTTCTATTTTACTCATCATATTTCACTATTATTATTTGTTAGTCTCTTTGTTTCTGTTAATGTGAGTTCCAGGAAAGTAGAAATCACTATATCCTTAGTTGCTAAAATAATAACTGAAACATGAACTCTATCCAATATATGCTGAATGAATATTTGCTAAGTAGGACCCAGTGTATATAATCACTTTTATTTCATGTGTATTTTGACAGTTACTCTACTTCATGAATTTAATATTTTAAGTACATTATTTCAGATCAAGATAAGAACTTTCAAATTCTATATATATCTGTGACATTATCCTTTGTTTAATAGGTTAGATTAAACATGTTTTAAGTACTTTGATGATTGTACCATGCATAGTAGCAATTTGCTGTGAATTTCAAGAGTATATACATAATAGATGACTTAATTATTGACATGATCTTTGTAGGTATTCCTTTCTGTCCAAAATTTGGGTCAGTATCTTTTCTCTTCATTTATGCTATGAAAACGTATATAATCCAACTTACTGAGAACTTCTAAACTTAATGGGCAATTAACATCAAAGGGTTTTATAATTCTAGTAAAGCTTCAACCATTCCATATTGAATCTTTCACTATTTCTTAACAACTTTTATGTAGTCTATAGCTTTCCAAAAAGTTTCAGTGATTTAAATAGTTTGATCTAATCAAAAATATAATATCCAAACAGAATTTAATCTATCCCTCTCCCAGGACACAGGGTAGATAGGTGCCACTGGAGGGGATCTTGGGGAGAGGAGAGAGGAGGAGTCTTCTGCTTTTTTAGTCCATCTGTTTAACTCCTCTGAATTCCTAGTGATGGGAACATCCAGGAGGTATGAGGAGGAATGGTATGTGTTCATTTAATTGAGAGCAGTTGGAACCTTTCTCTTAGTTTTACTTTGTAGACTAACACCAACTCGGTCCTAGTGTACTTTGAGAAGCAGACATATAAATACTGATTGTTTTATGGGTAGGAGAGTAGGAGTGATTTTTGTTGTTTTGTTCTTTGGCATTTCATACTGCTCAATGCCTTGACATGGGCAGTCTGGATGTTTCTCTGCCTCCTCTACCTGCCTTAGCTCCTTTCATCAATCTAGTCCAGCGATACATGCTGCTTGTGTACAATTCTCTTGGGTCAAAAAATTGGGGAGATTTTTTGGTTCATTTATTTTCTTTTGCTGTGAACTACACCCACAAGAAGATGCAATATCCTGGACACACTACAGAGTAAGTGTGCAGATGCTCCATTATTTTCTTTCTTAAACTCCCAACCCTCCTCTCTTTCTTTTCCCGATCAGGTGTAGAAGCAAAAGCAAGTGGCTAAGTCTGTTGTCTAAAGCAACATTTAGTTATAGAATGAGAGCCCTAGTCTTCCATTCTCTTAAGAAGTATTTCCAATAGTGAAGTAATTAAATGTATATGTAACTAAATAATATATAGAGCATATATATTAATGAAAGTCAAATATATGAGTATTGAATCCTTGAAATGGGTTATTGGCTATTGAGTACTTGAAGTGTCATTAGTACAGCCAAGAAAATACATTTTTTATGTTTAATTAATTTGTAGTTAAATTTAAATAGTCACATGTAAGATTCATAGTAGCATTTTATCTGTTCATTTCAGAGTATGCATAATAAATAACTTAATTGTTGAAGTGATCTTTGTAGGCATTCTTTTCTGTCCAAAATTGGTGTTAGTATCTTTTCTGGCTTTCTGAGTTAGTACTCACTGGCTAAAGTATTAGACAGCACAGTCATAAAGACCCGTTTATCCATATGTACCTTTTCATCCATATATCCAAGTATCTATTTGTCTATCTGTAACCTGGGGAGGAAAACGGTGAGTGTTGGTTGACATATCCTTATTAGTAAGGCCTGGAAAGAAGTATCTGGACCCAAATATGACATCTTTGTGTTGAGAACCCCTAGTGTCTATCCTAGAGCAATAAGAATATATTAGGCATAGTTCTTTCAAAATCTGTATATTAAAAAGGAAACATTTGGATCAATGGGGCTATTTCTTTTTTATTTGTAATGCTTATTCTGAGAAAAAAGAGAAGACTTTTATTTTCCAAGATTAGAGTTTTTAACTGACCTGAATTAATTTTAATATCCAAAAGTGATGAAAAAGCTACATAATCTGCTAAAGATTTCTTACAGTAATTGGAATAAGGCATTCAAGAAAGCATGGTTAAAAAGAGTTTTGGAGAAAGTACTTTTAAAATCCATTAGTTTTTCTGATTCAAAACTGATTCCTCATCTCTAGAGTTGGCTTTCTTGAGTTTTGCCTTAACTATCTGGAAGCTGAATATGGAAACTTCGTTGATCTCACTATTGTCTTCTTTATGATTTTTTTCTTCTTTTTCCTATACTTTGCATTTTCTTTAAGTGACCCAGGATGTCTATTCTTTATTTATACTCATTCCCACTGGTAGTTAATCTACTTATATTCTGGTAAGATACATGAAACAAAGTACTTAGAATCACAGCACAGAAAGAGGCCTTGCAAAAATTATCAAGTGTCATCTCTGTCTGCCTTCCATCTGTCAAAAATATAATTTGCTATGGTAGTACATATCTTTTTAGTCATTGTTACACTATCACAAAAAAAAAGATCTTTGATCTCCAAAGACACATTGAAGAGTGAAACATAGTCTGTGCCTACTTTCTAAAAATAATTTAATGAGCCTGTAATGACAATTCTCTTTTAGTTTCATTTTTGTGTTTTTCATTCATCTTTCTATTTTGAATATGATGCTTTCCTTTTTAAATATCACTAAAATCTTGTAATTGAAAAAACTCTGGACTGAAAAAAAATAGTGCCCAGAAGAGTACTTACTCAACTATCAAGAAGCCTCTATCTTAAGTAATTTCTCCCACAAATTTTGTTCATAGTATGAATCAGTAGAAGTGGTCACGAGTCATTACTGAGAAACAATTACAGATTTCTGTTGTTTTCCTCTTTACTATATATTTTGAAGCATATAATCTCTAGTTGTAGTTTTCAAAGTAATCTGAAATAATTTAGTTCACTTTCAGATTTAATGTTCCTCATGTTTTGGGGATGCAGTTTAAAGAATTGCATGAAATACCAGCAGTCCAAAGTTATAAAATGGGGCACAAAATAACTCAAAAATTACTCATTTTGCAAATACGTATTTAGTAAATTATTTATTGAATAACTCCTTTATCAATACCAATGTTCAACATTGGACTTAATGACATGATTCTTCCTCAGTCCCATCCCAGATGAACTTGATTTATTTTAAAAATGAAATACCTCTGTGTGACTCATTCCCTAAAGCCAAAGTTAACACTTTTCTAACATACATATATTTGTCTTATAATAGGCTAAGAAAATGTTAGTATCAGGAAACCAGGATAGATCACTCAGCACAGACAGTTGTTCAGCCCTCAGTATTATTCAGTGAAGAGCTAATACTCAGTGTTGACTTATCAGATGAACTGAAAAAAAAATCTAATTAAATAAGACTGGTACATTGCATTTAATTGCTTATAACTGGTAATAAATATACTTACAAATGGGACAAATAAACCTATTTTCTTATTATTAATTGGCTTTCATAAACACCATTCTGTAAATCCAGGTGTAATTATCTTAATTATATGGTATCTGTTGGCTACAATTCAGAGCTAGTAAAAAAATAAATGGCAAACAGTTAAAGTAACTCATCTCAGAAGTCATCAGCCAAAGTTAAATCATAAAACCTTCTATAAATCATATGACATTTTATCTAAGAAATCCAATTGTTGGGTAGCAGGTCATATTACATTTCATGTATAGGTATAGAAACCTACCATTTTGCACACTAAACCTATTTATAACAAATCTCATTTATTTTTCTAGCTAAGCAAATATGTATGCCGTGTAAGAAAATTTTTGCTCAAGGAGAAGCAAGCTATGCAAATATGATGTCTTTCTAAGTGTAGTTTTTTAGTAATTGAAAAGGGAAAAATTAAATGTTGTTTTTAAATCATGTAGACACTGTTTTTCAAGATGCCTCAAGTTTACCACTGAAGCTTGCTAGTCTGGGGATCTGCAAGATTGGAAGATACCAGGACAGGGAGACGTGGACAGACATTCAAACAGGCTGACTCAGTGATGTATTAGAGGAGGAAGTGTATCCTCTTGGTCAAACATAGCAACCACATTGTAAAAGTAATAAATACTAGGCCAGAAAGGGAAATCAGGTAGAGTTTAGAAAGGAGAACTGAGCAAATATTACTAAACATGCTACTTTAGTATAGATATTTTGTATATGATGTTTTTTCTGCTTTATTTCATTTGCATTATCTCTATCTAAATCTCTGGGAGATATGTGATAGACTTGAATGTTTTTCTCAAAATGTTTTTCTCCTTGTTCTCTACTTTACAAGCCTTTTACATGCATTTCTCAACAAGTATTTACTAAATCAATAAATGAATCCTCTACATCATTTGGGTGAGAGCAAATAAAAGAAACTATGTCAGAAGGTTTTTCAAAGCAAACAAAAAACTTAATGGATAAATTATCCTTATTATAGTAAATCCAATTATAGGAAGCCAAAAATACTTGACAATGGTTGAAAGCCTAAATCACAACCAAACATGGCACTATTGTTAATCATCTCGTTTGATAAACATTTGAAAGACTGAACTGTGCTACGCATTTTGATAGAATATTAAAAAAATACTGTATATACCATTTAAAGACTAACTGGGAAAACACAAATGGTTTTGTACGAACATAGTAGATGAGGTCCATAGGGCCATCTATACAATATACTCTATAAGACTTAGATAAAAGTAAAGCCAACTATAAACAACCCAAAGGAGTATTGCTAACAAAGGAGGAAGTATGAACAGATATTTGTTAAGCTCCTCATAAGAATCAGACCTTGAGGTAGATGCTTTATATACATTATCTCCTTTGATCATCATAACTGTGTTTCAAATTCCATTGTATGTTGAACTGCCTTAGAGTTCCTCACAATAGCTTAGCTACTTATTGTATATTGTCCCAACTCTGCATTCAGTAGTTTCACATCTTTAAATCAGCCATTGTGGGAGTACTTACAACATGGATATCAGCCAAAGCTGCATATCAGGCTCCTCCCACCCATAACGCATGCCCACAAGAGTGAGGTTGTTCATTTACCAGTACACCGCTGATGGGCATTAAGAAGGATTACATAATATATAAGTTCTAAAATCCACTCAAATTATCAAATTCTATGACTATTGCAGATCAAGTTATACAGAAATTTTTATCTAGTTAACTTCTTTAATTTTAATGCATGATTTAGGTATTTGTTTAACATTTTTGGGTATATAGTAGACTGTTTTTAATAAAAATGTTAATTTTTAGCTATATCATGGATTTGTAAACTGAAAAGGGTTTGTGTTTTTGTATTGTGATATGTTTCTTCATTTACTAATGAGGAATGATACATTATTTAAACACTAAATATTATTATTAAGATTTATTTGGAAATAAGGTTTATTTAATACAACCTCTGATGGTACCTTTGACCATTCTTTGTGTTGGTATTTTTCAGTGAGGCCCACAGTAATTGAAACTGACGTTTATGTGAACAGCATTGGACCAGTTGATCCCATAAATATGGTGAGTAATGAATATTAAAAATAGCCATCTGGCAAGTGTTCTTAAGTATATACCTCAATAATAGAATAAATGTGTGAGTAATTTCTGATAGCTAATTTTGCATGAGTTCAGGGCAATATGTGCAATTACTATGTGCCAGGTATTAGGGACTAAAGCTAAAATACTCCTGTATCTAAGAACATGTAGCCTGTTACTTCACTGTGCTGTGTGTTCAGTAGGAACTATGCTGGGGCATAAAAATGATCACCTGCTCCATTACAAGTGAATTCCTGAAAAAAAACCTGGAAATAGGTAACCAGAAGAAAAGTAGTCAGAGAAGGAAAGGGACTTAGAGAACGGAGCATGCGCAGAGTCATAGAGAAGTGCCCCAACCTGCTTAGATCAGAGCTCCCAGCTAATTGGTCAGACTAGATCGTAAAGTGCAAGCTAAGGAATTGAGGCTGAAAGAATGTTTAAGGGACTTATTAAGGAAGGTTTTGTAAGTCATCATAGATATCTATGTGTTGTATGAATTGTATGAATTGTATCCTCTTAGATAAGAGAAATGATTGGAAACGTTTCATCAGGAGAGTGTCATAGACCGGTTTATATTTTTAAAAGATCACTCTTACAACAGCATAGAAGTTGGATGTAAGGGGCCAAGAGCAGGTTTAGAGAGACTAGTTAAGAGGTGGTTGCATTAGTCTGGGCAATAGATCTTCTGTTCTGAGGTAATTCAGAATTCATATTCTGAGGTACTGGGGGTTAGAACTTCAACATATGAATTTGAGGCGAACACAAGTCAGCCCATAACACCTTCCAAAGAGAATTCTCTAGGACTGCTGATTTTCTCCCTTCCTTCATTTGCTCATTATTACGACCACCAAATTGTCTCTTGATTATGGGCTTTACCCACTTTATGTTTGAATAATCATTATGCCTAACAATTGCCTGTGTCTGCTTATTCCTACAATATTACATGAAGGCTCAGTTTTTCTCCTACTCAGTATGATTCATGTGATCATCATTAACTTTCACAGCTGCCTGCATTGGCTACTGTACTGCCAGCATTTTGGCCACACCATAACTGACATCTTTATCTCCTTATTGCAAATGAATATGAACTGGCTGTGGGTAAGTTAAATTTGAGAGTCTGAAATTAGGAGCTAACTCTCAGGAGGAAATTAGCCTGGAGCAAATATTTGTCAGGAATTAGCTAAGCCTCTGAGAGATGGGAAAAACAGTCTTAAAGCAAAGAGAAGCAAAAGGGAATGAATATCAGATCTTAAGGAACACATTTACAGACCTGAAAGAGAAGCTAAGGTACTAAATGAAACAGCAAGGTAGGCAAGAAAATGAACATAAAACCGTGAAGAAACCAACGAAAAAGAAAGTTTCAAGAGTTTTTTAGTATTCACTTTGCCCAAATTGAATTCCTATGCAACCAGTTGATTTTTGTAAAGATAAAGCATTCTGTTTACCTGTGTGCATTAATATAACATTATGCAAATAAAATAATGCATTAAAATGTTAATTTTCTTTTTAGGAGAATCTTAACAATGTTTAGTTTTTCACTAGCCAAAATTTAGAGAAGATAAGCTTGTTTACTCATGTGGGAGTCTACATTTTCCTGAATTGTATATTTTTTGATTTGGGCTTTCGTTTTAAATTTGAATGAAACCGTTAAAGAAAAAAATGTGCTCATTTAAATAAAGAGATAGGATTCAAGGCTCTATTAGTATTCCAGAGAAATTTGACAAGACTGGCTGCCAAGAGGCTCCTGTGATGATTTTCCTGTATAAAACTTTCACGGTAGTAAAGATTTAGTTTTCCCAGTGGGGCAAACTGTACACTTATAACCTTGGGCAGTCATAGTTTTAGAAAAGCTAATTAGATGAAATTGCTATTAAAACTGGTAATACTAAAGCACATACAATAAAAAAAAATGGGATACTGATAGTGTTTATTAAAAGGGAAGCATCATCATCTTAGGGATTCATAAGGAACAGTTTACATAGAAGACTTTTAACTAAACAATGTAGGAAAATTAAATTAGGTTTTCATAAAACCATCAGAATTGCTTTGAATGGGTATGTAATCAAGCAAGCAGAATTGAGTATATTTAATTAAGCAAGAGGGTAGTTCCCGCCCTCCCACCCTGACTACTCATGCAATCTAAGTTACTGGTGGAGAACAAAATTAATGCATTGATTTAATGTTAGGTTTTTTTTGATTAGCCAAAATTTGGTTTGGTGCACATTTTTTTTTATTATGGTATCATTGATATAAAATTTTATGAAGGTTTCACATGAGCAACATTGGTGTTATAACATTCACCCACATTATCAAGTTCCCCCCCACCATAGCACATTGCAGTCACTGTCCATTAGTGTAGTAAGATGTTATAGAGTCACTACTTGTCTTCTACTTTTTTTAATTTGGTTATATAAAATAGTATCTCTATAGATTACTAAGACCTAAAACAACATCATTCCAAAATAGGATATGCTTTTTCTTCTTTTTTTTTCAGGGTTTATTATATATTAATATATATTATTATTTATTATATATTAATCATGGTTTCAATTTTGGTGTCTATCAAAAAATAGTATATTCAATAATTGCATTTTGAATAGTCTACTTTTTGTTTCTATCGTTTCCATTTTGAAAATTTAAATTCAAAATGAATAACAGATATGCTAATGAAGATTGAACAACTCTTGGATAGAAGCTTACTAGCTATGTCGGCTCTGATTAAAACTACCTTAAATATAAACAGAATAAAAACAGACAATCAGAACTATAGGCCAAAAAAAGTTAATGGATGTTATTAGACTGAATTAAAGTACTTTTTAACCTGTTGTTTTTTTCAGGTTTGGGGAGATTATGTAATTTTACTCTATTGAGTAAACGTCTCAGGTTAATAAAACAATAACATCTTACCCCCTGACTAGCTAGTACAACATACAAGGGAGGGGTTATAGCAATTCTCTGAATCAAGTAAAAAAAATTAATGAAAGCTCTAGGGAATACAAGATGATATTATGATTATATCTAAGAGGAAGCTAAACACAAGAGGAATAACAAAAACAATTATCATTGAAAATTTCAGGTATAATTTGTACATGGGTTTAGTTATACAGACTGATATACCCTTCTATGGTTCAATATTCAGAGGTGACTGATATGAAAGTGTAGGACCAGAGAGAAAAACAACTCTTAAAACTGCCCAAGAATAAGATCCCAGTTCATGTCTGTAGAGCTTACTTCACACTATCGTATATACTGGAGTGAGGCATCACACAGTCCCAAGACAGGGCGCTGAGGCCAGATCGATTCTCCCCGAATGACATCGTAGGTCTTGGTAAGAGAGACAAGGGTGCCCGTTAGGAGGAGAACAACTTAGGAAGGAGATGGGGCCCCAGCTGGGCTAGATGCCAAAATAACTACCTGCCGGAGATGACTACATTGGGGCGAGCAGGATGCAAACAAGGTTGAGTAAACTTAGCAAAGGACAGGATACTTTCTTTCTGGCCAATATGGAAACATTTAACATTAATGCCCCTTTTCAGATACTTTTTACCAGAAAAGGAAAATCATAGTTTTCCCTATAAAAGAAAAAAAAAAGCACTCTTATGTAAAAGTATATGTGGAACTACAGAAGTCATAAACATCATTCATTATTTAATAGAAATATGGTATTTTCCCCGTAGTCAAAATCTGTTCCACTCATTTAAGTGGAATGGCCAAGTATCAAATATGTCTTGGGGTGAGGCAGGAGGTGGCCGTAGCTCATAGTCAATAGTCAGTCTGAGAAATGGTGAGAACTGACTGGGAAGTCTTTTTTACTTTATCTTGTTTTATCAGATTTACTTTGGATAATAAACTCCCCAGACATATAACTTGTGTTTAAACATCTTAAATATATTGAGGAAGCTGGTGCTCATAGGGAAATTTTCCCTGTGCATTTCTTCCACTGAAAGGAACACATTTCTTCAGTTAGGTTTCACGCGATTTGTACTAATAATATTAAGTATTTTTTCTCTCTCTCATTCCCTCTCCTTCCTTCCTTCTCTTTTTTGTTCCTTCTGCTTTTAGATTCAAGGAGATAAAGCCTTAGGCTTAGCTTCTACATATCAAAGAAACCCTGTTATTACATTTACTGTATTAACTGGAAACATTCATTGCCAAGTACATTAAATTGAGGAATTATGAAACAGTGAAAGCATGGAAACAAGAGATATTTTTCCACATCTAGATTATTGACTGAATATACTAATGGAGGGAAAGAAAAAGGATTTCTATTTCTTGGATGTGATGAATTACAGTAATAGAAGAAATGCATTTACATTTTTAACAATTGTATTTGGTTTGTACAATATATGAAAGCTTATTACCATGGTTTTAATTTCTTTACTTTTATATATTATGTTAAAATTTTAGATGGGAGTGTACATCATACTCTAAAATCTACTTGTTTTCACAGGCTTTATTTTAAAACAATATAAGTTTAGGTACTGTTTGATCTAATACTGTCAGAGATAGCATTAAAAATTATAAATGAGTGAGTGTTATTTTCACCTCTCTGCTTCTCTGATCCAGTATGCTCACTTGCGCCATAAACAGGAAATTAACAATCTTAGAACTAAGAATGTAAATTAACTTCTGAATCTTAAAAATTATTAAAATCATTTTATTATCTCTTGATGTAAACATTTTGATTTTTATTTCATGTGGGGTTTTTTTGTCTTATATTTATTTACTACCAGTATTGTAACAGTTGGTGCATTGGCTACTAAGTTAGAAAAGATATGGCCTCCTTCCTTCAGAGTAGCATAAAACCTAGTGGACAAGAGAGCTAAAAAATGCAAACTAGTTCAGTACAGAAGGGGCAGAGCCAGAAAAATGCTGTGTATGAACCCATACATATTTTAAATTATAAATGGTGACCCTATACTAATTTTTTTCTTTAAAAATTTCATAAAAGTAGTTTTTTCCTTATTATAAAAGAAATACATGTTCAATATAGAAAAATTAGGAATTCCACTTAGGCAAAAGAAAGGCAAATTAAATATTCTAGATTCTCATTATCCAGTGGTAGCCACTGTTACTATTTTAATAACTCTATACACATAGTTTTACCAAATGCTATAATATTATACATACTACTTTGTAACATTGTTTTTTTTCCACTTGCTATATCATGACTGTTATTCCACTTAATTACTTTTTAAAATATGTCTATTAAATATAGCATAATATATTTAATAATTCATTATTTATGGGATGTTTCCAATTTGGGATGTTTGGGATACTTCCAATTTGTTGTGACTAAGTAATGTTATCAAAATCCTTTGGACACCTGTAATTATTTCCTTAGGATAAGAGTACAAACACCTCTGAGACCTCTGATATATCTTGGCCAGATTTTTGGAAGTATCTTATTTTTAATTCTTCTCTAATAATATGCCTCGAGGTAGAGTCTGGGGTTAGTCACCGTCTGAGTCCTTTATGAAGTAGTAGGTATATAATGTAGAACGGGCCTGTTCTGCTTGGCAGTTCTGGCCCCAGCTTGACTTCAGGGGGAAAGTTCTGGCAGAATGAAGGCCTACATGTGAGCTTTTAACTCATGACTTTCATTCATGTGATTAAAAGCTGATTTTAGACTTGCTTTCTTCCTAGCTGCTCTGAGTCACTGTATCTTTTATTACAGTTGATTCAAACACATCCACGATTCCTCACTTTTTACCTGTTTAAATGTGAATTATTTGGATTATATGGTATCTAAAAAGGTCTTTCCATACTGAACTCAAGTTATTAGTGAACCATTTTGATTGCTTTATTTCTTAATATATAATTTATTTACAGGAAGAGAGCAACAAGTGTTAATGTTTTGCTAATGATGTAAAAACACTGCGAAACAATAAATATCTAAGGAAAAGAAGTTTAGCACATGTGGTGGTACTTTAACATGGCTTTAAATAACTTCAGAGGGTTAATAATTCACCATTTTAGGAGATGATATTCTAAAATTTTGTAGAGGTACATATATTAGATGAATATTAAAAATCAAACTTCTCTTAAACACACACACACGTTTCCTATAAATTCCAGTATAGAAAACTTGTATTTAGAGAGATGGCAGCCTACATTGTTCAGTTTGAGGAATACTGCATAAACCTTTCCATCTATAAACATCAACTCCTAAATGCCCTAAGATTTTGCACTTAGATATCTATTATTTTGTATAGTGAGGATCTTTCTCTTTTATTCACTCTTTCTCTCTCTTCTTATTCTTTTACTTTTTTTTTTTCTAGCCAGAAACCTAGAGGATATTTGACATAAAAACCTCGAGGAAGGGAAAGAATCTTGTCAATAATTTCCAAACCTTTATAACCCCAAACTGTATATAAGAAACATACATTTTTTTTCTTTGAAAGAAAAATTCAAATTCTAAGGTATCGCTCCAGGCAATTGTGATTCAGTAATTTGGGACCTGGAATCAGAATTTTGAAAATTCTGTTCAGGTACTTCTAGTCAACCAGGTTTGGCAACCACAGACTTAAGCCATTTTCAACTATCAGTTCAGCAGGAATTAGGTGGAATTAAATGAAAGGAACAAAAACACCTATGGGTCAGAAGTATTTTTATGAGGAAGGGTCATTGGAAAATATCATATCCATCTTAGCCTTTATCCTTGTTTTTTTAGAATATTTTTAGAAATTAATCTCTAACATGTGGTAACGCTGTCATGATCAATGACTTGCTCATAGTCCCAAGCCTTAAAACTGGGAAAGATCATAGTGATGATTTTGTCTGGTGCCTCATTTTTTCAGTGAGACAGAGTTAAGGACTTGGTCAGCATGGTATTCTGGCAAGTCCGAGTATTGGAGCTGTGACATGATTTTCCGCCTCCATCCAACCAGTGCTCTTCACACATCTTCTCACTACAACACACACTTCTGATGTATGTCAGGATGGTCATTTTGTTGATTATCTGATGTGTATTTAAAGTTACGTATATAATTGAAAGGCAATACCTTATCTCTTATTCAATGTATTATTTTTATATTTTTTATTGCAAAGGCTTTTTAAATAATGTACTGAGTGTTAGGTCTTAGACTGGAAATGAATTTAAACTAACATCAGTTGCTCTGCAGTTTAATTAAGATATGGAGGAGAGAAAACTAGTTTAAATGTCTTGACTTTTGACATTTTGCTATAATGAGAATTATGACAAATTTCTGTAATGGAAATTCTGCAAGTTGTGTGATAAGGCTTGGACTGTCTGTTAAGAGTACTCAGCTTTGTGATCTGCACAATTAGATCCAAACACTGGAAGCCAGTGCTTCCAGCAGTAAGGCAAACGGTGCCATCCTAGCAGCAGGCTGACAATGTCAGAAGTTCTTCATTTTCTGCATTAGAGATAAGGACAGGGGCAAGAATCTAAAAAGAATCTATAAAATAATTTAAAACAAGAGACATGCAGGCTGTTTCTAAGTATGTCGTTCCCAAGTGGAGTGTTCTATCTTACTTAGATAGGAAGCTAAATTCTGACAACAAGAAATATTTTTTCAGCTTTATTGGGTTATAATTGACAAATAAAAATTGTATATATTTAAGGTGTAACATTTGATGTTTTCATATATGTGTACTTTGTGAAATGCTCACCATAATCAAGCTAATTATGTGTTAATTAAGACATCACCTAACATAGTTAACTTTTTTTTTTGTGGTGAAAGCATTTATAATCTATCCTTTTAGAAAATGTCATGTATACTTGAAAATATATAATATTAAGGAATATATTTTAATATAGTACAGTATGATTATAGATGCAGAAATACTTACCACAGTCAGATCATACAGCAAATAACCTAGCCATGTAGCATTTAGCCATCTGTGACAGATGTTATGCATGTGGATGGAAAACATGATGGTTTACTGGTAACGGGGTTTCTCTAGGAAGCAGAGCCCTCCCTGAATATCAATTATCCACTGCAGAGAATCCCTTACTATGCCTTTAACAGTAGCCATGCAAAGTATTTCTTTCCAGATGTCATGCTGTGTATTTACAGGCTCCTCATTTAGAATGTAACCCTCTCTTACATGTTGCAGAGATAACAGTATTTGAGCTATATTTGTCTAACCCTTTAGGTCATAGCCCTGCTAACTATGAATTTAGCCATGAATTTATGAGATTTTGGCCTAATTTTTGCAGGTTAATTAAAATGCCCATGGACACCAGGAATTAAAATGTATTGATAACAGTTTGTCCATTTATTCCATCAACAACTATTCATTGTCTCTTACATGCCAGACACTGTTTTTGAGAGTTGAGGCTATGGTATTGCATAATTAAATACCCTTTGCCCTCGTGGAGCTTACATTTTAGCTGGGAGGCAGTATAAAATAAATCAATACATCACATATTAAGTGGTGATAAATGCACTGGAGAGAAGTGGAGCAGAGTGCTTGATAGGGAGGGTCAGGATGGTGATGGGTTTTCAGTGTATATAGTAGTCCAAGGAAGTGTCACTTATTAAGTGAAATTTGAACAGAAATCAACGGTGGAGAAGAAGCAAGTCACGCAGATATCTATAGGAAGAGTGCTTTAGCTAGAGGAAATAGCAGGAGCAGAGGCTCTGAGATACAAAGATGTGTGGAACAGCACAGAGAACACTATGGTTAACAGGAGAACAGGAGAATTGATAAGGGTTAAAAAGAGGTAGGAGAAGGTGCAATTCAGGTGCAGATCATCTGTTGTCTTAAAGACATTGAAAAGCTACTGATTTTTTTTCTGTCTGAATGAATATGAGAAGGTGATTTTAAAAAGTTGTCCAGAGGAGTGATGTGATACAATATGACTTAGGTTTTCACTGAGACACCACTATCTTTCTGAGTGAAAAACAAACTATAGGAGGCCCGTTGTGGAAGCAGAGAGGCTAGAGATGAGTATATTGCATTAAGTAAGGAGAAAGTGATGAAACTGGTGAGTAGTTTCCGGATTCTGGAAATAATTTAAGAATGGTGATGCCAAGATTTTCTGAAAGACCGCATGTGGAGTATTAGAGAAAAAGAAGAATTGAGAATGACTCCAAGATTTCTTGACTTGAAAACTTGGAAAGATGGAATTGTCATTTAATGAGATGGCAAAAGAAGTTGGAGAAAATTATTTTTTTAGAGAATGACGATGATCACTAATTCCCTTTTGGCTGATGGGTCATCTAGCTGTCCAACTGAAGACATTAAGGAGACAATTAGACGTGCATGTTGGGATTTCAGGGGAGGGATTTTCCCTTGAGATACAGCTTTTGCTTTCTTCAGGCTACAGAGGTGATACTTCAGGTCATGAGACTACATGAGATTATCTTGGGAGTGAAGAGAAGGGAACTGAGTGTTACTAAACTCTGGGGCACATCATTGCTTAGACGTATGAAAGATGAAGAGGAACTAGGGAAGTAGACTGAGAAGGAGGGGCTACTGAGGTAGGAGGAAAACAAGACTCAGTGCTGTCTTAAAATCTAAGTGGACCAAACATAGCATGAAACAAGAACTAACTAACTGATTCAAGTTCTTCTAGTGGACTAATAATATGAATACTTAGAATAGACTATCTTTCCAGAAGCTAGAGAATTGTTTTACAAAGAATTTTGGTATCAGAACTGGCTGTCCCTGTATATGAGGAGATTGCTTCAAAAATAAAAGCGTATCTATAAAATGTTAATCTTTTCCAGAGTAGGCATTACATAACTGTGCCTATGACCTCTGTAAACTGGAATATTTTCAAAGGTCCTGTTGCCCCATTAAAAAATGATATGAAGGCTTTCCTTCCTTATTATGACTATAATTTTACAGAATACTGTGTGCTATCATTATTTTAAGTAATTTACATTAAATATCAACAAGAACCTCATGCAGTAGATACTGTATCATTCCCCAGATTCGAGATGAAGAAACTGAGTCATAAGTAGCTAAGAAATGTGCTGAAGGTCAAATAAAAATTGTTGTATTCAGAATTCACACCCTCCTGGAAGTCTGCTCCAAAGCAGTTTATATTCCCAATCACTACACTATATTACTCCTCTAAAGTGCAATCAGACCCATGGACTCAGAATAGTGTAATTGTCCACACTGAAAGGAATTTGGGGTTCTTTTGACGTGTGTCAGATTCCTCATTTGCCTGCCTTTTCTCCAACCATTGATGTCTGTCTTTGTGCTCAGCGCAGTGCTGCAGTGATTCTGGAAAGCCTTTCTTCTGCCTTCTGGATTCACTTTGGCTCCCCATGTGGCAAATGGAGTACATTCCAAGTGAACAACCATTCCTTCATATCCATTTCAGAATTACAGGGTGATGGTAAATAGGATTTTGATGTCTGTGCATTGGGGAAGTTCCTAATGTTTGTTCATACAATTGTCGTGCGAGGGGCTATATGGCATCAGTTGAGCATGTTGATGAAACTGCTCAATATATACATAACTGTGGCAAGTTAAATTCACAAATTTATAAATGTTTAGAGGACCTTATTGTTTACAATTTCATGATCTGAAGCAATGGATTTCTCATGGTAGACTGATAGAAAGAGACGATGACCTGTCCAAGACTTTTCCTATCCTAGCAGTGGATGCCCAGGAAGAGGACAGCCCACATATCTTATTCTCCCAGGAATGGTATAGGGAATAGGCGATTTTTTTTTGTATGTTTGATCTCATGCAATAATCATAACAGAGGCATTTTGGAATTACTTTGCAAGTAGTCATATGGCTTATTTTGGGAGTCCTCCAGCTGAAAATTAGAATTCCACATTTCATTATTTCTATGCAATATCAAAACTGAATCTGAGAACCTCTTGACAAGGGGATACCTGCATCGAAAAAATGGTCATCTGTTTTCCTGGAGCATATTTGGTGTTTGAAAGGATCAGTAAATAATTCTTCCATTTTTATCCTTCTGGAGTCTGAATCCACTGACAAATATGCATAGGAAACAGGTAAATGGAGATCAAATAAATAAACCTTCCTTATCAGTAATTAAAGTGGAGTTATAGCATAGGGCTAGGCTGTGAGACCCAAATGGCTTTTCCAGCAGTCCTGTGCACCTACCTGACCTCAAACCCTCAGTTAAGATTTGAGAGAGTTCTTCCTGATGAAATTCAAAGTTCAGAGCATGAAAAAAAGACAAGAACTTACTGGTTAATGATTTTTTAATATTTTGTATTCACTCAATTGAGAAATATGGAACAAACTTCTCTGAAAGGCTTAGAGTAAATAAGAGAAGGGATAAAATGAAGAGAGTGTGGATTTACATAGAAAACATGAGCTGGGGAATATATTTCTTCTTATGAGAAAATTTTTCATTTTAATTCATCTAGCAAAAAAACAACAACAATTTTGGTTAACATATATATTCCTACAATAATAGCTCTGTGATGGTTCATTTTATGTGTTGAACTGACTGGGTTATGGTACCCAGATATCTGTCAAACACTAGTCTAGATGTTGCTGGGAAGGCAGTTTTTTTAGATGTGATGAACACTGCAATCTGTAGACTTATGTAAGTCAGATTATCTTTTATCATGTGGATAGACTTCAATATGATGAAGGCTTTAATGGAAATACTCAGGTCCTTCATGGAAGAAGATGTTCTGCCTCCAGACTGCCTTTGACTCAAGACTGAAACATCAACACTTCCCTGGTTCTTCAGCCTGCTGGCCTGCCCCATAAATTTTTGACTTGCCAATCCCCAAAATCTCATGAGTCAATACTTTAAAATATACCTATCTATCCTAGTCTGTCTATCTGTCTATCTAGCTATCCATCCATCCATACATACATACATCTAATTAGTTCTGTTTCTCTGGAAACTCTGACAAGTACAGGCTCATAATAGTTTCTCCCACCCCAAATCTTAGGGTACTTGTTATGTATATACCTGGAAGCTAACCCTTTGTAGATCTCTATTATATTATAAACTTTTTAAGGACTGGAAGTTCATTTTTTTAAATTTGTGTCCTTTGTTGGGTTCAGGTGCCTATGATTATATTGTTTGATATTTTACTCTTTGAAATAATATATAAAATGTTATAGGTTATATACCTAGTAGGAAATATATAATTAAGCATGATGCACAGAATTAACAAGTGACATATTAGGATGTTCAGTTTATAATACTCAGTTCAGCAGTACATGGGGACAGAGCTGTGTCTACATTCCTACTCAGTTCAGCAGTACATGGGGACAGAGCTGTGTCTACATTCCAGAATCAACTATTAGAAACTGATCATTTTAGATAATAGTTTTCAAGACTCTTCCAGATAAAAATATACTGTGTATCTGAATAATGGACATTCTCTCCCCTGTAGAAAATTCACTACTTTTTTCATTATGTATGGCTTGCATTATGCCCTGCATTTTACTGCCTCTCTACTTCCCCCTCAACATTTATTAATTGGTCCCAGCATGTATCTGTATGTTCACATATCCTTTAAGGTTCAAGTCAAATACAACTTCCATCATGAAGTCTTTCTTTATTTTCCCTGGCTGAAATAATTTCCACTGTTTCCATTTCTCTTTAACTGTGCATCTCCTAAGCTTTTTTCATTTCCAATTTTTATTACTTACATATTTCTATCAGGAAGGCTCCATTCTCATTTATGTAAACCCAGGACAATGTAGAAGTAACTCAAACACAGAAAACTATTTGTTACAAAGTTAAGTGATGGCTGAACTCACATGTTGTTACATGCCTTTGGAAATATACATTTAGAGATATAAAAATAGAGCCCATGGGGTTGATAACTGAACTCAGATTCATGTCTTCTTTTTGAACATCTCTCATTGTATTGCTGAATGACTTAATGATATAAGTACTGGGCACAGCCTCTTTGTTCCTTATTTCTTTTCCCATTTGAAAACTAGAATGGAATCAGGTTTTCTACATAGTTTTATGTTGTTGTGATAATATCAAGAAGTTGGTGCTTTTCCAATAATTAAGCAAAGTGGAGCAGATAACTATGAACTTTTACCACTAAAGCTCTTTGTACTACAGATTAGCTATACTGATATACTTGAACATTTCTCTGCATGTCTATGGCCTTAGTATCTGATTCACTACCAGCCATTACGTGGCCCACCATACTACTTTGGCATATAGATAGTTTAGAAAGAGATTAGTACCATGGTGGGAAGACCAGATAAGAGTCAACCAAACTGCATGATAAAATTATGTACCGATATCAATTACTTAAGCCGATCTGCATTTTATGTATAGTTTCTTCCATTACTGGAAAGACAATAATACTTTTAAGTGTGAGACACAGCACATACTTGTAAAGCTGATGATATGGTAGTAAGACTACACTGTAAGAGTTCCGGGAAGATGGCGGCGTGAGCAGGGTGGCGGAAATCTCCTCCCAAAACCATATATACTTATGAAAATACAACAAATAACAACTATTCCTAAAAGAGAGACCAGAAGATACAGGATGACACCCAGCCTGCAGCTACACCTAAGAGGACCCGGCACCTCGAGAAGCGGGTAAGATACGGAGCCGCGATCTGGCGGTACCCGAGCACTCCCTCACCCCAGCGCACAGGCAGGAAGAGAGGATTCAGAGTGCAGAGGGAAAGGAAGCACAGGCCTGTCAAATAACCAGCCCTAGTGATCTGTGCCAGGAGCACTGACATACTTTGCATGGTTTATCGGAGATTGGAGAGACAGAGGTGCAGGATCCAAGACGGCAGGTCCACTCAGCTGGCTCCCTGGGACAAAAGAAAAGCGCATGCCTTTTTAGGGGTCTTAAAGAGACAGGGCCCAACAGAGGAGCAGGATCGTCCCAGTGCACTCAGCCAAGCAGGCTGGGAGGCCAGGGAAATTTCGGAGCCCTTGGACTGCGGCTGGGAAAAGCAGTAGCACTAAGACCTCCCACAGAAATCAGCAGCCTCCCATTCATTCCCTCTCTGGTCAGGGTCACAAAGGGCCTGCCGGACTGGCGTGGTCCAGTGGAGCAGACGCGGCTGTGGAATACTGGAGCAGCAGCACCACCTACAGCATCCTCACTGAAACTACACCCGGCAGGCATTTTATTTTGTTTATTTTGTTTTGTTTTCTCTTTTTTCCCTTTCTCCTTTTTTTCTTTTTCTGACCACTGATACCACCATGAAAAGACAGAGGAATATGGTACAAACAAAGCTTACCCAGACAACCCCAGAGAGGGAGCCTGATGGGATGGACATGCACAATCTTCCTGAAAATATTCAGAATAAAAGTCATAAACATACTGATGGATCTACAGAGAAATATGCAAGAGCTAAAGGAGGAAGTGAGGGAAGTGAGGAAAGACAATGCAGAGATGAGATAAGCAATTGACAGGCTAAGCAGCAGACTGAATGAGATGCAGGAGACTGTTAATGGAATAGAAATCAGAGAAGAGGAATACAGAGAAGCTGAGGCAGAGAGAGATAAAAGGATACCTAGGAATGAAAGAATTTTAAGAGAACTGTGTGATCAACCCAAACAGAACAATATTCACATTATTGGAGTATCAGAGGAAGAAGAGAGAGAAAAAGGGATAGAAAGTGTCTTTGAAGAAATAATTGTTGAAAACTCCCCCAAGCTGGGGAAGGAAATAGTCTCTCAAACCATGGAAGCCTACAGATCTCCCAACACAAGCGAACCAAGGAAGACAACGCAAAGACACATAATAATTAATATGGCAAAGATCAAAGATAAGGACAGAGTATTAAAGGCAGCTAGAGAGAGAAAAAAGATCACCTACAAAGGAAAACCCATCAGACTATCATCAGACTTCTCAACAGAAACCTTACAGGCCAGAAGAGAATGGCATCATATATTTAACGTAATGAAACAGAAGGGCCTCAAACCAAGAATATTGTATCCAGCGCAATTATAATTTAAATTTGAGGGAGGGATTAAACAATTTCCAGACAAGCAAAAGCTAAGGGAATTTGCCTCCCATAAACCACTGCTTCAGGATATCTTAGAGGGACTGTTCTAGATGGAAGCACCCTTAAGGCTAAAAAAATGTCACCAGAGAAAATAAAATCATAGCAAAGAAAGCAGACCATCCAAAACTAACTAAAGGCAAAGAATAAAACACCCACTATATAAAGAATGGAGGAGGAAGAATAAGAAGAGAGAGAAATAAAGAATCATCAGACAGTGTTTACAATAACTTAAAAAGAAAGTTAAGTTAGACTGTTAGATAGTAAAGAAGCTACCCTTGAACCTTTGGTAACCACAACTCTAAAGCCAGCAATGGCAATAAGTACATATCTATCAATAATCACCCTAAATGTAAATGGACTGAATGCACCAATCAAAAGACACAGAGGTACTGAATGGATAAAAAAGCAAGACCCATCCATGTGCTGCTTACAGGAGACTCACCTCAAACCCAAAGATATACACAGACTAAAGGTGAAGGGATGGAAAAAGATATTTCACGCAAACAACAAGGAGAAAAAAAGCAGGTGTTACAATACTTGTATCAGACAAAATAGACTTCAAAATGAAGAAAGTAGCAAGAGATAAAGAAGGACATTACATAATGATAAAGGGGTCAGTCCAACAAGGGGATATAACCATTTAAAATATATATGCACCCAACACAGGAGCGCCAGCATATGTGAAACAAATACTAACAGAATTAAAGGAGGATATAGACAGCAATGCATTCATTTTAGGAGACTTCAACACACCACTCACACCAAAGGGCAGATCAACCAGACAGAAAATAAGTAAAGACACAGAAGCACTGAACAACACACTAGAACAGATGGACCTAACAGACATCTACAGAACTCTACACCCAAAAGCAACAGGATACACATTCTTCTCAAATGCACATGAAACATTTTCCAAATAGACCACATACTAGGCCACAAAAAGAACCGCAGTAAATTCAAAAATATTGAAATTCTCCCAACCAACTTCTCAGATCCCAAAGGTATAAACCTAGAAATAAATTTGAGAAAGAAAACAAAAAGGCTCACAAATACATGGAGGCTTAACAACATTCTCCTAAATAATCAATGGGTCAAAGACCAAATCAAAACAGACATCAAAGAATATATGGACACTAATGACAAAAACAACACAAAGCCACAACTTCTGTGGGACGCAGCAAAGGCAGTTCTAAGAGGAAAGTGTATTGCAATCCAAGCCTACTTAAAGAAGGAAGAACAATCCCAAATGAATAGTCTAAAGACACAATTAGTGAAATTGGAAAAAGAAGAACAAATGAGGCCCAAAGTCACCAGAAGGAGGGACATAATAAGGATCAGAGAAGAAATAAATAAAATTGAAAAGAATAAAACAATAGAAAAATCAATGAAACCAAGAGTTGGTCCTTTGAAAAAATAAACAAAATAGGTAAACCCCTAGCCAGACTTATTAAGAGAAAAAGAGAATCTACACACATAAACAGAATCAGAGATGAGAAAGGAAAGAACTATGGACCCCACAGAAATACAAAGAATTATAGGAGAATATTATGAGAATCTATATGCTAACAAGCTGGATAACTAGAAGAAATGGACAACGTCTTAGAAAAGTACATTCCAAAACTGACCAAACAAGGAACAGAAAAACTAAACAGACCAATTACCAGCAACGAAATTTAATCGCTAATCAAAAAACTACACAAGAACAAAACCCCCGGACCAGATGGATTCACCTCTGAATTCTACCAGACATATAGAGAAGAAATAACACCCATTCTTCTTAAGGTTTTCCAAAAAATAGAAGAGGAGGGAATACTTCCAAACTCATTCTATGAAGCCAGCAGCACTCTAATACCAAAACCTGGCAAAGACCTCACCAAAAAAAAAACAAACAAACTACAGACCAATATCCTTGATTAACGTAGATGCAAAATACTCAACAAAATATTAGCAAACCGAATTCAAAAATACATCAAGAGGATCATACACCATGACCAAGTGGGATTCATCCCAGGGATGCAAGGATGGTACAACATTCGAAAATCCATCAACATCATCCACCACATCAACAAAAAAACCAAAAACCACATGATCATCTCCATAGATGCTGAAAAAGCATTTGATAAAATTCAACATCCAATCATGATTAAAACTCAACAAAATGGGTATAAAGGGCAAGTACCTCAACATCATAAATGCCATATATGACAAACCTATAGCTAACATCATATTTAACAGCGAGAGGCTGAAAGCTTTCATCTAAGATCGGGAACAAGACAGGCATGCCCACTCTCTCCACTGTTATTCAACGTAGTACTGGAGGTCCTAGCCACGGCAATCAAACAAAACAAAGAAATACAAGGCATTCAGATTGGTAAAGATGAAGTCAAATTGTCACTATTTGCAGATGACATGATATTGTACATAAAAAACCCTAAAGACTGCACTCCAAAACTGCTAGAACTAATACTGAATTTAGCAAATTTGCAGGATACAAAATTAAGACACAGAAATCTGTTGCTTTCCTATACATTAATGATGAACTAACAGAAAGAGAAATCAGGAAAACAATTCCGTTCAAAATTGCATCAAAAAGAATAAAATACCTATGAATAACCCTAATGAAGGAAGTGAAAGACCTATACCCTGAAAACTACAAGACACTCCTAAGAGAAATTAAAGAAGACACTAACAAATGGAAATTTATCTCATGCTCTTGGCTAGGAAGAAAAAATATTGTCAAAAATGGCTATCCTACCTAAAGCAATCTACAATTCAACTCAATCCCTATCAAAATACCAACAGCTTTCTTCAATGAAATGGAACAAATAATTCTAAAATTCATATGGAACTACAAAAGACCCCGAATAGACAAAGCAATCCTGAGAAGGAGGAATAAAACGGGGAATTACACTCCCTGACTTCAAGCTCTACTACAGAGCCACAGTAATCAAGACAATTTGGTATTGGCACAAAAACAGACCCACAGACCAGTGGAACAGAATAGAAAATCCAAACATTAACCCAAACATATACAGTCAATTAATATATGAGAAAGGAGCCTTTGATATAAAAAGGGGAGATAACAGCCTCTTCAGCAAACTGGTCAGCTACATGTAAGAGAATGAAACTGGACTACTGTCTAACCCCGTACACAAAAGTAAACTCAAAATGGATCAAAGACCTGAATGTAAGTCATGAAACCATGAAACTCTTAAAAAAAACACAGGCCAAAATCTCTTGGACATAAACATGAGCGAGTTCTTCATGAACATATCTCCCTGGGCAAGGGAAACAAAAGCAAAAATGAACAAGTGGGACTATATCAAGCTTAAAAACCTCTGTACAGCAAAGGACACCATCAGTAGAACAAAAAGACATCCTACAGTATGGGAGAATATATTCATAAATGACGTATCTGATAAGGGGTTCACATCAAAAATACATAAAGAACTCACGCACCTTAACAAACAAAAAGCAAATAATCCAATTAAGAAATGGGCAGAGGACATGAATAGACACTTCTCCAAAGAAGAAATTCAGATGGCCAACAGGCACATGAAAAGATGCTCCACATAGCTAATCATCAGGGAAATGCAAATTAAAACCACAGTGAGATATCACCTCATACTAGTGAGGATGGCCAACATCCAAAACACAAACAACAACAAATGTTGGCGAGGATGTGGAGAAAAGGAAACCCTCCTACCCTGCTGTTGCGAATGTAAGTTAGTTCTACCATTTTGGAAAGCAGTATGGAGGTTCCTCAAAACACTCAAAAATAGAAATACCATTTGACCCAGGAATTCCACTCCTAGGAATTTACCCTAAGAATGCAGCAGCCCAATTTGAAAAGGACAGATGCACCCCTATGTTTATTGCAGCACTATTTACAATAGCCAAGAAATGGAAGCAACCTAAGTGTCCATCAGTAGATGAATGGATAAAGAAGAGTGGTACATATACACAATGGAATATTATTCAGCCATAAGAAGAAAACAAATCGTACCATTTGCAACAACATGGATGGAGCTAGAGGGTATTATGCTCAGTGAAATAAGCCAAGCCGAAAAAGACAAGTAGCAAATGATTTCACTCATATGTGGAGTATAAGAACTAAGAAAAAAACTGAAGGAACAAAACAGCAGCAGACTCACAGACCCAATAATGGACTCATAGTTACAAAAGGGAAAGGGACTGAGGAGGATGGGTGGGAAGGGAGGGACAAGGGGGGAAAACGGGCATTACAATTAGCAGATGTAATGTTGGGGAGGCATGGGGAGGGCTGTACAACTCAGAGAAGACAAGTAGTTATTGTATCTCACTACACTGATGGACAGTGACTGTAATGGGGTTGGTGGGGGGGACCTGATGAAGGGGGTAGTTTAATAACCATAATATTGCACATGTAATTGTAGATTATTGATACCAAAATAAATTGTAAAAAAAAAAGACTACACTGCATACACATGCTATCAGTTAGGCTTTGTTGTAATTGGGTTAGAAATCAAGATGGCTCATCTCTTCACCATTATACATTAATGCTATTTTCTCAGCTAGCTTGCAAGGAGACAAAGTAAGTTTCATAATATACATGGGATTTCAAATGTTAAATGTACTGTTTCATATCTGAAAATGTTTACCCTAGAAGCTCTTGTACTTGCTTTCCTGAGTGAATGAAAGTTCTTTTTTGTGTTTCTTTTGCTTATTTATTCTGCAGACAATTATAATCTCTAAATAGGAACATGAAATACAAGAACACAGTTTGATCATTTTCTGGAAATTACACTGATATAAATGAGTAAATGAAATTGGATTTTTGATTACATATAAAATGGGACAAACTTTAATGACCTTTTTATCTCAGTGAGGCACTTATTAAGAATTAGCAATTTAAAAGAGCCTGAAAGTATTAGCCTCTATAAAGGGTTTGCGAAGGATAGGTTATGAAAACGTATCTCTGTATCTTTCTTTCCTTGGTCCTATGTTGTGGAAATAATTGTAAGTAGAAAAATTTTCACATTTCCCCAAGACCCTCTGCTTGGAAGAGTTTGAGCATTTTCAAGTCATAGCTCTTTCAACAGTGATTAGGTCTTTCATAAACATGTATTCTAAAGAAAACCCTGTCAGCTGCTAAACAGGATTCAAAGCTGCTTGCTAAATCCCACCCCTAGACAAGTAAGTTCTCAAGTGCTACCTTTAATGCCCCATTAATTAGAAATAGTGCAGCCACATATACCTACAAAGTAGCATGAGATTCCCTCAACCAACCAATGTTGGATCTTTGCCAAGCCATAATCCTGATGGGTATATAAATCTCATCCTTTATCTTACACGGTTTCTGATCTTTGAATCCATGTAAAAGTACAAAGTAATTTTTGCACATAACGTTGATTAAATATTCTTTCTGGGATGTACCATAGAATGAGTGTGAGCCTTCTTTTATTTGCATTTGCCATTACAACCAGAAACTGTGTCATAACACAGGTTACACTGTTAGACTGAATGATTAATTATTAGTATCAGTTGAAAAGGATGCTTTGAAAAATCATAATTTATTCCAAAGGAAAAAACATCTGCCCTGGAATAGGGACTAAAGGTAACTGTTGTGAAGCTGTCCAAGAATTTCCACAAGGTTCAGGGAGGAGGTACACCACCAGTGATATTGTACATACGGGTCCATTGGCCCTCATAAATGCATGCCCATATTATGGACCACTCCATTAATATTACTTAATAATGTGATTGAGCATCTAAAGAACAAATATGCTTCATTACTGTGTATTATGAGATGTTTTGCATTATGATTCAGCTTGAATTCTAAACAGTAATAAGCAAGGTTGTGGCTATGAAATGTATAAAACTCACATGGTTGCCAAAGTACTTTCAGTCTGTATTTCACAGCACAATTTGATTCTATGCCATCCCATACTAACTAAGTTGGAAGAAAAAAAGTTTAATCATCTCCCTCTCTATATTACTCACAATGCAAGTGTTTTTATGCACAAGGACTTCATGTCTTTATATCTGTGCAAAACAATGACTGACACAGCAGATGCGTGCATCTATCTATACATGTGGATAGATTATTGAATGATTACCTATTATATCATTATATGGATAAATTACCCACAATAATTTATTTGCATGTCTGAATCCCTTTATAAAACACACATCCCATACCTGATTACACAATGTCTAGGCCATTGCTGGATTTAAAATAATTATTAATATGTATGAGGCTTTCCCAAATTGCAACACTGTTCATCCAAAATAGGTAAAATGATGGTGTTTAAGGATACAAATTTGCAAGAAGTAGTAAATAAGCTATAGAGATGTAATGCACAGTAGAATGAATATAGACAATAATATTGTACCATAATTATGTAACATGATAAACATTACTACAATGGCAATCATATTGGAATATATAAATGTATCAATGTAACACACTGTACACCTTAAACAGTTACTTATCAAACGTATTCAGTTACATAAATAAAAAGAAAATAGATAGGAGGTTTCCTTCTCAATTTACTCTATATTCTAGTTGAATAAGTTATAATTATAAATATTCTGCTTGGAAACTAGGATTTGATCCTACTTCTTTATTTCTTTATTAGCAAGTTGACTCCTAGTCTGTTTACTTATTATTCTCCCTACCACTTTTTATCAAATCTTCATTCATTAGTCAAACTCCCAATTACACTTCCATTTCCTGTATTGAATATTTCCCTCCAGATGAACTGGCCAATTGCCAGCACCCCATCACGAGTGAGCATCCAGCACCCACCCACAGTATCTCATAAAATACCTCATATTTACCATTTTGCTCTTTCTCTCCCTTTTGATGTCAGAAATACATACACACATACATATAATCCCTTTCTGTCCTCAATAGTGTTGATTACTACTGCATTCTTAGACATTAATTTTATCAAATACATTTTAATGCTTATAATATGGCAGGCATTTTGTCAGGATACAAAATATAGATACTACTTAATCACCTACTCCCAAGAGTTCCCTCATAACCATGCAATTTCCCAAACAGAGTCACTTGCTGATTATGGTTTAACCCTTTGCTCTAATATTGGCACCTCTCGGGCTGCCCAGCAACCATGGTTATATACGTATGTGTGGTTCTTGTGGATGTGGATTGGGGATTCAGCCTGTAGGGTCTCAGTTTCCATCTGCTTATTAGCTCTGTAATATGAGGAGAATTATTTTACCTCTCTATTACTCAATAAATGTTACTTAAAAATAAAGATTATAGTAGTCCCTATTTCACAGGGTTGTAATAAGGATTTCATGACATGTTACATGCAAAACTCAACGTAATGCTTGGCATGTTATAAGTGCTCAATAGGATTTTTGTGTGTGTGTAGTTGCTTTAAAAAATTTCAATTTAAATAAATGTAGACCTATATAATTTGTGATTAAATTTTTGGCCAGAGGACAATGTAAGGGCCTTTAGTTAATTTGGTATTTGCATCTTGATTTGTACTTATTTGTGATTTTTTTTTTACTTATGTACCATGTAAATATCACAAAATTAATATAATTGTTAAAATCAAGAAAATGTGCTTTTATATTTAATGACTATATACTAGAAGTTATGAAATCTTGAATAAAATTTAAAAAATAATCAAGCCACACTGGGCAGCAGTAACTGTTAGAAACCTTGGATTTTATTTTACATGATTCATGTAAATAATTAGGTGAAAGCAAAGCACTTTTTTCCTCTGAAAAGACCGAGTTTAAGTGCAATTTACTTACAGAAACCTTATAAAAATTCAAACATCTGAAGAAAACATGTAAAATAGTGACTTTCCTATTCTAAATTATTACTCCTCTTTTTATCTTTAGGAATACACGATAGATATAATTTTTGCCCAAACCTGGTTTGATAGTCGTTTAAAATTCAATAGTACCATGAAAGTGCTCATGCTAAACAGTAATATGGTTGGAAAAATTTGGATTCCTGACACTTTCTTCAGAAATTCAAGAAAATCTGATGCACATTGGATAACAACTCCTAATCGTCTGCTTCGAATTTGGAATGATGGACGAGTTCTATATACTCTAAGGTAATACTGTTTTAAAAAAATATGCAGTGCTCTCATTGATTTTCTGTATTACTATTTGATCAACTCATATATTTCCCTTTTTCAGAATTACAGAGTAAGAAATATGGAGCTCCTTTATACATCTAAAGTGGTAGAATATTTTGGAAATGCTTGTTTAAGCTTAGAGTAACTAGTGAGAAACTCTAAAAGCAGAGAAGAAAAACTCCTTGATTTTCTCCTCTGAAGGAGAACAGGCATGGCATGAACATTATGTTTTTTAACTAGTAATGCAAATGATTGAGGTTTTCTCTAGGAACCCATTCTGCTATAAAAGTTTAAAACACTGATTTCCAATGATCAAGTAAAGCATCCTTAAGAAGGGACTAAATGAAGGTTGATGTATGACTCAAGTTTATTTCATTCAGCCTTGGACATATTTACTTATTAAAAATCATTCTTAATGGAAAGATGTTCATGGCAAATTAAGAGAAAAAAATCACCATACTTAACCATTTACACTGTGTTCATTGTGTGTGTGGTGTGTGTGTGCATATGTGTGTGTGTTGAGATCGTGAAGTACAAAATTTTAACCATAAACAGAGATTATATTGGAATGTATACCGAGGCAGCTTAGTTGGCTAGAAAGGAAAATGTTAGAATTTTCTTACTCATTTATGAATGTTATACTATTACCACTTAAGACTTTGAGACTTTAGAATTATTATTTTTTAATATATCATAGTCCATCATTGTAAGCCAAAATCATGTTTGAAAACCAAAGATTTTTAATGCTCAAAATTGTTTCTCATTGTCTAATATTTATTCTTCCATTAAATAGATTAACAATTAATGCAGAATGTTATCTTCAGCTTCATAACTTCCCTATGGATGAACATTCCTGTCCACTGGAATTTTCAAGCTGTAAGTAACATAATACTTGACAAAATTATAGAATTTTAGCGTTGGGTCCTGTTTACTTAAAAAAATGTAAAATGAAATGAAATAAAACACCATTTGCCTAATTTTCAGAAATGTGAATTTTGTTCGACTCTCAGATAAAATAATTACCAGTGATGTATTTGTTTCTTGCTTTTAAATTAAGAAGTGCTAATAAATGCATAGTGAATGTTTGTATTTTATTATGTAATACTTTACAAGTTAGTTTTATCTTATTGCTCTTTTCCTGTTTTAATTAAACAGAGGTCTACTGAAGATAGGTTTCTTTTCAAATACTTTTTACAATGTGAAGAATAAAATATTGATTCAAATTTTATTCATCTTCCGGAGGCAAGATTTAACCATATTACATTGGACTTTAAAATACATTTCAAAGATTGGTTTGATAAAGAATATTTATTATATTAATAGCAAATATTTGAGAAGACTTTAATGAGTTGGAAACGCCTATTTTATTCAAAAGAAAGAATGAAACACAGAGAAATGATTCGAGCTAAGTAATTTGGATATGGGTACAGTAGAGAATTAAGCCATGTCCTAGCTATTCCACCCCTAAGTATATGTCCCAGAGAAATCTTTGCATGCGTATGTGTTGTGAAGCATGTGAGATGTTACTAGCTGCTATGTTAGTAATAGCCAAGAAGAAACATTACAAGTGTCTATAACAGTAAAACGGATTAATGAATTTTAGTACATTTTTACAATGAAACAGTTATATATAATAGCATGGATGACCATTATAAATATATTAAAAGAAATAAAATATAAAATAATACATCCAGTGTGGCAATAGTCAATAGGGTTCAAAAAAACTAAACTGTATTTTCCAGAAATGCATATCAGAAAATCTGTAACAGAAAAAAATGAAAATTATCATAGAAATCATAATCAAATAGGGTTCAAAAAAACAGCTGTATTTTCCAGAAATGCATATCAGAAAATCTGTAACAAAAAAAAATGAAAATTATCATAGAAATCAGGTCATTGGTTCCATTTTATTGAAAGAGGGAATTACTATATTGGAGTAGAAACATGAGTTTTCTTGGATGCTTTCTTGATTTAAGTGAAGTTAATCGATTATCATATGATTACTCTTTACACTATATACATGTATTTTATGCAGCTTTTTCTATATTTAACATATAATACAGAAATGAGAAAGAATTTCAAAACATTTGAATAATGCTGATATTGGAACAGTAATAAATTTGGTTCTTGCTAATCTATGTTTTTTATTTTATTTTTTTATCCAGATGGATATCCTAAAAATGAAATTCAGTATAAGTGGAAAAAGCCTTCTGTAGAAGTAGCTGATCCTAAATATTGGAGATTATATCAGTTTGCATTTGTAGGGTTACGGAACTCAACTGAAATTTCTCACACAATCTCTGGTAAGAATGATGCTTTTGTATTTGTATTTAAATCTGTGAGTTGGAATATATATATCATAGCCAAGTTAAAACTTTTGTTTTTCTTCCAGGAGATTATATTATCATGACAATTTTTTTTGACCTGAGCAGACGAATGGGATATTTCACTATTCAGACCTACATTCCATGTATTCTGACAGTTGTGCTTTCTTGGGTATCTTTTTGGATCAATAAAGATGCAGTACCTGCAAGAACATCACTGGGTATGACATGTAATATCATTCTATACTATCATAATTATTTAAAATAATATTTTTAAAATTTTTAATGTGGTAAGAGTTTATAGTTGAAATATTAGAATATTGCCATACGTACAATCAGGCAAAAGTTAACAGATACTCTAGTGCAATATGATGCTGAAATGAATACATGAAAAAAAGTAGGAAACAGAATTGTGATGAACTTGAAATTTCAGACTTTTTGTTTTCTTATTTTTCCTGCTAGTCTAGGTCAAGGGAAGCATAAATACACAGTAAGAATTAATGCATGAAAATCATACATAATCCTGAATCTTAATTTGGTGAATATTTTCGATCAGTTTTGATAAAGACTTTATTTTATTTTTTTAGCCAGCATTTATTGACTGTTGTGTGTTTAAAAGGCTTTGAAATCCCCTCTTAACAGTGTTGCTAATGAACAATCAACTGTTCTAAAGTGCAGGTCTCTGAAAAGAGCAAGAAGTTTCCAGGCTTCCACAATTTATAAAATGTGTAATTAGTCTGTGAATATTTTGAAAGTTGCCTGTATACTGCTTAAAAGGGTAATTTGTAATTCATACATGATAAAATAGACTGCTGTTGCTGTTTTTTTCTTCTGCAAATCAATTGCAATAATCAAAATCATATAAGAAAATGTACTTAATTACTATACCTTTGTTTAAAAGAAACTAATAACTTTCATTTAGGTATCAATGTAAAAAGACAACATATTGACCAATTGATTCATTCCCAAAGTCAGTGCAAGATGTCAATCATACTAATGATGTCTTAAAAAAACATAAAGTTATGACACTTTCTATTTTCAACAATAAAGAGGTTTTTATGTGGTTTCTATGACAGCTGGTGAATGACTCCATTTAATAAATATAGCAAAATGCAAATCACATAAAAGTGACCAATAAAACCTGAGGCACCTAACTCCATTGGCAATCTCAACAGAGGTGTAGACATAGCTAGTGTATAAAATGAACTCATACCTGAGTTTTGTTTCTTATTTAAACATTATTATCATTTCAAATAATTTTATGATCTAAGGTAAATAAATTACTTCAGCTTCTTTTTATGGTACTATATGCATGACTTAAATACTGTATTTTTGTTTTTAAACATTATTCTCATATTTCTCCCAAAGGGATTCAATAGATTATCCCTACCATTAGGTTGGTACAAAGCTAAAAACTGTATGCTATAGTGTCATGAAAGAGAATAGTCCATTTTGGAATTGTATTTTTGCATGAATTTATATTTTTTAATAAGCTATAGCCAATATAACTTGAAGAATATAATTGTGGGTCCTATGTAGTTGGAGTATCAAGTTTTCTTTTCAAGTATACATAGATAAATACATTCATATATACATACATACATTTTTCATGGTTCGTGGCTGCTCCTCGGTTCTTATCCCCGCTGAGACAAAGAATTGCAAGGCCAAGACAATAGTAAAGCAAAACAAAAGTTTGTTTAAGTACACTCAGAGAGGAAAGGGCCAGAGTCAGCACTGACTAATGGGGAAGATCTCTTTTATTTTTTTATTTTTTATTTTTTTTATTAGGGTATTATTGATACACACTCTTATGTAGGTTTCACATGAAAAAACAATGTGGTTACTACATTTACCCATATTATTAAGTCCCCACCCATATTAAGTCCCCACCCATACCCCAGTGCAGTCACTGTCCATCAGTGTAGTAAGATGCTACAGATTCACCATTTGCCTTCTCTGTGCTACACTGTTTCCCCCGTGATCCCCCACACCATGTGTACTAAACATAATACACCTCAATCCCCCTTCTCCCACCCTCCCTACCCGCCCTCCCCCACCCCTTCCCTACCCCTCCCCTTTGGTAACCACTAGTCCCTTCTTGGAGTCTCTGAGTCTGGTGCCATTTTGTTCCTTCAGTTTTGCTTCGTTGTTATACTCCACAAATGAGGGAAATCATTTGGCGCTTGTCTTTCTCCGCCTGGCTTATTTCACTGAGCATAATATCCTCCAGCTCCATCCATGTTGTTGCAAATGGAAGATCTCTTTTATTAAGCCCTAGGCAGCAGGCACCTCTTTGAAAGACAGGGTGAGGTCATTATATTAACAATTTTAGTCACATAATTCTTTCTCTTAATGCACATGTCTTTTCCTAGAATGCACACAGAAAAACCCATGAGGGTGTGGGAGTAAAACTACAAAGTAGATTTTATGCTAATGATATTATAATGAGGTAAGATTAAGCAGGGGTCAATTTATCATCTTACTGGGCCTGTGTGGTGATCTGGTTCAGACCAGCTAGCCCTGGACTTCTCAGAAAAGGAAGTTGTCCCCCCTATCCCCACAAAGTTCTTTTTTTCCTCAGTGGGACCTCTCTAGCTGGGCATGGACTGGGCAGTTCTTTCCCTCCAAACCCTACCTCCTCTGACTACTCATATTTATCTTCCTACCTAACACACATATACATTTATCTCGCAACGATTTCCTGAGCTCATTTATTCAACATTGCATTTTAACAAACACTTACTGAATGCTTTTCATGAAACAGGCAGTGTTACAAATGCTGTAATGTTAACAGTGAACAATAGTTATAAATCCTACGTTTATAGCATTTATGTTTTAATGGGCTATATGGGTAAAGTACAAATATAAAAAGCATATAATTAAATGTCAGTTGAGTAATAAAGGCTATGACGAGAAGGCAAATAAATGGCTAGAGAATGGCAAGGGATGTGGTTGCTTATGACGTTTGCTATTTTATCTGTGGAGTCAGACTAGACATCTGAGGAGGCAGCGGAGACCTAGTGTAGTGTGGAAGTGGCCTGGTGATGTCTGATAGAGAGAGAGCGCAGGCAGGGAGAACCCCCAGTTTCTACAGTGGAATCTCACTTGCCATGCCATGCTTAAGGTTCAGAAAGAAGACAACTGTGGGTAGAGCTGACTGAGAAGATGTGAAAAATGAGATTAGGTCATGGTAGTTTAAATAGATCATTTTAAGGACTTTGTGTTTTATTCCAAATGTGACAGGACACTATTGTAGGATTTTGAGCAGGGGAAGCCATGGAGGAAATATCTGCTTAATAACTCAGATGTTTTTTTATTATCATGGACTCAGAGGGATTTTAACAGGAAACCCACTACGTACAGAATACAACATATTTTCAAGTGCATAAGAAACATTAATAAAGAGTGCAGTAAAATTCAAAATACTGAAATTTTCCAGAATATATTTTCTTATCAAATTGGAAGTAAATTAAAAATTAATAAAAATAACATAGTAAACATTTCCTCATATATTTGGAAATTTAAAAATGACGCTTTAGATGACTCTTGGGTCAAAGCAAAATTGGAAAATATTTAAAACTGTATTCTAATAAGAATTTAAGATGTAAATATTTGTGAGAAGCAGCTAAAACATTGCTTAGAGGGAAAATTACCACTTTGCAGTGCTAATGTTAGAATGGAAGAAAGATTTAAAATCAATATTCTAAGTATCCACTTCAAGAACAAATGAGTAAAATAAATAGCAATTGTATACCTTCATTGTAAATACCAAACAAGATATTACTGGGCCAGTTTTTTAGATGAGGTACAGAAGATTTAAGAAACTCCCCTAAGGTCATAGAGCTAATAAGTGGAAGAGTCACAGTTTGAATCAAAACTTTTCTCCATGACTCCCTATCCATCATACCTGTGCCATCTTTTCTTTTCTTTTCTTTTTTTTTTATAATTTATTTTGGTATCATTAATCTAAAATTACATGTGCAATATTATGGTTATTAAACTACCCCCTTCATCAGGTCCCCCCCCAACCCCATTACAGTCACTGTCCATCAGCGTAGTGAGATGCTATAGAATCACTACTTGTCTTCTCTGAGTTGTACAGCCCTCCCCATGCCTCCCCAACATTACGTCTGCTAATTGTATTGCCCCTTTTTCCCCCTTGTCCCTCCCTTCCCACCCATCTTCCCCAGTCCCTTTCCCTTTGAAAACTATTAGTCCGTTCTTGGGTTCTGTGAGTCTGCTGCTGTTTTGTTCCTACAGTTTTTTTCTTTGTTCTTATACTCCACTTATGAGTGAAATCATTTGATACTTGTCTTTTTCAGCTTGGCTTATTTCACTGAGCATAATACCCTCTAGCTCCATCCATGTTGTTGCAAATGGTACGATTTGTTTTCTTCTTATGGCTGAATAATATTCCATTGTGTATATGTACCACTTCTTCATCCATTCATGTACTGATGGACACTTAGGTTGCTGCCATTTCTTGGCTATTGTAAATAGTGCTGTGATAAAAATAGGGGTGCATCTGTCTTTTTCAAACTGGGCTGCTGCATTCTTAGGGTAAATTCCTAGGAGTGGGATTCCTGGGGCAAATGGTATTTCTATTTTTGAGTTTTTTGAGGAACCTCCATACTGCTTTCCACAACGGTGGAACTAACTTGCATTCCCACCAGCAGTGTAGGAGGGTTCCCTTTTCTCCACTTCCTCACCAACATTTGTTGTTGTTTGTGTTTTGGATGTTGGCCATCCCCACTGGTATGAGGTGGTATCTCATTGTGGTTTTAATCTGCATTTCTCTGATGATTAGCGATGTGGAGCATCTTTTCAGGTGCCTGTTGGCCATCTTAATTTCTTCTTTGGAGAAGTGTCTATTCATGTCCTCAGCCTATTTCTTAATTGGATTATTTGCTTTTTGTTTGTTAAGGTGCGTGAGTTCTTTATATATTTTGGATGTCAACCCCTTATCGGATACGTAATTTATGAATATATTCTCCCATACTGTAGGATGTCTTTTTGTTCTACTGATGGTGTCCTTTGCTGTACAGGCTTTTCAGCTTGATATAGTCCCACTTGTTCATTTTTGCTTTTGTTTCCCTTGCCCGGGGAGATATGTTCATGAAGAAGTCGCTCATGTTTATGTCCAAGAGATTTTTGCTATTTTTTTTTCTAAGAGTTTTATGGTTTCATGACTTACATTCAGGTCTTTGATCCACCTTGAGTTTACCTTTGTGTATGGGGCTAGACAGTAGTCCAGTTTCATTCTCGTACATGTAGCTGTCCAGTTTTGCCAACACCAGCTACTGAAGAGGCTGTCATCTCCCCATTGTATATCCAAGGCTCCTTTATCAAATATTAACTGACTGTATATGTTTGGGTTAATGTTTGGATTTTCTATTCTGGTCCACTGGTCTGTGGGTGTGTCTTTGTGCCAATACCAAATTGTCTTGATTACTGTGGCTTTGTAGTAGAGCTTGAAGTCAGAGAGTGTAATTCCCCCTGTTTTATTCCTCCTTCTCAGGATTGCTTTGGCTATTCGGGGTCTTTTGTGGTTCCATATGAATTTTAGAATTATTTGTTCCAGTTCATTGAAGAAAGATGTTGGTAGTTTGATAGGGATTGCGTTGAATCTGTAGATTGCTTTAGGTAGTATAGCCATTTTGACAATATTGATTCTTCCTAGCCAAGAGCATGGGATGCATTTCCATTTGTTAGTGTCCTCTTTAATTTCTCTTAGGAGTGTCTTGTAGTTTCCAGAGTACAGGTCTTTCACTTCCTTCGTTAGGTTTATTCCTAGGTATTTTATTTTTTTGATGCAGTTATGAATGGAACTGTTTTTCTGATATCACTTTCTGTTAGTTCATTGTTAGTGTATAGGAAAGCAACAGATTTCTGCATGTTAATTTTGTATCCTGCAACTTTGCTGAATTCAGATATTAGTTCTAGTGGTTTTGGAGTGGAGTCTTTAGGGTTTTTTTATGTACAGTATCATGTCATCTGCAAATAGTGACAATCTGACTTCTTCTTTACTAATCTGGATGCCTTGTATGTCTTTGTTTTGTCTGATTGCCGTGGCTAGGACGTCCAGTACTATGCTGAATAGTAGTGGAGAGACTGGGCATCCCTGTCTTGTTCCCGATCTTAGATGAAAAGGTTTCAGCTTCTCACTGTTAAGTATGATGTTAGCTGTGGGTTTGTCATATATGGCCTTTATGATGTTGAGGTCTTGCCGTCTATACCCATTTTGTTGAGAGTTTTAATCAGGAATGGATGCTGAATTTTGTCAAATGCTTTTTCAGCATCTATGGAGATGATCATGTGGTTTTTGTTCTTCTTTTTGTTGATGTGGTGGATGATGTTGATGGATTTTCGAATGTTGTACCATCCTTGCATCCCTGGGATGAATCCCACTTGACCATGGTGTATGATCCCCTTGAAGTATTTTTGAATTCGGTTTGCTAATATTTTGTTGAGTATTTTTGTATCTACGTTCATCAGGGATATTGGTCTGTAATTGTCTTTTTTGTTGAGATCTTTGCTCGGTTTTGCTATTAGAGTGATGCTGGCTTCATAGAATGAGTTTGGAAGTATTCCCTCCTCTTCTATTTTTTGGAAAACTTTAAGGAGAATGGGTGTGATTTCTTCTCTATATGTCTGATAGAATTCAGAGGTGAATCCATCTGGTCCGGGGGGTTTGTTCTTGGGTAGTTTTTTGATTACCGATTCAATTTCGTTGCTGGTGATTGGTCTGCTTATTTTTTCTGTTTCTTGCTTGGTCAGTCTTGCAAGGTTGTATTTTTCTAAGAAGTTGTCCATTTCATCTATGTTTTGCAGCTTGTTAGCATATAGATTCTCATAATATTCTCTTATAATTCTTTGTATTTCTGTGGGTCCGTCATGATTTTCCTTTCTCATTTCTGATTCTGTTTATGTGTGTAGATTCTCTCTTCCTCTTAATGAGTCTGGCTAGGGGTTTATCTATTTTGTTTATTTTTTCAAAGAATCAGCTCTTGGTTTCATTGATTTTTTCTATTGTTTTAATTCTTCTCAATTTTATTTATTTCTTCTCTGATCTTTATTATGTCCCTCCTTCTCGTGACTTTGGGCCTCATTTGTTCTTCTTTTTCCAATTTCAGTACTGGTGTCTTTAGGCTATTCATTTGGGAATGTTCTTCCTTCTTTAAATAGGCCTGGATTGCAATATGCTTTCCTCTTAGAACTGCCTTTGCTGCGTCCCACAGAAGTTGTGGCTTTGTGTTGTTGTTGTCATTAGTCTCCATATATTCTTTGATTTCTGTTTTGATTTGGTCGTTAACCCATTGATTTTTTGGGAGAATGTTGTTAAGTCTCCATGTATTTGTGAGCCTTTTTGGTTTCTTTCTAAAATTTATTTCTAGTTTTATACCTTGGTGATCTGAGAAGTTGGTTGGTAGGATTTCAATATTTTGAATTCACTGAGGTTCTTTTTGTGGCCTAGTATGTGGACTATTTGGAAAATGTTCCATGTGCACTTGAGAAGAATGTGTATCCTGCTGTTTTTGGGTGCAGAGTTCTGTAGATGTCTGTTAGGTCCATCTGTTCTAGTGTGTTGTTCAGTGCTTGTGTGTCTTTACTTATTCTCTGTCAGGTTGATCTACCTTTGGAGTGAGTGGTGTGTTGAAGTCACCTAAAATGAATGCATTGCTCCCTATTTCCTCCTTTAAATCTGTTAGTATTTGTTTCACATATGCCGGCGCTCCTGTGTTGGGTGCATATATATTTATAATGGTTATATCCTCTTGTTGGACTGACCCCTTTATCATTATGTAATGTCCTTCTTTATCTCTTGCTACTTTCTTCGTTTTGAAGTCTATTTTGTCTGATACAAGTACTGCAAGACCTGCTTTTTTCTCCTTGTTGTTTGCATGAAATATCTTTTTCCATCCCTTCACCTTTAGTCTGTGTATATCTTTGGATTTGAGGTGAGTCTCTTTTAAGCAGCATATAGATGGGTCTTGCTTTTTTATCTGTTCAGTAACTCTGTGTCTTTTGATTGGTGCATTCAGTCCATTTACATTTAGGGTGATTATCGATAGATATGTACTTATTGCCATTGCTGGCTTTAGATTCGTGGTTACCAAATGTTCAAGGGTTGCTTCTTAACTATCTAACAATCTAACTTAACTTTCTTGTTAAGTAATTGTAAAGACTGTCTGATGTTTCTTTATTTCTCTCCCTTCTTATTCTTTCTCCTCCATTCTTTATATACTAGGTGTTTTATTCTTTGCCTTTGGTTAGTATTTGGATTGTCTGCTTTCTTTGCTATGATTTATTTTCTCTGGTGACATCTTTTAGGAGTGCTTCCATCTAGAGCAGTCTATTTAAGATATCCTGTAGTGGTGGTTTATGAGAGGCAAACTCTCTCAACTTTCATTTGTCTGGAAATTCTTTAATCCCTCCATCATATTTAAATGATAATCGTGCTGGATACAATATTCTTGGTTCGAGGCCCTTCTGTTTCATAACGTTAAATATATCATGCCATTCTCGTCTGGCCTATAAGGTTTCTGTTGAGAAGTCTGATGATAGTCTGAAGGGTTTTCCTTTGTAGGTGATCTTTTTTCTCTCTCTAGATGCTGTTAATACTCTGTCTTTATCTTTGATCTTTGTCTTTTTAATTATTATGTGTCTTGGTGTTGTCTTCCTTGGGTCCCTTGTGTTGGGAGATCTGTGGGCTTCCATGGTTTGAGAGACTATTTCCTTCTCCAGCGAGTGAAAGTTTTCAGCAATTATTTCTTCAAAGACAGTTTCTATCCCTTTTTCTCTCTCTTCTTCCTCTGGTACTCGTATAATGCGAATATTGTTCCGTTTGGATTGGTCACACAGTTCTCTTAATATTCTTTCATTCCTTGAGATCCTTTTATCTCTCTCTGCCTCAGCTTCTCTGTATTCCTGTTCTCTGATTTCTATTCCATTAACAGTCTCTTGCATCTCATCCAGTCTGCTTTTAAGCCCATTGATCGCTGGTCTGATTTCTGTATTGTCTCTCCTCACTTTCCTCACTTCCTCCCTCAGCTCTTACACATTTTTCTGTAGATCCATCAGTATGGTTATGACTTTTATTCTGAATTCTTTTTCAGGAATACTGTGCATTTCCATCCCTTCAGGCTCCCTCTCTGGAATTGTCTGGTTGATCTTAGTCTGGACCATCTTCCTCTGTCTTTTCATGGCTATAGATGTGGTCGCTGGTAGTTGCCACGTATGTCAGCTGGGCTCTTTAAGACTTTAAAAAGAAAGAAAAGAAAAGAAAGAAGGAAGGAAAGAAAGAAAAAAGAAAGAAAAGAAAAGAAGGAAGAAAGAGAAGAAAAAACAAAAGAAAACAACAAAAAGAAAAAAAGGAAAAATAAAACGACTACCGGGAGTAGATTCTGTGGGAATGTTGTAGGTGGCGCTGTTGCCCCACTATTCCGCAGTAATGGCTGCGCTGCTCCACAGTGCCCTTTATAGCTGTAGCCGGGGTGGGAATGAATGGGAGGCTGTTGATCTCTGTGAGAAGTCAAAGTGCAGCCACCCTTTCCCCGTCACCAGCTAAGCGGTCTGAAACTCCCCACACTCCCAGCCTGCTGGGCTGAGTGTGCTGGGGCCATCTGGCTCCTCCACTGGGCTCCTGTCTCTTTAAGACCACTGAACAAAGTGTGCGGTTTTCTTTTTCTTTTTCTTTCTTTCCCGGGCGCCGGCTACAAGCACCCTGGCACGTTCCCCGCTCAGATCCTGCACCCTCTGTCTCTCCAATCTCCGCTATACCGTGCGATGTGTGTCAGCGGTCCCTGCGCAGATCACCGGGGCTGGTTATTTTGCGGGCCTGTTCTTCCACTCCCTCCCAGCTCTGAATCCTCTCCTCCCGCTGGTGTGCTGGGGTGGGTGAATGCTCGCGTCCTGCCGGGTTGCGGCTCCATATCTTACCCACCTCGCGGGGTGCCGTGTCCTCTCTGGTATAGCTGCACGCTGTTCGCTTTCTTGTGTATTCTGGTCTTTCTTTTAGGAATAGTTGTATTTGCTGTATTTTCATAGATATATATATAGTTTTGGGAGGAGATTCCTGCCGCCCTGCTCATGCCGCCATCTTCCCGGAAGTCCGCCATCTTTTTTTTTTCAATCCTGAGTAAGTAACAGTGAAAGTAAAAAGATGAGAGGAATTACTAGTGCATGTTTTAATGGAAACATGAGGGAAAGTGGTTGTATTGCCTTTTGCATACTAAAGAGAGCCTTTCTATTTTTTCATCCCAGGTGTTGCCACCCTTTAAATAATTGGCCAAATTAAGAAGTGCTTGGCATTACACTTAGTACTTTTTGGAGAGAAAGAAAGTCCATTCGTGGGGCCTTGTTGGTGGACAAAGAATTAGTATTATGTCAGTTTAGATAAGAGGTACAGCAAGTAGCTGAGGGTAGGATTCTGATTTCAGCAGTGGTAAGAACCACAAGAAGGCCATGGATACACAAAAACTGATGCCCCCAAAGACACACACATGAGGATATCCCAAGGGGATGACCCAAAGTTATATGCTGAATTCTTCAAACTATGAAGATTTACTCTATGGTTTTAAAGTAGTCCCCTGATATAATTTTGTCTGTGTTCTTCACTTAAATTTTGTGATTAAAAAATAGGTTTAACTCCAGGTGTCATATAAGAAAACACTGTACTAGATTGGATTAAAATTAATCCAAATTAAATTAAATTAAAATTAAAATTAAAATTAATTTTAACTGTATGTGGCATAAAACCTCGAATCACTGTAGCTTAAATGAAGTAGCAGAATGTTTGTTTTTCATGTAAAGTCCAGAAGTAGGTGATCAAAGGATAATCCATTGTGAAGGACTCAGGCTTCCTCTAGCTCTGCTGTGCTGCGAGTGATGGTAATTCTCATGATTATCTGATGTACTAAGATGGCTGCTGGTGCTCCAGCCCTTGTATTCCAGCAGAAAGTTATAAGGAAGAGGGAAAGACTGGCATTTCCTGCCTCTTTAATGACATCTTTTACTTTTATTGAGATGTAATTGACATATAACATGTTAGCTTTAGGTGCACAGAATGTTTCAGTATTTGTATGTATTGTGAAATGATCACCACAATAGGTCTAGTTAACATATGTCACTACACAGTTACAAACTGGTTTTTTTTTTTTTTTTTGGTGATGAGAACTTGTAAGATCCACACCGTCAGAAACTTTGAAATATGCAATGCAGTATTATTAACTATCATCCCTATGCTGTACATTGTATCCCTGGGACTTTATTTTATAACTGAAAGTTTGTACGTTTGGACAACTCTCACCCATTTTTAATGCCATCTTTTGTACCTTGCTAACAGCCTTAATCTAATCCTGCTTGGCAAGATCCCAGCCTGTGACGATGGCAGAGTATTTTCCTTCTGGGCAGCCATAGGCCAGCCAAGCATTGAATGGTCTACTACCATGGCAGAAGGAAATGATGACCAAGGAGGGAGTGAACTCCTTGCCATCCACAGAATTTAGATAATTAAAACTTGCACAGACACAGAGAACACATTGAACATAATGTAGCTATGGTTATCAGTAATTTTTTTTTGTAAATCATGAGTAATCATATCCCATTGTTTCCGTTTATTTCTGCTCACAATTTTGCAAAATCAGATGAAAGAAAACATATGGTCTGTGAAGTTATTTTTTACCTTCTATATTTGCCCCCTTCCCTCCACAGGTATCACTACAGTTCTGACTATGACAACTCTGAGCACAATTGCCAGGAAGTCATTACCGAAGGTTTCCTATGTGACTGCGATGGATCTCTTTGTTTCTGTTTGTTTCATTTTCGTGTTTGCAGCCCTGATGGAATATGGCACCTTGCATTATTTCACCAGCAACAAAAAAGGAAAGACTACTCGAGATAGAAAGTTAAAAGACAATGCCTCGGTATGTTCAATATCTCTATTTTATATACACAACTGACTATTATAGATACTATTTTGAATAACTGTTATATTTGCTTAGAGTAATATGAATGCTTGAGGTGCCCTAAAAAAAGATAAATGAAATTAAGAGGAAAATGGAGTACCCAATATTGCCCACCAAGGAAAGTGTACCTATGCTTCTCTTTAGAAAAGACTCTTGGATCACTCTTGTAAAGGGTGGTTTCTTATGCTGTGAATTTTCCCCATGTTGTAGAGTCTTTGTACCTAAAATAATTGCTTAAAGATCTTTATTTGATTCTATTTTGTGTTAGGATTTGGACTTCTAACAACAGGTGGCCCACAAAATTAACTTGCATTTTAGAGAAAAAGATCCCTTTAAAATGTTAGGATTCAGTTGTGTTTGAAAGTCAGAGCTCTTGTGGTTCTGGTACATTTGTACTCTCTGATTACCTCTTCCCAATCATTTATGTACCTTAACTTATGTCATATCAAGTTGATACATTATAATTCTATTGTTTCCAAGATACTTAAGTGTTGGATGATTGACTGTAATTTCTTATTACAATGGCAGCTATTACAACCTTAAAGTAACAGCTGACACTGAGTATTCCAGGCATTCCTCCAAGTATTTTACATGAATGATTTCATTTTTGCTCATTTGAGTTCCAGTTCAGAGATTTGCATGAGGACAACCTTAGGAAATGAAGACTCCAATGCTCAAACCAAGGTCTTTTTAGGTGCCAGAGCTCAAGTTTATAATCCTTCCTTTGTGTTTCCTGTTCTCATAGTGCTCAGAAAAGTAGACAACTGTTTCTCCAATATTAACAAAAAAGGCACTTAACTGCTGATTCCATTAGATGTTTTCAAAGCAAACTTGTTCCAAAATATCCAAATAAATAAAAACTGTATAAAACAGCTATGCATGGGTGGCAAGTTTCTCAGTCCACCAGAATGTGCATGTAATGAGGCTTGTGATTTTCCATATTATCTCCCAACTTTATTAAGTTCTAGAATTCAATGCTTTTCCCTACCTCTCCTTATTTTTCATTAGTTTCTTTCTAACACTTTGCCATACTTTTAAATTATATTTTGCTTTTCATCTTATATTCAAAGGACCGAACCCTTGTATATTTGCTTTTGAGTTCCCACAATCTTCCAAGAAAGCAGAGCATGTTGCTGGCGACACACATGAGAGAACTTATATTTAGGGTTATCCTGTGACTTTCTCAACTTGGATTATTTTAGCCTATCCATAGGACATATTATGGCCCCAAATGGACAAGCATCAGAGGGTAATGATACTAAATATAATGTCTACTTGCTACATTTTTAGATAGAGAAAAATTCAGGTTTTCTACTGTTTCCCTTTCATTAAAGCCAAGCATCCTCTCTGGGTTTACCATTTCGTCATCTACTCATACATAGCTATGCTCCATTACTACCTTGAAAATTTCATTTCTGAAAATTGTGAATGAAAGTCAGGCAAGGTATAATTTCACATGGATTCTCCCATTTCTTTCTAAGAATATATAATATAGGTACTATTATTATATTTTCTAAGGTCACTCAGCGAATAAGCAGCTACTCTAGGACCGCAACAAGTCAGACTCCAGAATGTGCACTCTCAACCTCATGACCTGACACTGAGGTCACTCAGAAAGTGGAAACATTGGAGTACAAACTTTAAATTATGATGTTTATTTAGTTACTCATTCACAAAATATTTATCAAGGATACTCATGTTCTAGGCACTGTTCTAGAATAGATACTATATGTTGAGCATTTAAAATTTAGCATCAAACACAAGAACAAAATAGTAAAGATGAAAAAAAAAAGGAAATGGAAATTATATGAGATCTTTGAAGCACTAAATTTCAAATACCAAAAGTTAAACTGACAAAATTTACTACCTGGGTACAAAAAAATATTTTCTTTAGAATCATCTAAAATAATATAGTCTGTTCTTTCTGTTCATTTATATGATTTGTGAGCTCTTTCAATACTAAGTGACATTATGAGTGAATAAGTAGGATCAGTAATCAACTCTGACTCCCTTCCTGGTTCAGTGTTCAGCAATGTGGTCTTGCTAATCAGATAAATCAGAATATAGTTTTATGAAGAATAGAAAGCTCTGCTTGCTTTTTTCCCAAATGTTCTATTTCAGGGCTTTGTGGAATCTGTTTTTGCTTCTGCCAGCCGGGACAATCAAACGCACAACTTCAGATCCAGAAATCTTGTTGCAGTTTGCCTTTACCTCTATTTCAAATGTTTATCATCCTTCCTCTCTTTCTTTCTCCATCCTTCCATATCCCCACTTTATTTTATAAGCTTAAAATTCTGATCAGTTTAAAAACCAGCATTTTCTCTTTTTTCCTTTAAGTTACTTATGGCAATAGTTGGGCCAGAGGTGAAGACCTTGACTAGAGACACTGAAATGTCAACATGTCTGTTATTAAGCAAAACTTAAATCCCTCCCTGACATTTCTTTGACTGCTTAATCAAGAATTGCAGAATACCCCAGTTTATTTTCTTTAGTAAGAGACGTATTTGAGCATAAGATTTTTACCTTCAGTGAACTCTCTAAGAAAAACATAAATTAATAAAGATGCTTTGTATCTTGATCTCCACATGATATATTGGGCTTTTCTCTCTCTCCTTCCCTTCCTCATATGCGCTCTTTCTCTCTCTTTACCACCCTCTTTTCTTCCCTTCCTTCCATGCTTACATCCTTAAGTCCTTCTTTGCTTATTTCCATAGTTTTTCTTTTTTTCCTTTTTTATTGTGAATGTCAATGACATTTGGATGGGTCCATTATATTGGATGGATCTATATTCCCATCCAATATATGTTATTGTGTTTTTATTTCTACTTATTGAGAATATCTTAATGTTTGTCAATTTCTATTTTTTAAAAGTCTAAGAAGTTGTATATTTTGGAGCATGGAAACAGGACCCTTTATAGGACAGGCAGAGGTCACAGAATTGCAATAGTAGCAAACCAGTCACTACCAACTAAAGAGTGGTTCATGTTGAAACTAGAATATTCAGCCCAGGGATGATTACAAATCTCAGAAAACCATGTTATACCTGCATGAGGTGCCTGATAGACCCATTTGAGGTTAGCACTCAGAGCAAAGTTCCCCTGTGTGTTGGGCTCTAGGAGGATCCCTAGAAATTCCCCTTTGATTTGAACACAGCACAACAGATTATTTTTGTTGTAAGTTCCTAGCACAGAACAGTTTCAAAAACAACTTGAAGTATAGTTTTGTAGTGTGAGCAATTTTTTTGGTTTTAAATATACTAAGTATAAAATATTTATAGTTCAGATTTTTAAAAACTGATACAGTATTGTGTTTGTCTCATCTGATGCACTATATTTCAATCTATAATTAAAATAATAGGTTTTTTGTGAACAAAAAGAGATTATTTGTAATCTTTCAATTTGGTTAAAATGTAAAATGATGGAAATTTACTTCAACAACCATGGAGAAAAAAATGAAAGAATGTGTTCTCTGCTTTCAAGGATGTTTTACATCTAGTTGTGGAAAAATACACTAGACATATAAGATAATAGCTGCCCTACAAATAACAGTCCAGTACAAAATTCAAAATTAAACAAAGATAAGATAAGGAAATTAGCAATTAGTTGACTGGTTTCAAGTACTTTTTCAGAAGCAGAATATGTTGTATAATGAATATGAATAAAAAATATTTTAAAGCAGATGTTCTTACTGGACTAGAGAGAGACACCATAAGGCTGGCCTACATGGTTCATCCTCTACACTGAGGAAGTCTTAAGACACCAGGTAATACTGTCTGCAAAATCCCGACAAGCACACAGTCAGGAGGCGTTATGTCAGTGTAAGCCAGAGTGGAGTGGAGTGGCTTCCTTTCACAGAGAAAGTGTGACATCATTGAGGTTCTTTGAAGAATACATTGCAGTTTGGGGAAGAACAAATTAGAAAGAACATTTAAGACAGCAGGAAGTCATGTGAGCCATGGTGAGGTTCACTGTGAGAGTGAACAGAGTCTGCTGTGTGTTCCCAGGTGTGTTGTCCAGTATAGTAGTCATTCACCATATATGGCTAGGATAATTTAAATTAGTTAAAATTAAGGAATTCAAGATGGCACTGTGATGGGTGATATGGAGAGCTCCTCCCAAAGCCACAAACAGTACAAAAATATAGGTAATTAATACAACTAACCTTAAAACAGCAACAAAAAAGAAGGCTGAACCAGACTGCATACACATATCATGAACAGAGCAGACCTCATGAAACAGGGTAATGTATGAAAGCCTTAATCTGGTGGGACCCAAGCCCTTCCTCCACCCCAGCTCACTGGCGGGAGGAAGAGAAACAGAACAGGGGAGGGGATGGAAGACAGGGACTGCTGAACACCTAGCCCTGGACATCTGCTTTGTGAGAAGAATCCTATAGGGTGTGGTGCTCTGGACATTGGGGAGCTCGGACAGGCGGAGTGCTTGAGAAATTGACATTCAGGACTTTTGTGGAGGAGGGGATCCACACCCCGCCGCATTGTGTCTGAGGAAGGGCGGGCGATCTGAGAGGCTTCCTAGCAGTGAGAGGGCTACTGAAGGGCGGGGTTTGCACGAAGCTCACTCTGCGGGAGAAGGGAGAGCTGGACAAGATTGTCTGGGTGTGCTGTGCCTAGCTGGTTGGGAACTTTGAGGAGCTTCAGGTGCTCCATCCCCCAGGCTGCCTACTCAGCTCTGAGCCCCCCATTGTGACACAAAGCCGGTGGAGCCTTCCTACTGGCCTGCAGACACATGCTTGCAAACCCGCAGTCACTGCACAGGTGTCAGGCCAGCCAGAGGGAGGCCCTGCCTACAACACCTAGAGATGCAAAGCACAGAGGTTTACCCATGTGTGCTTGGGCCACTGGCTCTGACACGGGAGACAGGAACCACAGATGGGAATCAGGAAACAGATCTTTCCTCCCACCAGGCACCAGCTCCGCTCCCCTATGACCCACAACCTCACTCGAGGGACTGAGCAGCTCCAGAGACTGGAGTTTCTGCCACTAGGGGGCACCACACAGAAATATGAAATGTCAAAAGAACATGGTTCAGACCAAAATCTCACAAACCCCAGAAAGAGGGCCAAATGAAACCAAACTCACCAATCTTCCTGAAAAAGAGTTCAAAATAAAAATTATAAACATGCTTATGGAGATACAGAAAAATATTCAAGAACTCAGGAGCGAATTTAAGTCAGAGATTCAATCATTAAGAAATTCCATATCTGAAATGAAACATAAAATGGATTTAAAAGCAGATTGGATGTAGTGGAACTCACGGTAAATGGAATAGAAATTAGAGAAGAGGAATACAAAGAAGCTGAGGCACAGAGAGGAAAAAGAATCTCTAAGAATGAAAGAATATTGACAGAACTGTGTGACGAATCCAAACAGAACAATAGGGACAGACTTAAAGCAGCTAGAGAGAGAAAAAAGATCACATACAAGGGAAAATCCATCAGGCTATCATCAGACTTCTCAACAGAAAACTTACAGGACAGAAGGGAGTGGCATGATATATTTAATGCAGTGAAGCAAAAGGGCCTTGAACCAAGAATACTCTACCCGGCAAGGTTATCATTTAAATTTGAAGGAGGCATTAAACAATTTTCAGATAAGAAAAAGCTGAAAGAATTTACTTCTCTCAAACTACCTCTAGAGTGCATTTTGGAGAGACTCCTATAGATGGGAGTATTCCTAAGGTTAAATAGATGTCACCAAAGGGAAGACAAAGACTACAGAATATGATTCATAACATACAAAGAATGGAGAATGAAGAAAGGAGGAAAAAAAAAGAACCTTTATGTTGTGTTTGTATTAGTATACGAAGTAAGTTAAATTAGACTATTAGATTGTAAGGGAATTGTCCCTGAACCTTTGTTAACCAGGAATCTAAAGCCTGCAATGGCAATAAGTAAATACCTATCAATAATCACCCTAAATGTAAATGGTCTGAATGCACCAATCAAAAGACATAGAGTTACTGAATGGATAAAAAAATCCAAGACCCATCTATATGCTGCCTACAAGAGACTCACTTCAAACCCAACGACATACACAGACAGAAAGTAAATGGATGGAAAAAGATATTTCATGCAACTAATAGAAAAAGCAGGAGTTGCAGTACTTGTATCAGACAAAATAGACTTCAAAACAAAAAAAGTCACAAGAGACAAAGAAGGACATTACATAATAATAAACGGGTCAGTCCAACAAGAGGATATAACTATTATAAATATCTATGCACCCAACACAGGATCACCGACATATGTGAAAAAAATACTAACAGATTTAAAGGGGATATAGAATGCAATGCATTCATTTTAGGAGACTTCAACACACCACTCACTCCAAAGGACAGATCAACCAGTCAGAAAATACGTAAAGAGACAGAGGCACTGAACAGCATATTAGAACAGATGGACCTAATGAACATCTACAGAACACACCATCCAAAAGCAACAGGATACACATTCTTCTCAAGTGCACATGGAACATTTTCAAGACTAGATCTTATATTAAGCCACAAAAAGAACCACAGTAAATTCAAAAATATTGAAATTGTACCAACCAGCTTCTCAGATTACAAAGGTGTGAAACTACAAATAAATTACACAAAGAAAACAAAAAAGCCCACAAACATATGGAGGTTTAATAACATGCTCCTAAATAATCAATGGATCAATGACCAAATAAAAACAGAGATCAAGCAATATATGGAGACAAATGGCAACAATAATTGAACACCACAAAATCTGTGGGGTGAGGCAAAGGCAGTGCGAAGAGGGAAATATATTGCAATACAGGCCTATCCCAGGAAAGAAGAACAATCCCAAATGAACAGTCTAAGCTCACAATTAATGAAACTAGAAAAGGAAGAAAAAATGAGGCCCAAAGCCAGTAGAAGGAGGGATGTAATAAAGATTAAAGCAGAAATAAATAAAATTGAGAAGAATAAAACAATAAAAAGAATCAATGAAAGCAAGAGCTGGTTCTTTGTGAAAATAAAAAAAATAGATAAACCCTTAGCCAGACTTATCAAGAAAAAAAGAGTCTACTCACATAACCAGAATCACAAATGAGAAAGGAAAAGTCACAACGGACACCACAGAAATACAAAGAATTATTAGAGAATACTATGAAAAATTATATGCTAACAAAATGGATAACCTAGAAGAAATGGACAATTTTCTAGAAAATTACAACTTTCCAAGGCTGACCAAGGAAGAAACAGAAAATCTGAATAGACCAATTACCAGCGAAGAAATTGAATTGGTAATCAAAAAACTACCTAAGAACAAAAAGCCTGGACCAGATGGTTTCACTGCTGAATTTTATCAAACATTCAGTGAAGACCTAATACCCATCCTCCTTAAAGTTTTCCAAAAAGTAGAAGAGGGAATACTCCCAAACTCATTCTACAAGGCCAACATCACTCTAATACCAAAACCAGGCAAAGACAGCACAAAAAAAGAAAATTAAAGACCAATATCCCTGATGAACACAGATGCAAAAATACTGAATAAAATATTAGCAAATCAAATTCAAAAATACATCAAAAAGATCATCCATCATGATCAAGTGGGATTCATCCCAGGAATGCAAGGTTGGTGTAACATTCGAAAATCCATCAACATCATCCACTACATCAACAAAAAGGAGGACAAAAACCACATGATCCTCTCCACAGATGCTGTAAAAGCATTCAACAAAGTTCAACATTCATTCATGATAAAACTCTCAACAAAATGGGTATGGAGGGCAAGTACCTCAACATAATAAAGGCCATATATGACAAACCCACAGCCAACATTGTACTTAACAGTGAGAAGCTGAAAGCTTTTCATCTAAGATCGGGAACAAGACAAGGATGCCCACTCTCCCCACTTTTATTCAACATAGTTCTGGAGGTCCTAGCCACAGCAATCAGACAGCACAAAGAAATAAAAGGCATCCAGATTGGCAAGGAAGAAATCAAACTGTCCCTGTTTACAGATGACGTCATGGTGTACATAAAAAACCCTAAAGAATCCACTGCAATACTATTAGATCTAATATCTGAATTCAGCAAAGTTGTGGGATACAAAATTAATTCACAGAAATCTGTTGCATTCCTATACACTAACGATGAACTAGCAGAAAGAGAAATCATGAAAACAATTCCATTCACAATTGCATCAAAACTAATAAAATATCTAGGAATAAACCTGACCAAGGAAGTGAAAGACCTGTACCCTGAAAACTGTAAGATACTCTTAAGAGAAATTAAATAGGACACTAATAAATGGAAATTCATCCCATGCTCTTGGCTAGGAGGAATTAATATTGTCAAAATGGCCATCCTGCCTAAGGCAATCTACAGATTCAATGCAATCCCTATCAAAATACCAACAGCATTCTTCAATGAACTAGAGCAAATAGTTCTAAAATTCATATGGAATGACAAAAGACCTGAATAGCCAAAGCAATCCTGAGAAGGAAGAATAAAGCAGGTGGAATTACGCTCTTTGGCTTCAAGCTCTACTACAAAGCTACAGTAATCAAGACAATTTGGCACTGGCACAAGAACAGACCAATAGACCAGTGGAACACAACAGAGAGCCCAAATATAACCGAAGCATATATGGTCAATTAATACACGATAAAGGAGCCATGGATGTACAATGGGGAAAGACAGTCTCTTCAACAGCTGGTGTTGGCAAAACTGGACAGCTACATGTAAGAGAATGAAACTGGACTACTTTCTACCCGATACACAAAAGTAAACTCAAAATGGATCAAAGACCTGAATGTAAGTCATGAAACCATAAAACTCTTAGAAAAAAATAAAGGCAAAATCTCTTGGACATAAACATGAGCAACTTCTTCATGAACATATCTCCCTGGGCAAGGGAAACAAAAGTAAAAATGAACAAATGGACTATATCAAATTAAAAAGCTTCTGTACAGCAAAGGATCCCTCCAGTAGAACAAAAAGACATCCTACAGTATGGGAGAATATATTCATAAATGACATATCCGATAAAGGGTTGACATCCGTTATATAAAGAGCTCATGCACCTCAACAAACAAAAAGCAAATAAGCCAATTAAAAAATGGGCAGAGGAGCTGAACAGACACTTCTCCAAAGAAGAAATTCAGATGGCCAACAGGCACATGAAAAGATGCTCCACATCGCTAATCATCAGAGAAATGCAAATTAAAGCCACAATGAGATATCACCTCACACCAGTTAGTATGGCCTCAATCTAAAAGACAAACAACAACAAATGTTGGCGAGGATGTGGAGAAAGGGGAACCCTCTTACACTGCTGGTGGGAATATAAATAAGTACAACCATTGTGGAAAGCAATATGCAGGTTCCTCAAAAAACTAAAAATAGAAATACCATTTGACCCAGGAATCCCACTCTTAGGAATTTACCCTAAGAATGCAGCAGCCCAGTTTGAAAAAGACATATGCACCCCTATGTTTATCGCAGCACTATTTACAATAGCCAAGAAATGGAGGCAACCTAAGTGTCCATCAGTAGATGAATGGATAAAGAAGATGTGGTATATATACACAATGGAATATTATTCAACCATAAGAGGAAAACAAATCATACCATTTGCAACAACATGGATGGAGCTAGAGGGTATTATGCTCAGTGAAATAAGCCAGGTGGAGAAAGACAAACATCAAATGATTTCACTCCTCTGTGGAATATAAGAACCAAGAAAAAACTGAAGGAACAAAACATCAGCAGAGTCACAGAACCCAAGAATGGACTAACAGTTACCAAAGGGAAAGGGACTGGGGAAGATGGTAGGGAAGGGAGGGATAAGGGGGAAAAAGGGCTATTACAATTAGCACACATAATGTTGCAGGGGTGGGGGTGGGGTGGGGTGGGGGGATACGGGGAAGGCAGTATAACACAGAGAAGACAAGTAGTGATTCTATAACATCCTACTGCACTGATGGACAGTGACTGCAATGGGGTATGTGGTGGGAACTTGATAATAAGGGGAGTCTAGTAATCATAATATTGCTCATGTAATTGTATATTAATAATCGTAAATTTAAAAATAATGAAAATTAAAGCTTAAAATTCAGTAACTTATTAGCATTTGTACATTTCAAGTGCTCAGTAGCTACATGTAAAACTAGTGGTTACCATATTGAACAGTACAGATATAGAACGTTTTTATCATGAAAATGTTCTGTTGAACATAGGCATCTAAGACAAAAATAGGTTGAGGATAGAAAAGTGGCTTTTGGCCAAGCTGTGGAAACTACTATGGTAAGAAATTTTGATATTGTCCTGTCAGCACTGGTAAGCCATGCATATTTTTAAGTAAGATGGCATCTTTGTATCTATGTTTGTGAAAGATAATAAGAAGTAGTATATAATATACCTTTGAATACCAAAAAAAAGGCAGGGAGATAAATTTGGAGACTCTTGCAATAGCTCAGGAAGTAGTATATTACTGAGAGTCACAACCAGGGTTTTAGAGAGAATGTATGGGATTTTGTTTGTTTTATTCATAATCCCCAACCACAACCCTTTTTCTGCAAAGAAAAGATCTTTTCAGTCAGTGCATTTCTACATGAATAAACATTTGTCTACTTTTCAGAAAACTAAAACAATGAAGATCTGTATCAGAACAGTTTCACAGATTATAAACCTTCTTTCCTATAATGGTATTTGGCAAAGCTCCTAGGAGGGGTCATTTGATATTGGTGAAATGTGAAATACAGTAAGAAGGCTACTTAAATAATTGTAGTCTGTGAATGTGTAAGTTTTCAACAGATCGAGTAAACATTTAATATCAGTTGTAACATTGGTCATATAGCGCTCCTCTGGAGGTACTTAGATACCATCCCTAATAGCTCTTTTTCTACCTTGATTTCCAAATAACACTCCTTCATAATTTTCTTCCTACTGAAACCATAGATTACTACAGCTGAAAGGAACCAGATTAATCATGAGTAAAAATTTCACTAAAAAAACTAATTTTAATACTAATACATGTACATGGTTGGAACACTTAAACAAATCAAACAATGAAAAATGTACAAATGAAGAATAAAATTCTCCACCCTGTACTTTTGGTGCCAGCCCTCAGATTTAACCACATTTTAACTATTTGTTTTTATTTTCCTCTGATGATTATTTCCATTATACTTATAATTCTTGAAGTGCTAACTTTTAGAGTAATTATAACTCTGGCATAAATGATAGAAAAACAAAGCTTTCCCATGGTCTCCTGCTTTGTCTCTCCTTCAGTAGTTTATCTTCCCATTAATAGTTATCGTATTGGTTAATTTAAAATTTTTAAATAATACACTTAAATTCCTCCTTCTTAATTCACCATTAACGGTGATTCTAATGCCAATCTGATTATCATTTCTTAGTTGGTAAACAGTTTTCTTACCTAAAATTTTTGGCATCATCTGTTTCTCTATGGTGTGAAAATTTATTAAGGATCATCACACTTTCTGTTTTGTGACCTCCTTCATTTCTTCAGTACTTAATTTCCCTATCTTCTTTTCTGATAATTTTGTTGATTCTTTATTCCAATTGATTTCTCTTTTCTCCTCTAACACTATATATTAGGTGGATTTTAGACCTCCTCAGTTAATTATTCATATGTTTCAGATTTTCTTTTTATCATATTTTTCATTGAGGTATTCTTTTTCCTATATATTGTGGGCAACTTCTTCCTCAAGATTTTATTTTATAACACTAGATTTTTCTTTAATTTATAATAACTTGTTCAATTTCTGAGAGCTATCCTCTCTCTCTTTTTCCTTAAATGAACACAATATCTCTTCAAGTGTATCTTAGTGAGATAATTAGAAGATTTCATGTTCTCCTATGTTTCCTGAATTATTAGATTCAGTTATTCTAGCTGTTTATCTTTCTTTCTTTGTTTCTTTTTTTAATCTCTGAAGTTCTTGGCGAATTCTTCCCATAGGTCCTGCATGCTTGGCATGTAACTATTGAGTGTGCCTGTCAGATTTCACTCATATGTGTGTATGGGGTACATGGCATCTGATTGCTTCCAAACAAACACACACAAGCTCTAACTGATGATGGTATTACTAGAACATTCTCATACCAACTTCAGGAGCCCTAATCCTTCCTGCAGGTATGAGCTTACTTACTTATCTTTAGAAGTTCTAGAGTTCTAACTATGAGCACAAACCTGTCAGCGTCTCTGCTTCTCAGCATACAAGAGCAGATGAGCAGTGGTTCAAACAGGAGCAGCTGTTCTGGAGATGCACATCTAAGCTGTGTTTTCCATCCTGGTTGTCATTCCTATTACTCCTACCTTAGGATGAGTATCTCTGAAGCTTTGATGGGGAGAAAAGCTGTGGCATCCATGTTCCTATATCCCAAGCTGCTTCTGAAGTGTGACTTCGTGTGGTCTACTTTATCCATTAGCCTATTTCCAATCTGTTTTTTGTCTTTCAAAACTCATCACAAATTCTAACATGCTGATTGGAAGCACAGCATCACCAAGATCCGCCACATGTCTGGTTTTAACACTCATGTGGATTTTGTAATTTTTGAAATTGGGATTGATACTTAAATGGATTTTGTGAAAGTGGAGTGGAGAAAGCCTGTGCTTAGGATGGCATTCTCACATACAATATTTTAAATGAGAAATTAATAGGAGTAACATTAGTATTTCATAATCAATAACATGACCTAATAATGCTTGCTATTCATGTTACTCATATTGAATAACATTAATGGTAAGAATACATGACATAACCTACAGCCAACATTATACTTAACAGCGAGAAGCTGAAAGCTTTTCCTTTAAGATAGGGAACAAGGCAAGGATGCCCACTCTTCCCACTTCTATTCAACATAGTACTGGAGGTCCTACAACAATCAGACAACACAAAGAAATAAAAGGCATCCAGATTGGCAGGGAAGAAGTTAAACTGTCCCTGTTTGCAGATGACATGATATTGTACATAAAAAAACCCTAAAGAATCTATTCCAAAACTACTAGATCTAATATCTGAATTCAGCAAAGTTGCAGAATACAAAATTAATGTGCAGAAATCTATGGATTTCCTATACACTAAAAATGACCTAGCAGAGAGAGAAATCAGGAAAATAATTCCATTCAAAGTTGTATCCAAAAGACTAAAATACCTAGGAGTAAACCTAACCAAGGAAGTGAAAGACCTATACTCTGAAAACTACAAGACACTCATGAGAGAAATTAAAGAGGATACCAATAAATGGAAACACATCCTGTGCTCATGGATAGGAAGAATTAATATTCTCAATATGGCCATCCTGCCTAAAGCAATCTACAAATTCAATGCAATTCTTATCAAAATACCAAGAGCATTTTTCAACGAACTAGAGAAAATCATTCTGAAATTCATATGGAACCACAAAAGACCCAGAATAGCCAAAGCAATCCTGAGAAGGAAGAATAAAGCTGGGGGGATTATGCTCCCCAACTTCAAGCTTTACTACAAAGCCACAGTACTCAAGACAATTTGGTACTGGCACAAGAACAGACCCATAGACCAATGGAACAGACTAGAGAGCCCTGATATAAACCCAATCATATATGGTCAATTAATATATTATAAAGGAGCCATGGACATACAGTGGGGAAATGACAGCCTCTTCAAAGTTGGGTTTGGCAAAACTGGACAGTTATATGCAAGAGAATGAAACTGGATTATTGTTTAACCCCATACACAAATGTAAACTCAAAATGGATCAAGGACCTGAATGTAAGTCATGAAACCATAAAACTCTTAGAAGACAACATAGGCAAAAATCTCCTGAATATAAGTGTGAGCAACTTCATCCTGAATGCATCTCCTTGAGCAAGGGAAACAAAAGTAAAAATGAACTCATGGGACTACATCAAAATAAAAAGTTTCTGTACGGCAAAGGACACCATCAACAGAATGAAAAGGCATCCTACAGTATGGGAGAATATATTTGTAAATGACATATCCGACAAGGGGTTAACATACAAAATATATAAAGAACTTACAGGGCCTCTACACCCAAAAAGCAAATAACCCAATTAAAAAATTGGCAGAGCATATGAAGAGACAATTCTCCAAAGAAGAAATTCAGATAGCCAACAGACACATGAAAAGAGCCTCCACACAACTAATCATCAGGGAAATGCAAATTAAAACCACAATGAGATATCACCTTACACCAGTAAAGATGGCCACCATCTAAAAGACTAAGAATATCAAATGCTGGTGAGGATGCGGAGAAAGGGGAACCCTCCTACACTGCTGGTGGGAATGTAAGCTAGTTCAACCATTGTGGAAAGCAATATGGAGGTTCCTCAAAAAACTAAAAATAGAAATACCATTTGACCCGGGAATCCCACTCCTTGGAATTTACCCAAAGAATACAACTTCTCAGATTCAAAAAGACACATGTACCCCTATGTTTACTGCAGCAGTTTTTACAATAGCCAAGATATGGAAGCAACCTAAGTGTCAACCAGTAGATGAATGGATAAAGAAGAGGTGGTACATATACACAATGGAATACTATTCAGCCATAAGAAGGAAACAAATCCTGCCATTTGAAACAACATGGATGGAGCTGGAGGATACTATGCTCAGTGAAATAAGCCTGGCGGAGAAAGACAAGTGCCAAATGATTTCCCTCATTTGTGGAGTATAACAACGAAGCAAAACTGAAGGAACTAAATAGTAGCAGACTCAGAGACTCCAAGAAGGAACTAGTGGTTACCAAAGGGGAGGGGTGTGGGAGGGTGGGAGAGGGGATTGTGGGGTATTATGTTTAGTACACATGGTGTGGGGAATCACTGGGAAAACAGTGTAGCACAGAGAAAGCAAACAGTGAATCTGTGTCATCTTACTACACTGATGGACAGTGACTGACTTGGGATATGAGTGGGGACTTGATAATATGGGTAAATGTAGTAACCACATTGTTTTTTCATGTGAAACTTTCATAAGAGTGTATATCTATAATACCTTAATAAAAAAAAGAATCTATGACATAAATAGTAATTATATTATATAAATACATATATAAATAGAATTTGTATGTAAATGTTTTATATACTGTTTATTTGATATTAGTATGTCTTGATGCTTAATTATGTTTTGTATATTTAACTATATTATCAATATATATGTAATATAGCATACAATATATAACTAGACACATACATATCTTTAATAGTGAGAAAGGGGTCAATTTCTAAAAATGTTAAGATCAGCTATATTCATATATTATTTAGTGGCTTTTTGAATTAATAAAAAAAGATACATTCTCAAAACTACATCATTTAAAGTAAAAAAAAGCCTATTCACTTATGTTATTTCTTTTTATATCATTTGAACAATTTTTTTTTCAATGATTGCTATTTGTGGGGGCAGCAGTATCTTTACTTGAGAAATTGTAAGATGGGTAATATAGTTGCACTTATGATAAATAAGGTTTGGAATGTGTATGTTCTTCTGATTATTTAATCGTTTCCAGGACACAAATCTGTGTGTCAAAAACATTTTATTTTATTGATACTGTGTCAGCTCTTTGGATATTTTTCCCAGCACACATAAAGTCTACTTTTATCCATATTCATCATTTATTGAAGTGCAGTTTCTTTCCATTTATAAATTTTTGTGTTTTGTCAGGCAGGGGTGGACAGGAAACGGGAAAATGTCAACTTAAAGTGTCACATCAATAGAAGCTCTATGTGATTTCGACCACCAGAGTTTAGTCCATTTTTTAAGTGAACCACTTGCAGTTTTTCTCCATTTCTGTGCACTTGAGTGTTAAATATCCTTCTCAGGCACAATTAATATCGTTTGACAAACAGTCTTTCCATTTATGGCAGTGCTAAGTGATACATGGAATGTGTTTTATGCCATATAACCTTGAAATTGCCAACTTAACAAACTTGCATTCTAATCACTTATCAATCTGATTAGCATCTGAACATATTCTATTTGTGTTAAGTGACAAGGAAATGAATACCAATTTGTCTCATTTTTGTGCATAATTTTAGTGCTCCACTAAAATTTGGGAGTCTAGTCAAGTATACCCAAGATTCAACCTCAAAAGATCTGTCATTAACATTTAGTAATATACAGCCTCTGCTTGTTAGGATACATCTAGGCAAGTGGAGTCATGAATTTTTTTGTGTTTAGGCATTGCTTCTTATCTTCAGGCTGCACATTTTGTTTCTAATATGGTTAGTATGATTTGTAGGATGCATTTGTCTCTTTAAAATATCACTAAATGTGATTTTTTCTTTGTTTTTGCATCTACTGAATTTTTTATATTTAGTGATTTGGATTCTATGTTTCTTTCTAGACATAAAATGGATTTAAATATAGGTCCAAATTTTAAGAAGTTCTCAATTTTTTATTTCGTTTTTTTAAGCCTTTCCCATGCAATATTTAGTTTCATGTCTTTGAGATTTATTAATTTCAAAGTTTAGGATGAAAAAATTTACAAACATTTTCCTTCAAAGGAATGTAAAATCAGATTAAAACAGCTTTTTATAATCTAAGTATCTACTTAGTGTTTAGATAATAAAACCACAGGCTATAGTAAGTTGTAAGATTTATATCTTAAGATAATTCCTGAAAAATGCAGAAGTTCCAACAGGTTAAGAGTTATGAAAATTGTGATCTTCATATTTGCTTGCCATTTTATCTAAGGGTTCATGAATATTTTTCTCCATAATATTTTTGATGAGGTCCAGGTCTTTTTGTGGTGGTTGTTATTACTGTTGCCTGTTTTAGCATATATTTTATAGCCAATGCTGACATATCCTCTTCAGGAATCAACACTAGCAATGACAATAAAAGCAACATAAATATTACCTTTTGGTAGCTGAAATTCTTGCTGTGTTTCAAATATTTTCTTGGCGCTTTATGTGCATTATCTCATTTAATTACAAAATAGATTTATGTATCGTTACTGTGAGTTTGTGCAGCAGAAAACACAAGTGCAGAAGAGCAGTCCCATTTCCCCCTCAAGGTAACACAACTCCACTGAGCAGAGCTGGAATTTCTGCCCAAGCCTGTCTGACTCCAGTGTGATTGTTTTAATATTTTCTAGTGTCATGGACATGCATTTTTATTATTTACATATTTTTCAGAACCTGGTATCATAAAAAGTTAATTTGGTAGGTGTCTCAAATAATCCTAATAATATTATTACTATTACTGGGCAAGTGGAGGGTGGATCATTTTACATAAATTATGAAATTTACTTATTACACCAGCACAAAAATCAGGTGCTAATATAACTCTAGCTTTGAGGACAGCTGCCGTGACAGAATGAGCCAAATTTTGAATACTCATTTTTCCCAAACCTGAGCTTTCACTTCTGCATGTTCTCTCTCCCAAATATGATGCCTTGTGCTGACCCACTACTACAAACCCTGTATCTTTTTTTATTCACTCGCAGCTTCTCAAAGCTTTTCTGCATTATCAAACTGTCATCTTTCCCATTTGTTGTATTATTAAAATAAGTTATGTAACAGCAAACATTTTATAGCATTGTAAATGTTTTAGTACAAAAATATCATACAAATACACAGTTTATTTTCATTTTAGAACTAGATTCATGGTTAACAATATTTTAGTGGATCAACTTTATAAAAGGTCGAAAAACCATGTTTCATTTTTGAGGGTTTTTCTCCTGTGTGATCTTTGGAATGTACAATAATACTGTTATGTGTTACAAAGTTACTTATAATCTAAAAACACATTAGGATTGAATACCTCTGATTTTTGGAAACCAAGATTATTGGTGTTGCATGTCAGTCTTTTAGAGGTTGCCTTGAGGGAACAGATCAGATTGACCTTTCTTTATGCTATTTTGTTTCCTCAAAAACGAATTTGTTGTTTTACTCAGGTGTCGCCTGGACTCCATCCTGGATCCACTCTGATTCCAATAAGTAGCATTTCTGTGCCACGAGGAGAAGATGACCCTGGGTATCAGTGTTTGGAGGGCAAAGACTGCGCTAGCTTCTTCTGTTGCATTGAAGACTGCAGATCGGGATCATGGAGGGAAGGAAGGGTGCATGTACACATTGCCAAAATTGATTCCTATTCTCGAATATTTTTCCCAACAGCTTTTGCCCTGTTCAATCTGGTCTATTGGGTTGGCTACCTTTACTTGTAAGATTCTACTTAATAGGCAAAACTCGTAAGAAGTTTGACAAAATCCAGTGTCATCTACTGTACTTCAGTAACAAGAGGTTTAAATTTAAAATGCAGAGAAACCAATGGTCAAAATACCAACAATATTATTAACTGTTATAGGGATTTCATGGTTAAATAAAGTAGTAGCTTTTGTGTTAATTTACTTAAACATATAAACCACATTAGTGGCAAAGTTCAGTATATTAAATATTATCATATATTTTTACCTTAATTTTATTTATTTACTTATTAGAATTTTGAATTTATAAGTTCTGTGGTTCATATTATATTTAAAGATGGGATAATTTTAATACATATTTTATTTAAATATAATCTATCATTGTAATGGCCAGCTAATCTAATGCTAATGTTTATGTAGTAATTTTTGCCTAAAAAATACCGTTAATTTTATTTTTTTCTTACTTTTTATTTGATTGCCCTATTTAGGATAGAGCTAGTTAAATACAGAAGGCCATGATTTCCTGGGAATTATTTCCAGATGTTTCATTCCCAAGAATAAATTAATTTATCTTTAAATTCTTTATTAATTAAAGAAGAAAAGGCCAATTTTTAATCTTTATTTAATCAAGACCATTTCCTGATGCAGTATTAAGTAGAACTCTAATTATATTTAATTTTGGTGATTTACAAACTAGAATGGAAGCCACCAAAGTCATTCCTCTTAAATACAAGGAGAAAAAAAAAATGGAAGAATGGCATATTTAACTATTTTATTCTCTGCCTGATAGCATTTATGAAGTATGAATAGGTCAACACTGAAATACTTTGATCTACCAACACTGAAATTAAATGCAGAGAGAAGTGTTTCTTTATGCTCTACAAAAGTGTTACATTCCCTAAATTAACAAAACATTGAGGAAGACTGCTTATATTTACTCATTGTGGCTAAAGAATTATTATCTAGCCAACTGTGTAACAGTTCACATTAAGGATATGGTCTTAATATGTACTATTAGTATTTTTGGACTATAAATATTCTGGAAACATAGTTTTAGGTATATGTTATATATTGCCTTTTCTAGCTCCTAAGTTTGTATCTGTCAGTTTTACTATTTTGTTATAAATTGTTATGATGTTCTCTTTTCAAGGAAATGGTGCAGGCACAAAAGTCATGTTAAGGGTGGAGTTCTATTAGAGGCATCGCTAATGAACATGAGTATAGAAGCTGTCTAAATTCTCTGAGACAGGAACAGAGAAAGTCTCATTGCAGTTTAAAGCCTGTTGGTTAATAGTTTCCAAGATGTCTCTTGTTAAAAGGAGAGTTAAACTAATCTTTAATCATTATATCCTTGTGACTAGTTTAGCATATCAATTGCCTATAAGACCGCTGTATTAATATACCATTACCTAATTTTCTGGAAAATCACCAGAGTGATCTTGGATATAGCCTTTAAAATTGTTTCCATTGCTAAGAGCAGCTATCAGGATGAAGAGTCTTATGATCAAGGCTTATCTTACGGTATGCAGAGGAAACTATGCACTTGACACTATAGTTTTTAATACTGTAATTCCCCCACATGGTTAGCAAATACACAAATGAAGCTCTGTCATGGTTATATTTTTAGAGTATATAAGTTTTCTTAAAATCTAAAAATATTTTACTGTGTTCCCCAACTAAATCTGAATTTTTCACTTTTATTAAAACCTCTGAAGAAAGTAAGCATGAATTGAATGACAATGCCCCAAATAGTCACCAACACTGCTTTTTTCTTTTCTTTTTTTTTAAAATTTTTATTAAGGTATTATTGATATACACTCTTATGAAGGTTTCACAAGAAAAAACAATATGGTTACTACATTTACCCATATTATCTAGTCCACAACCCTACTCCAATTCAGTCACTGTCTATCAGTGTAGTAAGATGCCACAGATTCACTGTTTGCCTTCTCTGTGCTACACTGTTTTCCCAGTGACCCCCCCACACCGTGTGTACTAAATATAATACACCTCAATCCCTTCTCCCTCTCTCCCTACCCACCTTCCCACACCCCTCCCCTTTGGTACCTACTAGTCCCTTCTTGGAGTCTCTGAGTCTGCTGCTATTTTGTTCCTTCCATTTTGTTGCGTTGTTATACTCCACAAATGAGGGAAATCATTTGGCACTTGTCTTTCTCCGCCTGGCTTATTTCACTGAGCATAATATCCTCCAGCTCCATCCATGTTGTTGCAAATGATAGGATTTGTTTCTTCCTTATTGCTGAATAGTATTCCATTGTTTATATGTACCACTTCTTCTTTATCCATTCGTCTACTGATGGACACTTAGGTTGCTTCCATATCTTGGCTATTGTAAATAGTGCTGCAATAAACATAGGGGTCTTTTTGAATCTGAGAAGTTGTATTCTTTGGGTAAATTCCAAGGAGTGGGATTCCCGGGTCAAATGGTATTTCTATTTTTAGTTTTTTGAGGAACCTCCATATTGCTTTCCACAATGGTTGAACTAGCTTACATTTCCACCAGCAGTGTAGGAGGGTTCCCCTTTCTCCGCATCCTCACCAGCATTTGCTCTTCTTGGTCTTTTCGATGCTGACCATCCTTACTGGTGTGAGGTGATATCTCATTGTGGTTTTAATTTGCATTTTCCTGATGATTCGTGGTGTGGAGCATCTTTTCATGTGTCTGTTGGCCATCTGAATTTCTTCTTTGGAGAATTGTCTCTTCATATCCTCTGCCCAATTTTTAATCGGGTTATTTGCTTTTTAGGTGTTGAGGCATGTGAGTTCTTTATATATTTTGGATGTTAACCCCTCCGACACTGCTTTTTCTGAATGAACAGCTGGATTAAACTTTGGCCATGTCTGTAGTCACTTACAAATTGTTCATGAATTCATTTTTATAACATTTAGTATTGATAGCTATTGTTAAGATGAGCATTCATTTAGGGATTTAGTGAAGAATGAAGTACCCATGAAGAATAAATCACTTCACTAAAATGTGCCATGGCTATTTCCATGTTTTCCGCTATAGCCTGCTCTTTATCAAGGGGGCAATTTTAACTCTGGGATTCTTTCAAGTCTATCTGAGCATGGCTGTATTTTAAAATACTTAAGCGTGCTTAATATAAATAGCTTTGATTTTCTTCTTGCTATTTCATTAACTTGGCTTTAAATGCTGGCAACATTTACAAGTGAAAATCAAATTGATAAAAATATGAAAGATGTTTTTCTGTATGCATTCATTGTATATACTATCAAAACAAAGCACTTTGCTTTCAAAGCCAGTGGCGTTTTGAGCAGTTTTATTTAACTACATTGATCAGGGAGATGTACAAATCTTACTATTTCTAAAATGAAGGATAAGAAAGTGAAAATGCAGTTAGACTTTTCTTACATGAAATCAAATCGACCTTATTTTCAAAGGGAATGCAGTCTAATTCCTGTTCCTCTCTTTCTTTGAAGAAATTTTACCAACTTGAGAAATAATTTTTGAAAATTTCCCCTTTCTCCAGGTGAGTTATGTCTTAATTTATTTGATTCACTGGAACTTGTGTGTCCTAGCTGCTTTCAATGTTTTTTAACACCAACATAGATCAAAAAAAGTGGATAGAGAGGAGCGGAAGGATATAGAATCATTTGGAAAATTGTGAATTCACATAGACCTATCCTCTAAATATGAAACCAGGACCTAGAAGTGCCCAAAAAAGAAATTGTGACTGGTACAGTTTTATCCTCTTGGATTTACAATTGCATGATGATGTTTTATTTACTCTTAAATTGCATAGATAAACAGGCTCCCTTTAAATTAATTTCTAAAATGCCAAGTAGTTTCTGAAAGAACAAAACAAAACAAAAAACAAAACCTTAAATGACTTGAGAACTCAGTAGGGAAAAGTCACAATTCCTCAGTAAATCTAGGGCAAATCTGAAATGTTAATGTAGGTGGAAATTAGTTCATTGGCTACATTTCAAAGTTACAGACATCAATTTTCATTAAGGAGTTGTTAAAACTAGCTTTAGGTTGAAACACAGGAAATGTGTATATGTATATGGACAGTTACTAGACATTTTTTTTTCCTTTAGTGTGTTTACATATTCTGACATCAATATATAGTCATAAAATATGGTATATTTTTGCTTAAGAGCAGGCCAGAAATGAGGGCTGATGGTTGCCAATAAGTCAGCATCAAAAAGAATGCTTACATCAAGAAGCCCATAATAGTAAAATGTGAAATTGATTCCAAGTCCATGTGATGAAATGCATCTTGCACTTTGATTATACAAGAGGACATTTAGATAGGATGATTTGTTTGAATAAAATTTTAACTCATAACCAGTAACTCAATAAACACCTACTAGATGAATACATATATAAAATGACCAAAATTCTATACAAGTACCTAATTTCACTCTTGCAAAATTTCCTGTACCAAGCACCACATTTTCAATTATTTCAGTGATCCTAGCAGTGGCTTTGAAGTGATCCAATAGATATTTAATGATTTAGCATTTTTTTCCCATCAAAAACATTTTGAAAATATTTCCAACCAAGCTACTTTTCTTTACATCATCAAGCTTATTATTTAACTCCTCAGTATCATACCATATGAAGATCTAGACACAGTTGGTATTTATTATGTTTCTGTTGGTCATCATTTTTTTTTACTGCTAAGGAGCCCTTGACAAGCTACTGTAAAGTCACAGAAACCATTATCATGTCTCTGTCCAACACATTTCAAATGTGGTTTCCAAGTACTAGTGACCACATTATTCTAGCAAATAAGGTCAGTTCTGCCTTTCTGTGTTTGCATGGAAGTGATATAACCCAATTCAAATATTTATATAGCACTTTCTATGTAGAAGGCATTGATTTAGATACAGTAGGGAATATGTAAAGATGAACTCTCAAGGAACATATAATTAGAGGATTAATCATACAGTTGAAGGGAAGGAGGATAACTGGAAATGTTTCTCGGAGGATATGTGTTTAGAAATGGGAGCTTGAGAATTCAGTATGTCAGCAGATGAGGTTAACAGATTACACTTACTAGATGAGTGAACAGCTTGAACAAAGAAACAGAAGCAAATGCACAGATAAAAGTTCCATTTAATTTAAGGTTAAGATCCATATAGAGCTAATTAAAGGTGAGGCTAGAAAGATAGGTCAAGGTCTATAGTGGATAGGCAAGAATACAAACTTAAGGGAGCTGAGGGATATTATAAATTCATGGAGAGTTCTTGAACCTATTGGAGTACAAAAGAACTATTATTAATACTGCGGAAGTTCCATCTTATTGCTGTGTGATATTTGGAGTAAGAGAAGCCAGTTAGGAAGTTACTGTAATATGTGAGGTGAGAGAGAATAAAGGTCAGTACTCTGGTCATACAAGTTTAGTGGAGAGTGGGGAAAGATAGCCCCTGAATTTAAAGAAAAAAATGGCAGATATGAACCTGTGGTTAACAGGCGACAGTAACAGAGTAGCATGGTGTGTGTGAGGGAAGTGGGTCTTGTATTGAATAGGTTGTATTTGTGTGTAAATAGACACTTAACACAGCAAGGAAATTCTAGATGTATTACATCTTGTTTGCTGTTACCTTGAATATTTTAATCAAATGCTTATTTTTTTCTCTTGATCTATATTTCTCCCACAATAGGGATGAAGAAAAAGAATGATCTCCTGAAGTACAAATCATGAAACAGATCTTTCTAGATTCTTTTTTTAAATTTTGTTCCTCATTAAAAGGGATTTCTCTTCAAATAACTTTCTCTTATTTTTTTCTAAGGAAAAAATAAAATAGTGTGGACAAAGAGAGGAAGGAAGGGAGGAGAACTGTGAATAGAAGTAGGCTGCTGTAGGACCAGATATCCAGGAAGTTGATTTCTGATTCTTAATTTCTGAAGTATTTGTGTCAAGATAAATAAATAAATACATTTATGAAATATCCCTGGTACCTTTGAGTCTATGAATAGTTAAGAAAAGCCTGTGATAAATTAATGCAGCTCAGCAGAAAGGACTAATCAATGGACTTTTAAGACATGGTTGACCTAAATGTAAATAGTCTGCATGTGGATAAATTATTTGTGGTCTTGGTGTTAATTGTGTCTATTAAGTGTACGTAGTCACTTAGTATAATAGTTTTATGGCTTGTGATTGCAGTGGTTGCTGGTGTCTGCTTCTGCCTCTCATTTTGGGGAGCATCTTGTGAGTGTGTAGCAAAGGTATCTACAAGTTTTATGTGCTTACATGATTCTAAGTGCAAAATAAACTCAGTAAATTGTTATGAAATAAAAGCTGAAATGTGTCTTTTTTAATAGTTTTCCTATAGATAGGTCCATTTATTGTTTTAGAATATGTAATCATGACTTTAGCATTGAAGTTAATTTCTGATCAATGTTATTGCACATTTTTCCAAGAAAATTATTTTAAGGGATTCTTCTTGATAGGGTTCTGAAAATGATCTAAACTATGAAAGTTAGGTAAATAGACTTAATTATTAAGTATTATTTTCACTGCAAAGTCTATGAATATCCAGGTTACACTAACAACCTGTGATGTTATTCTGAACTGCCAGATAATCTTCCCCAGGTGAATATATTAGCTAGGATTAATACCCGGGCCATTCTGAATACTTTGTATTAAGACAACATTTTATTTCATTTGAGGAAACAGTGAGGGAAAATTAAAAGCCAGAAAAGCAGGAAGGGGGTATCTTCTGCTTCACCCTCCTAGTTCTCCCTTCTCTGTACCAAGGTATAGTACTTTAAAAAGAAAAGTTTGTGATTTTGTCTTCAGGTCCAATGCTGTTTTCATACAGTGTTGAAAAAGGGGAGGATTTATTGTTTCCTGAACACCTTCTATGTGTCTGAAACTTCAGATGCATTATATATTAATTAATAATTTAGTCTTCTAAGCAAAAAGGTCTATTTAACAGATGGGAAAACAGCCTCAGATACATTCTCCAGCCACATATATCTGTAACCTGAAATTAAATCTAGGTATCTCTAGCTGTAGAGAACAAGTTCTTTAATTATGTGGAACTACTCTGATGACAGTGATTAGTCATATTTCAACACTAAAAAGGGTTCCTTCACAAATGGAAAGTTTAGACCTGAAAAACAACTAAGTCGATTGTGTTTAAAGCATAGAAATACTGTAATTCAGTAAGAGCATAATCTTTGTTATTTCCTTACTTGTTATTTCCATTGTGGACTTAATTTCAGCTGACACATTTTAAACATGTACTAGGAGTGTACAGAAAAATTACTCCTGCTGTCCAATCAAATGTAATACAGACTACCGACTTTTAGAAAAAGGGTTAGTGAACTATGGCTGCAGCCACAGTTATTAGAACCCAGCCACACCCATTCATTTACATGACGTCTTTGGCTACTTTTGCACAATGATGGCAGAGTTGAGCAGGTGCAACAGAAATGGAGCGGCCCTTAAATATTCATTCCCTGAAAACTTTGCCAACTCCTATTTTGGATAACTTTACTGTGCCACTTTAAAAAGTTTCACATTTTTAAAAATTGATTTTCTTAATTTTTTAAAATTTAAATTTTAGAAGAAAAAGATCTTGGTTGAAAAGAGTTTTATGTGAAATAATGCAATGAGTTGCTCTCTACTGTACCTTATAGTCTCAACTCCTTAAAAAACATTAATCAAAGCTATGTTCTCTTTTTCTGGAATCTATTAAAATTATTGTAAATCCATTTTATTATTGAAAATACATGCTTTTCATAATTATTTCAATGTTATTTAAAGTAGAGAAAGAAGATTAATCTACAGAAAAGATGGCTCTTACCACTAAAATTGACACAAGATGCTTTAAGTAAAAGAAAAGTGATAAATGCAAATATTAAATTAATGTTAATATTTCCCCCTGGAGACAGCATAAAATATGTTTCCTCATTAAAATTGTTTGTGTCAATATACAAGCTTGCTTTTAACATTTTTCACAGTTTTAAAATCCAAGCAGTCCTTTCTGAATAATTTCATTGGAATAAATATTTAATGCACCTTGCATATTACTCATGTACTTTCCCTCTGCATTTCAAGATATACATTTCAATTATTAAAATTTACATTTCAAATAGTCACAAAAAGTAGTTTGTTAAAAATTGGACACTAAATAAAATATTAAGGAATCTTCTTTAAGACAATAGTATACAATAAGTAACTAGTAATGATAGACTCAACATTTACAATAAATCAAGTCTCTGAATATTGATTTAAGCATGGTACTAAAAATTTCTTGTATTTCTACAAAGCTTTCGATTTTTTATTTTTTATTTTTTTAGCTTCGAACCTTCAAATTATTGTGCTAAAACTTCAATTTTTCAATCTGCCTTGTTTTTTCAGAGATTATTCTCATAATAAAAATGTTGAAACTTTGAAAATATCACTTTCCATTAATATTAATAATTAATATTAGCATATTGTTTTGCTATAGGAACTTTTTACATTAATGATCTCAGCAGTCCATTAGCAAAGTCTATGGGATCTGAGGGACCAGTAGTAACCACTCCATTTGGCAAACAAGAAAAAGTGAGCCAGAGATCATGGGAGACTCACACAACATTATAAAAATTAAGCTTACACCTTTTGCTTATAGATTCTGTGTTTACAATGTAAACTTCCAATTTTAAGGTATGTGATGAAAGAATTTGAGCCATTTGTACTGTTGAATAATCCCTCTCATCTTCCCTGACTTTGTCTCCTCAAGCCTGAGTTAAGAAGGTAAGAAAACGTACCTTAGTGTTTTTGCTGTTTTTCAGTCATGGTTCCAGAAGGAGAATGATGGGACATTTGAATTATGTACATTAAGGAGGGTTTAATAAAAGGACATTTTATAAAAGTATGGGAAAGAGTTAGGAAAGCCCCTGAGCATCCTCCAGAATCCTGAGATTAATTACAGATGGAGGAGCCGCTGAGACAGGACCGAGGGGAGGGGGCAGTCGCAGGAAGCCAGAAATAGCTGTGAGCAAAAGGACATATGACAGGCACTGTAGCTTTCAGTTGAAAGACACTGGTAGCTGTGGCAACCCTGCTAGAAGGAATGTGTGGAACAAATACCCCAGTGACATTGCTTCCCTTCTTCCGTCAGATCTTCTGCTAGTGCTCTTCATTGGCAAAACTTAATGGAAAGCCAGAGGGCAAGGGGGCCTTTAATCTCCGTACAAATCAGCTTTCTGAGACACAGAGCAGAGAGCAGAAGGCTGGAGAGATTTGGAGAGGAAAATGGAAAATGCCCAGAACAATGTTTGAAGACATCACAGGAAGATTCAGAATTGATTACAGCTAATGCACTTCATAGTTACTTATTTACTTTCTCTTTGCTTATATATAAAACAAGACTAGAGGCAGCCCCCATTAACTCGGAGCTCTGAGGCTCTCCCTGCCGGTGCAGTAGCTATGGCTGGGCCAGGACGCCATAGCGAGCTTGACCTATGCATCAAAGAAGCCTGGCTCTCCAGCTCTATTTTCTCAGTTACTAGCAAGAAAAATTTTTGGCACAAGAGAAAAGTAAATTTCTAGGTATATGTTTGTTCTAAGAGCCAAGGGCTAATTTACTAGATTTTTTTTTCATTAACATCTGTTGCCAAAGTTCCAGTTAAAAAAAGTATTTTTCTTTATCTCCATTGTATCGCATACCTCTTTTTGTTGACAATTTGAATGGAGGAGGAGAAGCCGGACCAAGAAAGACAAGATCAGGGCTTCATAGCTCTTTTTTTCTTGCTAGGATTAAAACAATGAATATGACATAATTTCTGACTTTGATAATTGTTATAACCCAGAGTAAAATAGTATATACCGAGCTTTTACTACATGGCCAGAATTATGTACAAAAATTTAATCAAGCATAAGGGTGAAACTTTCAAAGGTGTTGTTAGTATTGACTGGTCCCACAGGTGAGCACACCATAGTTCAATTCTAATCTAACCACCTTTGATAAATAGCTGTAGTGCAGGCAATTGCAGGTGGCACACTGAATGAACTATAGTGGGAAGAAGAGCCATGTTTGTTTATGAGGACTTGTGAGAGGGAATGGCTTCTAAGAATAAAAAAAATGAGCAATAAAAAATAATATAACAATAAGAAAAAGTAATCATAGCCAATACATAATAAGTACTTGGCATTCTCCTAAGATTTTTATTCAGAATAACTAGCCTAATCCTTCTAACATCTCTAAGAAGTAGCTACTATCATTATCTCCAATTTACATGAAGGGAAACTGAGGCAAAAAGTGGTTGAGAAACTTGCCTAAGGACATAAAGAAAGTGAGTGGCACCTCTGGGATTAAACCGAGGCATGGCAGCCTGAGAGTCTGTTCTCTAAATTACTCTACCAAACTGTCTCTCTATGCTTCCAGGGTCCACATACCCAGCCTAAGCCTTAATGGATTACTATGAATATAGGTATGCAAAAATATATACATGTTTGTAGCCGCTGACATTGGAGGATAGAGTCAGCAGAACTTGCATGTTCACAATGGCATTAAAAACAGAAGATTTCTCTAGGAGTCTAACAAATTGGAGAAATAAGATTATTTGTATTAATCTATATCAGTAGAAAGTCAAAGGCCACAGGTTAATTGTACTAGTACTACAGGGATGCAGGGGGAAGATAAAAAAGACAATCTCCAAATAAAATCTACAGATTAAATGTTTTAAATTATTTTATTAATTAACATTACTTCTATAATGGCCCAGCAATCCTATACATAGCCAAAAGGGTTGAGAGCAGCATCTCAAAGGTATGTTTGCACACCCATGTTCACTGTGGTATTATTCACAATAGCCAAAAGGTGGAAGCAGTCCAGTGACTGTCAATGGATGAATGGATAAATAAAATGTAGTGTATAACATGGATGAAGCTTGAGGACAGTAAGTGAAATAAGACAGTCACAAGAAGATGAATACTGTGGCTTCCACTTAACTGAGGTATATACAGTAGTCAAATCCATAGAAACAAAAAGTCAGATGATAATTGCCAAGGGTGGGAGAATGCAGGGGTATGCTCAATGGGTGTAGAGTTTTGGCTTTGCAAAATGAAAAAGTTGCAGAGATCTGTTGCAATAATGTAAATATAGCTAACACAACTGAACTGTACACTTGAAAAGAGTTAAGACGATAAACTTTATGTGTTTTTTACCACAATTAAATATATATAGATAGATGATACCAATAGATGGCTGATAGAGAGATAAATAGATAGATGATAGATAGATAGATAGATAGATGATAGATAGATAGATAATAGATAGATAGATAGATAGATGATAGAGAGATGATAGAGAGATAGATAAATTATTTCTACAATCTTCTTTGCAGGCTGAATATAGATGGGTGGCATCCAGAGTAGTGATTTATATTTGGGGAAATTAAAAGCCTGGCTGTGCAGAAAAAAAGAGAAACAACTTTGAAATCATACAGAATTGGACTCAAATCCTAGTCCTCCCTTACTTTTGTGTGTCTGTGGACAAATTACTGAAACTTAAAAAGCTTGGCACTTTGGTTTTTTAACCTAAAAATTTGGGCTAACATATACTTCAAAGTATTTAATAATGATAACATTTATGGAAACATTTGGCACCTTGCAGATGTCCCCAAATTGTTAATAGCTGCCCCTGACATTTATATGAGGGAAAGGCTTAGGAAAGAGATATTTCTTGAAATAATAGCTTTTTGATCCAGGACTGTACTAGAAAGCAGCCTTATATAGCAGTCGAAAATATAACTCTGAATCCAGATGCCCTGTTTGTAGTCCAGCTGCATTAGTTACTGACCATACGGCACTGGTAAAATTGCTTAACCCTTGTCCAAGCCACACTCATATCAAAGGTAAACCAAAGATAACAATGAATGAGCTGTCTCTGAAGGATGTGCACCAGCCACTGTCAAGTGAGTGCTAAAGAGATACATTCACTGCCCGCTTTTTCCCCCAGCTTCTTTCTTCTCTAAAGGCAAAAGAAGAAAATAAAGATTTGTCTGCCCATACTTCCTTATATTAAGGACGATATGGTGATGTGATTCTCATCTTACAATTTAAGGGTGACCATGTGATGCAATTCTTACAACTAGATGAAAGAAAGTTCCTAGTCGTTCTACCTAGTAAGCTTTTCTTTTTCTTAAGAAAATACACAGGCAGATGTGTACGATCAGCCCTTAGACCTGCCCACTTTTGGGCTTTCCCTTCTTCCTCTCTGGAATTCAGACACAAGACTTGGAGGTGCAAAAATTGATATATAGAAAGACTAGGGATTATTATAGCGCTGCTGTGTTGCCATGTAAACCTTTGACTGCTTATCCCAGGATTTCTTGTCTTCATGGATTAAAAAAAAAAAAGCACCTTTATTCTTTCAGACACTGCGCAGGCTTATTCCTCATTGCATTAAAGGAAGTAAAGGGGAAAGGCATTCAGCACACAGTGACTTCCTGCAACAAGTTATTATTGAAAGATAGGTATGCCTAGTTGAATGTGCATATCATAACCCTTCTATGCCTTATTTTATGATGCTGAGCATTTCCTAAAAGAACAAAGAAAGCATTCAATCTAATATGTCATCATTCAAAGTTTTTATCACTTTCTTAACTTTTGCCAATAAATACATAATTATGATGTGCTAGCCATATTACAAGTTTCTTCAAGTTTTACAGAGCTAGTGTCCAATAAATTTTGATTGATTAGCTGAACAGTGAGGAAAGTAGACATTCAAGAATGCATGCAAATAGATTGTAAGAAATCATTTCTGTTATGGGTTTCACTGTGGCACTTTAAAAACCTGTATCTGCATCTGGTTTGCACTATTTTAATGAGCTTAAAATATCTTGGGGGGAGTAGAGTGTGTATACCATACGCTCAAGCCTTAGTTCATTGATTACTTCATTGAGCCATGCTGACTTCCTAGTGTACAGCTGATACATGTTGTGATATCTTAGGAAAAGCTAGTAAGTTGAAATGCTTTTTCCACTATTCTGGAAAATGTGTTTCCTAATGGTCTTTAAATGATCTAGTTTTCATCCATGACCTGTTTTCCTTAAACTATCAAGATGAAAATTAAAATAACACTTAAACTAAAATGATACATTCAATGAAGTAAAGATGTACTAAAATGATACATTCAATGAAGTAAAGATGTGACTGGCTCTTTGGAAGTACTGTATGACTCAAATCATACTTCTAGAGCTCCATTATTCATTGAACCAGCTGTATGTTAGATTGTGTTTCCCAGAAATGGTTTCTACGACATTGCCCAGGGCACACCTGTTGTTTTCTACCTTCCAGATTTATTTCTCTCCAGCTCCACTGTGAGCCAGTAAACACCATCTTCATTATTTCTCCAGAACTCCTAAATTAACTCAGTACTGTTTTTCTCCACTTCCACCCTTGTTCACAGCAATCTTTTCTCCACACAGCAGTTTGAGATCTGTTGGTTTGTTTTTTAATATGAATTAATTTAGTTACTTATTTCTTGGAGAGTCCTATAGTTTCTGGCCTTGCCAACATCTACAAGTGTATCTAGTGCCATTCCAAAGACCCATGTATTCAGAACTAAGAACCTTAGCATAATTTATTTATTTTTGGTTAGGCTATTCTTCCCCCTACTATTTGCACTTTTGGCCCTTTCTTATATTTTAGATCTAAGCTAGACTGCAATCTAAAGGAGGCATTCCATGATTACTCTATAATGTGGAACCCCCAATTATTTGTTGATCTCTATGTCTCATTTATCTGAGCCCCATTTATTTACTTTGTAGCACCCAGTATAAACAGTACCCTTAATAAATATACAAGCACACATATTTGATTGATTGACCTTTGTGTTGTAAACTTTAAAAAGGAAGGGGCCAAAATAGCTGCCACATAAGAGGCAACTAATAGCTATCATTTGAAAGAATCCATGAAATAATGGTTCAAAAGAGAAAAATAAGCCAAATTATACTTTGGTTGCAATACAACAAATATAATAAAAATTTCTTTTAAGCAAGTACGGAATGCAATATATATTTAACAAGGCACATGGACAGTATTTAATGCTATTGTTATCAACTAGAAAAAGAAAAATTTCAAACAATTGAAAAAAAATTCAAACAATACAACTAACAAGAAAAAACAGAAAAAATAATAAAGACAAATGATAAATTGATGAATATGGAATGAATTGATAAACATAGGCAAGAAATTTAAAAATAAAAGCAAAATCAGTGGTAAAACAAGTGAGAATAAAAAAGACAGCTCATGTAAACAATGCTGGAAATGCGATGAAGATAAAACATGAAACAGGAAGACTTGAGGCATCTTAGAATACGTTGTACAATCACCCAATAGTAACAAGGCAGTCTGAGTTATCCAAGATTGACAGGAAAGCATTAACTATCCTAACAACAATGTGAATCAGGGAGAAAAGGCACTAGAGCCAGAGATATTGAACAAGGAATTATTTTACATTTCAAGGACTAGATTAGAAGTCAATTTTAGACCCCTCTATTTGACTTTTTCAGAAAATTTATTTTAAAATCTGAAAAAAAGTCAGAACTAAGAAAACTATAGACCTGTGGCATAAGTATAGGTAATCCATTGTAATGTGTATAAACAATATATTTTATATAAAATTCTAGCAAATGAAATTCATCATAGTTCCATGACTGACAGAGGATATGACGGGCTAAATATCATCAAGAGCTTCTGAAATAATTATCCAAGAGAGTTGCGATCACAGAGATCATGAAGATATAGTTTAAATAGTGGCAATGCTTAATACATTATTTCATTTAATTTCTGCATTCCCCCTTTTAGGTCGTTTTTCTTAAACGAGGCACACTTGGTATTGGTACTGTAGTTAATCTGTTCACGTCATTTTGCTGGCCATTCCTTTTGAGTGAGCAACGGAGGAAAGCTCTTACCTCTGGAAGACCTTTGTGAAACACTCAAACACCGCTTCATATATTTATGAGGAAGACTTGAACTTAGATGAGCCTGAGTAAATACTGTGTGTGTATGTGTGTCCTTCTTTCACGGTTTGATCTAGAGGGTAAAAGAAATGGGGTTACCTCTTTAAAAAAGCAAACTAAATTAGCAATCCTCACAGAAACATTAGGAATGGTGGAACTCAGTGTGAAATATTATAATAAACATCATGGAGTATTTTTCCACATGATATAGCTTTAGAATAATATTTTATTTCCAAATTGCTGAAATCCCACAAACATAAACAAACTACCATTTTGTAAGAACATGAACAGAGTAATAAAATAAAGTCAAATTGCCCTCAGGGTCAATGAGAGCAGCAACTGGTGAAATAAAACTTTTAAAAGTCATAAAAATAACAAAAAAACCCTAAAATTTTCTACTAAACTTTGAAAAATGGAAATAATCAACCTGTTTGTGATAATCACACTGCTTGAAAAATCTTCTTAATGTTTTAATTCTCATTCAAATTGGTTGGAATCTAAATATGATTTCTTTGGCAATGGTTTTTCAGTACTCACCCCAAAACTAACCAACAAAACCTTTGAACTCAGCTTTTCACTTTTTTGCCTCCATCAACTTTTCCACTGATTACTTCTAATTTTCAATTCTTCTAAATAAAAAAAAAATTCACTGAATGCTCAACATTGGATTTCAATGGGCATTTACCCAAGGGTGTATTAACAACCTTCAAGTTTTTTAAATGTTTTCTGTTTTGTTTGTTTGTTTCATGAAACTTTAGCTATACTTCTATTAGTGGTAACCATTTGACTTATACTACACATACTCTTTTCATAGAAACCAGGAAAAAAATTCAGTTGCAGTCAAACAGACCACTATCCATCTACTATATCCATTAACGTTAAATAAAACACTTGAGTCTTCCATTTACCAATTCCAGAACAACTAGATTCCATCCAAATACTTTGAATATCATCTTAACTATCTGAATCAAAAGTCCTTCCAATACATGAAAAACATCTATTTCTCATTCCTGTTTCAGAAATTTCTTCCAGACAATACATGATATCTATTAGTCTTAAGAATTAATGTAGAAACACTTAGAGTCAGAAGACCTAACTTTCAAAATTAAGAACCATCAAGCAATTTCAAATATAGTTGATGTTATTCAGAGTAATAAACTGACCTCATCTCACCAGAGTCAATATTGTTCATTTCCATTACTAAGTTGATAACTATAAGAATATTTTATCCATTCTTATAATGCAAACTTTTGGAAGTAAATAATAGAACTTGCCCTCTAAAAGAATCCCTTAGGTGTGCATTGGTGGGGTGGCACCTGTAAGTGTATGGTGGGGTCGTTGGGTTCTCCAAGGAGAAAACCAACATCGGAATAGATTTGCAACAGATTTATTAGGGGTAATGCCAAAGGAATCACCATTACCATCTCTAACTTGCATGACTTTTAAAAATAAAATCTGTAGATAATGTAGTTAAACAGCATATTTCTAAACCTAGATTATCAGTTTTTCAATAGGTAAATGATACTTATAGCGCCTCCTGGACTAAATACATCTCCTTCTCCAGCCAGTCTTCTATGTCATTCCTTTCAGCAATGGAGGACAGATCTTACCTCTGAAAGACCTCTGTTAAACACTCAAACACCTCTTCATAATGACAGGAGATTTCTGTGGAGTCTTCACTGACTTCCTCTGCTAGCATGGATGAGTTTACCTAAACTGTAATATCCACGTGCTTTTTATATGTTTTACTGTTTATGAAGCACTTTAGAGGGACTTAATTTTCTCTACCTGCACAACATTAAAAGGTCGCTAGAGTTTACTTGCCCCATTGCACCTTCAAGGGAACAAGAGCTAGTTATTTTCTGAAAGTTAAAGAGGTAGTCAATTAAATGCAAAGATTTGAGCCATTTCAGGGCTAACTCCAGAGCTCTTTTCTGCCATAGCACCATTCCTTCCTAACTGGTGACTTTTCACTTTGGTCAGCCTAGATAACCTACCTTGTGAGATGTGTTGAAGGACAAAGGGGGTTCTTGCTGAAAGAAGGAACTGGGCACAAAGAACAGATGTCCTTTGGGTAAAGGAATATCTGAGACCATTCAGCCTCAGCAACAAGGAAGCAAAGGGACAAAGAATTGAAGGTATTTAGGGGTAGAAAGGGAAGGCTACAGATTTCCCCAGGTGAGGCCGTGAGGCGTGCCAGGTAAAGCCTTTGTAATTGCCTGTGGTTGGGACTGAAAAAACCCACATAGGTTTGTAAACAGAACCTAGACTCTTTATACATATTTCTCTCTGTGAAGCCAAAATATATTCTGTTTCTTTTTAATTCTAAAAAGCAAAATAAGTGACAATTTATTTTGGTCTGCCTGTTGCCACAAGGAAGATTCAGTACATTTCACCAACAAATTCCACAAATTAATATTGTCATAAAAATACTGCAGGATTGAGTAGTACAATACACTGTATGTCATTTTTAACTACAGCAACTAATTTGATCCCTATAATAATATTTTGACTAAAGTTTAGAGACAAGGAAATTGGGATTCAGAGAGGTTTAGTATATTTGATAGAAGTCATCAGTTCCAAGTTTCAGAGTTGAAAACAGAACCAGCTTTTGACACCTGTTCCCATTTAACTTCCTCTACATAAATTTTAGTGAACTATACTTGTCCTGTCTAGGACATTTTAGTCATTTGAGTCTTAATGACATTAAACATACATTTAAGAATAATATTTGAATAATATTAAGATTCTTATGAAGCACAAGATACTGGTAACCTTCATAGACACATTTCATTTTTCTTAATGGTACATAAGTAAATTTTTTTCTATATATCTAGATTCAAAATAGAATTGTTTTTGACTGAATTTCAGTATTTTATCTTCTCAAGAAAGCTTAGAACTATTATATATTAAATAATGACAGATTTTAGTGTAGATTAACTTTATCAATTTTAGTACTGAGCAGGCAACAAAAATAAGTGTGGAGAAACTCATTAACTGTGGTTTTGCTCAAGTAATTTGTATTTACAATACCAAGTTTGTGGCTTACCATTAATTCATTGGGGGTATAATTATTTAACAATGTAGCTAGATAAATTAACAAGAGAAAGAGCCTAGTACATAAAATATAATTGATTAATTAATTGATTGATTTTTGCCAAGACATTAGTGGGAACATGAAAGCATTAACATAAGGTCAGAGCAGTATTTTCCTATAAAAAAAGTGCTCACAGGGCTTTTGGAATAACTACCTGCACATCAGGAAATGTTAAAATCCTAAGACATGTCAAATGCAGAACAATACCTCAATATTAATTTGAGCTACACAATGCTGGTAAAATATACTGAATTTGTTCTGATAAAATATGTAAAAGGATCATTTACGTTGTCAGACACTCAGCTGAGCTGAGAGAGAAAATGGAGCCATCAGGCGTCAGAGGAGCTGATTAAAGCAAAAAAACAAAAATGAAGCATTAAGCTTTTAATTATTAATGCTGCTGATTTAAACAAGAGTCTTGAAACTGGAAAAAGCACTGACACCTCCATTCCATTCTCCTCCCCAAAACGGTGGGCCAGTTCTGTGTTGGGGAGGTTAACACAGACATGGGAGTTAGGGCTCACTGTTGAGAGGGCCCTGAACAAAGGGCAGTGGCAGATTATGCACCTTGGGGTCAGGGTGAGGGCAAGGGGAGGGTGAGGAGTGGAGAAGTACTGAGTCAGCCTGGGGAGAAGGGCCCTCAATGTCTCTCCACAATCCCCTGCTCTTCATAACAGGGTTTCAGCAGAGGCACCTGACAAAGACCTCTGCCTCAGATAAAGACCTAAGGTGCTGGGTGAGGAGTGCACATGAGAAGTGCCTGCCTAGCAGGGAGCTCTGAACCCTCACTACAGCTCCCCTCAGAGGCTGCAATGCAGTGGCTGTGCCCCAAACTGGTATAAAGAGGGCAGCTTTCCAGGTGAGGCTGTGAGGCGTGCCAGGTAAAGCCTTTGTAATTGCCTGTGGTTGGGCCTGAAAAAACCCACATAGGTTTGCAAACAGAATCCAGATTCTTTATATATATCTCTCTCTGTGAAGCCAAAATATATACAGTTTCTTTTTAATTCTAAAAAACAAAATAAATGACAATTTATAATGAATGCAAACAACCATCAATTCCTTTATCAAGATTTATCTTTATTTTCAATAATTACAATTATGCAACTTGATGGGTCGGATGAAGGAACTTAAATCTTGCATTACATTTTTAGGGTATAATAATTCGTACTTAGATTTTATTCCTTAGACTATTTTCTTTGCTAATCCACTCACTTCCGAGGTGATTTCTTCTAGTAAACACCATCTAAATGATGAATCCCATTTCATATCTCTTCCTTGAACTCTATACCCACCTGTCAACTTACCATCTCTACTCAGTCCTCCAACGGACATCCTCAACCTGCCCCAAGCCCCGGATTTCTATCTCCTCAAACATGCTCTTTTTTTAGTCTTCTCCATCTTAATAAAAGATACCCTCATACTTCAGGTTAGTTGCTCAGGCTAAACACCTTGGATTTGTCTCTGTCTAAACATTTAATTCAAGCACAAATCTTGTTGGCTTTTCCTAAAACTATCAATTTAATGGCGACTTCCTAGCATATCCAGGCTCTCTCCATGGTAACAAGTCACCATCACACTTTGCCTGGAATGAAGAAGCTCTTCATTCACCTCCTCTATTCTCTATATCTCAGAGCAATCCTTTCGAAACATTTGTAAATCAGATAATTCCAATCTGCTGCTTGAAATATTTTAATGGTTTCCCATATCTTTCAAGTAAAAATCCAAAATCCCTGCAAGGTCCCGTGAACTGACTCTCCAGTCTTTATCTACTGCCACTCCCTTTCCATCCTTCCTACCTCAGGTGTACTAAGTTCCTTGCAATCTGCTCAGATAAAACATGCACACTCAAGGCCACTTTGTACTTGTGGTTCCTTCTGCCTGGAAGGGCCTCCTTTTAATCATCTGCATGACCAGCCTTCTCACCTTCTTTAAGCCTCTGTTCAAATATCACTGTATCAAGGACGCTTTCCCTAACCTACGTAAAATAGCAACCTCTTTTCTCCCTCTCCATGCTAATTGACAGATAACGCTTACTCTATTTGACTTTTATCCATGACTTTGGTAACAATTATGAACGAATTGAATGATCAATCCCAGATTCTTTTTCTAAATTTTTATTAATGTGTTACACAGTTAAGTATTTTTATATAGGATTTTTAATAAATAAAACAATTTATTTTTAGTATTCAACAAATCCTGTTGAATTTATGATCCTCCTGTATTCATTTAAAGTGAAGCCCTTTAGAATTTTCTTAGTAAGTCAATATATGGCACTAAAGTTTACCTTTATGTAAAAAAAAATTATTATTATAAGGGAAAAATCTAATTTGTGAGATATTTTAATTGAAATAATGCCTCAAACATTCTCATTCATTCAGCCATTCATTCAACCATGTATACATGCACAAAACTTTCATTATGTTTCTTCTATATACAAGTTAGCCATCCTATGTGTCAAGATACAGGAAGCTTAATCATGCCGTTACTTTGTCCAGCACTTAATATGTCCAATCTAATCATAGTTGTAATTTAATCAATAAAGCAGGCCCAGATAAATTATCTCTATGTGGCAGCATTATTTAACATAACTTCACATTTTATATTCTTTGTTGAAACTGAGTATCTGTTCCAATGATTCTGATTTTTCAATTTTCTGAATTTTCAAATACTATTTTCCAGTGATTCTGATTTTTCATCAATTCAGATAGCAGTGAAGTTTTGATATTGTCATTTATATTTCTCCCTTGCAAGAAACTGCTTTTGGGTCATTTAGAAAAAGACTAATTTGTTCTTGCAATATCTCACCAAGTTTATTGATATAATTTTCTCTAGCTATATCTTTTGCAAGAGGAATAGATTTATATTTCAAGATCATAAACTTATACTGTATTTGCTATAATTATTAAATCATGAAGAACAGAACTACTTTAGCACTATTTTTTTCAAGAAGAACTGAATTCACATCCAGTTGACTTTGGCTATACAAGTTTAGTAACAGAAAAATGTTTGCATTTTTTTCACTAATACAATTTCCCATTCTTCCACCATAGAGGATTTCTTCAAAGCAGTGATAAGTCCTAACATCTATATAGTTATTATGATCTGTAAGAATAAGAAGTTCTCTAACTAGGTTAGGTATTTTTTATAACACCTTTAAGTTATAGAGTCTGTTTTCAAATGCCTTAAGGTCTGAATTCCCTATTTCAGAAAGGACAAAGGAATGTGGTAAATCAAGGAATGATCTAGAAATTTTAGTAAAGCATCCATACTGAAATAAGTGATTCCATTTGTTTTTTGAATTTGTCAGTTTATGTCTGTAGCAGTGAAAAATAACCCAAATTAGATTTTTAAATAGTGATGAAATAAGGATTCATTATGACAGGATACTGACTATATCTAAGGTTTGAATCACATCAAATGGGATACATACATGCCATTCCAAAAAACTGCCAAATAACTTTCGAAATATTTCTATAACTAACTTTTAGTTTGTGATCCCAAGTCAAAATTATCTCCTAGTCTCATAATGCATACCTGTATTTTCTCAGAAAATAAGAAAAAGGAGATATAAAAAAGTATGAAACAAGGCCCCCCAATTGAAGAAATTTACAGTCTTGTTAGTAATTATAACAAAGTCAGAATATCATTAATTACTTTAGAATGTGAGAATGATATGATTGTCTTTGTCAGTATTATAAGAATATGTTCAACTCAGGAAAAGCAATCCAGAAAGCTACTAAGAATTTTTCTTATAAGATTACTATTTTTTCTTATTGGCTTCCTTATTGTTTCCTTAATTTTCACCAACTTACCAAATATAACCAACTGCTTTAAAAAAATTACAGTAGATCTAAAGTGCCATATATCAGGTGGTTAGCAATGACATATCTCAACAACTATACAAAAAACAAAAAAAAATACAGTATATAGGTAAAATAGTTTTAACTTTGATGTTAGTTGCAGTTTGCCGAAATGATCAAAAAAGAAAATTGGAAATGAACATATGGTACATTAGAATTCATCAAGAAAAGAGTTAATGACTGAAGATTAGAAACAGAAGTGGAGAATAAGCCAGGCAATTTAGATAATTAGTCAAAATGTTGCTAAGGATTCTAAGTCATGCCATTAAATTCAGAATAGTTTTGGGAAAAAAAGAAAATTGAGTTTGTCTGTCAGTTCTGCCAAGACCCTGTCCTTCCAGAGCTGGGAAAGCAGGGATCAGAGGCACCACGTGGGCAGGCAGTGTGAGGCCCCTGACGCTGGCGAGAGCTTGAATAGCTCCAAGGCATCCAAGAAGGGTCCTAAATGATCATGTGGTCAGAGAAAGTGGGACTGAGAGAGTGACAAGAGGGAGAAATATACCTTATTTAAACAGAGGGCACTAGAGTCACTAAAATAGCTGCCTGTCTGTTATAAACAGTGAACAGGGCTTAGCCTGCCCCTCTACCTGCCTTCATCACAGGTTCCTGTTACCCTGGCTGGTGTTGAAAGAGGGCACAGAACCGGCAACATGGGGATGAGCCCAGGCCACCCTGCTGTGGAGTCTGAATGCAGAACCTCTCCTCCAGCCTCAGCCTGTGTCTGGGGGGTCCTCACGACTGTCTTTGCTGCCAGAGCTGCTTCCACAATGGACCCCAAGTCCAGCTGCAGAGTAAGCCGGAAGTGCGTGGTCGTGCCCTGCACTGAGGTCTCTAGGCACAAGTTACACCTGCCTCCAGATGCAGCCAGCAGAAGGCTTGGGGTGCCCTGGGGGTGACCTAACCGCCAACCGCCAGGTGCTCCTGCTCCCTGCACCTGCGGACCTCAGCAGGCCGGCCTGCAATGCAGAAGCTGGGCTAGGGGGGTGCACAGAGCCAGCAAGAGGGCATGAACCAGGCCACCTCATCCCCACCAGGCCTGCTGCCCTGAGGGACACGGGTCAGGCTAGCACATGCTCCATGTCTATGTGGAGCTTCTGAGAGCCTGGAAGGTGCTGGACAGGTGTGGCTCTGGATTGGCTCTGTCCCCCAAGGTGGTTCTACTGTCCCAAGGCATGGTCTGCCCCAGGCACTGGTTATCTCCATTTGTATTCAATGCATGGTCCACCCAACAGCAGAGCAGGCCCATGCTGGGTTCGGGTAAGCAACCTGTCTTGTTCATGAAGACATTGGTGATTAATAAAGATTTGAGGGTCAACATGGGACCCATGGATGAATAGCTACTGTTCAAATATCACTTTACATAGAACTAAATCCAGGTGGATGGTTTCTTTAACTGCAGCCTGGCCTAAAGAGCAATACACTAGTTATTACAAAATACCAACTGGGTGCCAAGGAGAGTGAGGGGTTCAGGGCAGTCTCTGTGCCCACCAAGGTCATGTTCTGAGGAGACAACAGAAAGGTGAAGAAGTTGCAGACTCTCACAGTCAGAGCAGCATCTAGAGAATTCTCCCAGAGCTGATGTTCTGCTTTCAAGGGGCAGGACCAGGACAAGGAGCTGGTTCATAGGACCCTCCCTCCCTAACCCCTCTATCTCTTGTCTTCTACTCACCCATCTGAATTATTTGCTCTGAACTATGAGCTCAGAGGGGTGGGAAGCTCCAAATCACACCCCAAACTGGGGTCTTAGGCCCTCTGGCCACATGGAGGCTTCTGTGCCAGGGACCCAGGATGCAGGCAAGCCATATCTGAACAGCTGAGCAGGAAGGTTCCTGGCACCAGGATTCCACATGCACCATGTCCTCTCTGGAACCTGCCCCTCAGACCCAACCCAGTCCAGATCTGGGAGTGCCAGCTGACAGGACATGAGTGTGAAATGCTGCTTCTATGTAAGGGACAGCTGGACCAGAGTCCAGGTCTCAAAGGGTCCACCCCTACTTCAGAGCGTCACAAAATGTTGCTCCTAAAACTGTACCTCCTCCAGTTCCTCAATGTATGACACCAGCATTTATCATATTAATACCAACTCTGAGCTACTTCCCCCTCTGGTCCAAGTTACCTGGGCTCCACCACCCTCCCCACTGGCTCCTGAGCCCGGCAGCTCTCCGGAGAGCTCACACACTGTGCATCAGGGGACCCTTCTTTTGCATTCCAGCATGGGGCTTTATTTGAAATTCATGTACATCATGAAGCTCAAGCCAACCCCACTCCAGGTGACTGCACTCCACCTCAGCTGCCCTTCTCTGCCCTCCTGGTGTGGGTGCATGCAGAAAGGTCACCCTTCCAAGTGTGGAAATGTAGCCTGGAAGGCTAAAGCTTCCAGGAATCCTGGCAATTTGCCATAGAAGCTCTGCAGCTCAAGGATCTCTGCCGGCCTCTGGCAGCACTGCTCAGCCTGGTCTTGTAAGGCCTCCACTTCTCCCTGCAGACTGGAGTGTCTGTCCCTAGCCTGGAAGAGCTGCACTGAGAGCTCCTCTATGTTCAGGGCCTCGGTGTCCTCTGGCACTTGCTCTAAGTCCCCCTACTCATCTCGTGTCCCATCCTGGAGGGCCTGGTCTTCTGGCACGGTCTTTACATCTTGTCCTTCTTGGGATGCCAAGTTAACAAGCAAATTTTTCATCCCTTGATTTTTTTCTTCAAACATTGTGAGCAAACCCTTTAGCTCAGACACTTTCTTGAAGAGGTACTTATTACCCCTCTTGCTTGTGTTAACAGCTATGTTTATAAGTAAAGCCTTCTGTCAACGTCTGTCAAGGCTCAAGGCTTTATTTATAAGTTTCATCCCCATGGAGAGCACTTCCAACTTCCAATCTCTCCCTGTTCTATGGCATGGCCTCCTTGGCTCCCTCTGAACAAGAGAATTCTCCAGCAAATAAAGACCCCCAAGGGATATGCCACCAGGATGTCAGGCTGAAGTGGATCCCAGGCAGCCAGGGGCCGCAAGCACCTCGGCACAGTGACCCATTAGAAGGACAGTGATCTGAATGGCTTCAAGTACTGGCCAGACCTTGGCACCCAGCCACGAACCGCTGATGCTTCAGGCTCACCTCGGACAGAGGCAGCAACCTCTGACTTCACGGACAGCCCCTGACCTAGCTCCTCTGATGGGAGATGGATTTCCACCTGGGATGGTGGCCTCAGGTTTCAAGTCAAGATGCACCACATTTTGGGGGTTCATAAATTCCCTTTCTGGTCGTTGGGACCGCAGCTGGGAGCCAGGAACATGGCCATGCCCAAGGTTGCTGGGAGCCGATGGGAGGTTCTGAGACTGCTCTCCTTACTCTCTTTAACTTCTTGGTTCACACTCTTGGAAGGTAGCATGGTGGTGGGGTGCATGAGGACTATATGAGATATTTCTCTCCTACCTGGTAGCAGTAGCCTGTACCTGCCAGCTTATCTGGACCTGGCAAGGGAGGTGAAGACCAAAGGCAGAGCAGACCCAGGGATGCCAAGGGAAAATGTGGAGATGTGCTTCCAGTGTGCACTTGTGCGTGGTCTTGGAGGATGGAGAGTTGGGGTCAGCAGCTGCCCTTTGCTGTAGGTAGAAATAGAGGTAGGACAGCTGAACAAAGGCTGCAGGGCTCACAGTGGCTCTGACGTTGGGGCGACTAGTTGGCCCCCTGCTGACCCACATTGGATGGCTCTTCATTTGCAGAATGACCAGGGTACTTGTTCTCCCAGCACTGAGCTGAGTCAAAGGGCTCCAGGTTAGCTACGGAGTCTGAGGACTCCCAGTGGGCTGGATGACCTGGAGACTCCGTTGCCCTGTGTAGATGTGTGTGGGAGGGCTCCCTTTGGCCAAGTGTGGTAGGTTGGGAGGGCTCATTTGCCCTGTGCCTCTTTGGCCCATCACAGAACTTCAGCAACTGGAAGGGGGTTTGTGGCCCAGTGTTCCCCAACCTGCAAGGATCTAAGTGTCAGTAGGGGCCAAGCTGTTCATCAGGTGGGGCAGGTCCTCCATGGGGTCTGCCCCTCACCAAGCACTGTCCGACGATCTCTGTGGTGATTCTACGTGGCCCTGCATCCTGATGCTGCAGGGGCTCCCCCTGCTGCCACAGCTTCTGTCTGATAGCTGATTGTGAGAGGCAGACGTCAGGGAAAAGGAGATCTGAGTACAGGGCGTGTGGGGGTGGGGGGGAGGGTAGGGCAGGATTATAGGCAGCCTGGGACAAGAACAGAGTTGGCAAGACTCCAAGAGGAGGAAAGGTCTTCACACCAAGGGTCCAGGGCTACAGAGCACACTGCCCACCTGAGAATGTGGAAGTACTATTCTTAGCACCCCGCCACCTCTCTATGCAGTTGTCTATCTGCTACTCATCACCATGCTCATTCTTGAAGACTTTAGCCCCACTCGCTGCTGGGACCAGTACACCCCCTTAATTATCATTTTCAGTGACCTCTCCATCCACAATGACAATCCAGTCTGTATCTGGACTTTTGGTCCTTGACCTCCTTGCCTCCTGTTGCAAAGATTGTTGGTATTTGTAACTCCAGGGAAAGAAAATCCTGGGACAAAATACCTCTAAAACCGAAATCAGTCAAAGGGAGAAATAAAGTTTAAAACACATTTATTGCTTACAAACTGCAGTCCGGGGCTGTCTCTCTTTCCTGCTCTGGCAGAAGCAAAACCTGCACTCTCCCTAACCTCTCAGGTTCAGATAAACCCTCAGTTGCCCAGGTCATTACCCACTGATATAGAGATGAACTTACCCACCCCTGAAGAACACCTGTTGATATGCAGATGCATTAAAGCCAGGTGAGATATTCTGGAAATATTACACATTTACCCACAGGCCATCCTTCCATAAATCTTGCCTTACAATTTACTCATTTGCCCTCTTCTGCAATGGTCCCTGGGCAAGAAAACTGGAGCATCGCGATCAGACTAATGACATACAATAGCAATAGCAATAAAATCATGATAATCCTCAAGATGGAGGATTCAGCTAGGCTCAAAGTCATATGCAGATTAAGACCAAAGCTCGTCCATTCCATCCATCACGTGGCAACTGCAGCCAGGGTGTGCATCCAGGCCACAAGGACTGTAGAAGAAAATATATATAATAGCAACAGCAATAAAATCATGATAATCCTTAAGCCAGAGGATTCACCTAGGTTTAAAGTTCTATGCAGATTAAGTCCAAAGCTCGTGCATTCCAGACATCATGCAGCAGCTGCAACCAGGGCACGCATCCAGGCCACAAGGACTGTAGAAGCAAATAACTGTGATCTTTGGGGGCTACTCTGCTGTTACTCCAGACATACACAGGAGGCCAGCTCCCAGGGGTTTTCCCCAAAGTGCCAGAAGGGTCAGCCATCACCAGTCCATGTGTTGAAATGACCAGGGCCACATCCATTCAACAGTGTCTCCAGGGTTTAATGCAGTGGGCCTGGAAGCAGGATGTTGCTCTGCTGGCCATATCCTGGCTTCAATAACTCCTCTTTGTTTCTACATACAGTTGTGTATCCACAGGGCTCAAAGCTCCTTTATGGGGCTTCTCATTCAAATACCATAGCACTGTCCATAGGTGAACTGACCAGCCCTGTAGGCTATTGGTGTCTGACTTCAGGCTTGGTTTCAACTTATATGGTATATGAAATTTCCACTTTATTCCTAATTGCTGCACCCATCCTTGTCCAGTAAAGTGGGTGCCTTGATCCCTCTCTATCACCTACAGCTGGCCATAGGCTGCAAGGAGACACTCTAGGCCACCCTTGGTGGTTTGCTGATCTGCACTACATGGGGGTAAAACCGCCAATAGTCCAGTAGCTGAATCCACACAAGTCATGGCATACCAATATCCTTCTGGTATGGGCAGAGGCCCAGTATAGTCTATCTGCCGCCTGAGAAGGGCTATCAGCCCCATCACTGCTGTCCCATGTTGCTGCAGGACTCAGTGGGCCCCTCTGAGAGCACACAAGGCAATCCTCTCTGCAGGCTCGGGCCCTCTCTCATCTAACATGGTGCCATGAACCCTCTCCCAGGGAACTTGCTCACCTCTCGCAAGTCTCCACTCACTGTTTGGTTCATTCATGGCTCTCTTCCAGCATCGTGTTGGTCTTTTTCTGATATCTTCCTTACTGTCTTTTCTTTATGGCATTTGTCATTTCCTGGCATTATGTGGTTTATTGGTTTGACTCACTTGTTTGTGCCCTGTGGGTCATCAGTCCATGTGCAGGGTTTTTGTCTTTCTTGTTCATAGCTATATGCCCAGTACCAGGAGCAGTCACAACATATGGTAGATGCCCAGTAAATAATTTTTAATGATGAATTTAGTCTACATATTCATTCTGAAGACCAACAAGAGATTAAAGTTACATCTCACAAATGAACAACAATCCCACTGAAAGCAGAATTCTTAGCAACACTGAATATGGCAATGGGACAATATTTCCAAGTGCTGAGGGAAAACAATCACGTAGCTAGAGTTCTATACCTAGCCAAATTATCATTCAAGAATGACTGGAGAGAAATGTATTTCCTAACATACAAGGTGTCCAAAAGTTTATGCTGATGCTCTCTGAAAAAATTGTTAAAGGTTGCATTCAACAAGAAGAAAATCAAATCTGGGATGCAAGAAGCAATGGTGAGCAAAGAAATTACAAAAATTTACAGTTAAATTTAACAGTATATTAGTGAGCTGATATTCCAGATAATTCAACTGACTTTAATAATAATTTTGATTCTAATAATGATAATGATTTAAAATGATAACACAGAAGGGGCATGTGAGCAAAGGTTATTGGGGACAACCCCTCTTTAGCACAGAAAAAGCCTAAAAGCAGTGTATACTATGTAAAATCTCCTGCAGTGGCAAGGCAAACCCGTGATTTAGTCACTTGTCAGTGCTCATCCCCAGATTTCCCCACACCTAGTACTGCAGACTTGGGGCCTGTGGTCATCTCCACCAGCTCTGGAGGAAGATAAGTGAGCCAAGGAAGCCAGAAGGGTACCTGACATATTTGATACCCAACCAGGTGTTGGGGATTGTATAGTGTCCTACGTAAAGATATGCTGACATTCTAACCTGTAGGATCTGAGAAAGTGACCTTAATTGGAGGTAGGGTTTTTGTAGATGTAATTAAGATAAGATGAGGGCATACTGGAATAGGGTGGGCCCTTAATCGAATATGACTGGTGTCTTTATAAGATGGGAGCGACATGGAAGAGATACTGTGTGAGGAGGGAGGCAGTGATCAGAGCACTGCAGTTTCAGGTGAAGGAATGCCCGAAGTTAACAGAAAGAATCAGGAAGAGGCTTGAAGAATCCTCCCCCGGAAACTCCAGACAGAGTGTGGCTCTGCTGACCCCTTGAACCCAAGCTTCTGTCATCCAGAACTGGGAGACAATAAATTTCTGTTGCCTTGAGGCCCCTGGTTTGTGGGTACTTTATTCTGGCAGCACAAAGAAACTAATACACCAGGTAAAGGTGGTTTGCTCTCAAGATTCTTAAATCAAAGAAATGTTACAAAATAACACTTAACCATGGAGAAAGAGCTGCTGTCTCTTAGTACCATGTTTCATACTTGTAGCTCCCAAGTCCTATTCAAGTTTTTTGAATCTGCTTAAAACATTATTGTTTTTATAAAAATGGTGCAATCTTATGTTAACAACCCAAGAAATATAGAAAAGTACAAAAAATTGTAAAAACAACAAATAGTTCACTCTCCTGACATCCATACCTCACCAGGCCATCTGGTGACCATCTTTGGATGCCATTCTAAACATATATTCAGGGAGAGAGCAATGCTGGGGAAAATAGAACAATGAAGAGATGAGCAAATAGAAACAGAAATGCAGTTGACCTTTCAACAACACAGGGGCACAGATACCCTGTGCAGTCAAAAATCCTCCTATTACTTTGACTCTCCCAAAAGTTAACTACTAATAGCCTATTGTTGACCAGAGCCTTACCAAGAAACAGTTAACACATATCTTGTACATTATATTTATTATATACTGTATTCTTACAATAAATTAAAATAGAAAATGTTTTTTCAAGTGTCACAAATCTCCAAAAAAATTTTCCAACATATTTATTGAAAAAAATTCACCTATAGTTTTTATAATAACCCGTGCCATTCAAACCCATAATGTTCAAGGGTCAACTGTATATGTGATATAATTATGGCTAAAGACTACAATCACTGTTGTCTTACAAAAACTGAAACTCACAGAAACTCTTTGCATATCTAGACAGGCATATAAGTTCTTTTGTTAGATCTGATGGACCAGTTCAAGCCAAGCTCATTTATTAAAACTGCATAGCACCTTTAATAAATGTGGGACTACACAATTTAAGTGATTTAGCTTCTTTTACTATTTTGTTTCTTTCCTGGATGTATGTAAAGAAATTGGGAACATAGTCAAGATTGAATAAATCATATTTTCAAATTTCTTTCAGCTCTCAATAAGCACAAAAGCTCTAAAATTACGATAGCTTGAAATAAATTCATTATATATTTGCATGATTTTTTATACTGTCCTTATTTAATATAGGTGATACTGTCTCTCAGTTAAAGAAAAAAATTGCTCTCAAATGTTCACTCAGCTCTTTCTATTTGATAGATACAATTTTAGAGGTTTAGAATACAAAAATAAAGAATACATGGGCACGCCATCAAGATACCTTTAGTATAAAAAGAAGGCCAACATATAATGAGATACAACAGTGGGCAGGGTCAGAGGAATCATGAAAAGCTAATGAATTAAACATTATGGGGCAGAGAGAATGAAGACATTGATACTATCAACAATGTTTGTAAAAACTGATACTTCTCTGAATTCATTTTCTTTTTTTTTATTTTGCTATTATTAATGTACAATTACATGAGCAATATTATGGTTACTAGACTCCCCCTATTATCAAGTCCCCACTCCATACCCCATTACTCTGAATTCATTTTCATCATCAATTTCACCTTAACCACCAGGCTAAAGCTCTGTGAAAACGGCAGATTTGTATTCTCAAGTTCAGAAAGAACACTAACAGCTGAATTAGAAAATTTCACAAACAGAAATGCCATTGTTTTTCCTTAACTTTGGAATGGCGACGAAGATGATGCCTCCATCCTAACAGGACAAGGCCTCGGAAGGAGCCTCAGTCAGTGTAGCACCACATGGCATGAAGCAGCCTCTGCTTGTTTACTTGGTGCTGTTTCAGGACAGGGTTGAGGAGGCAGAGGATGCCAGAGACTTCCAACAAAGTTGCTTTTAGCAGTAAGATGAGCACCTTGGATCATATGATTCTTAAAAACAGCCTTGAAAGTTTAAGAATTTTTGTATTGAACCGTAACTCTATTAAGTATGAACAGGGCAGAATGTGAAACAGGCACGTCGGAGCAGGAGGTGGACCCAGTAGGTCACTAGTCTGAGGAAATTCTGACAACCAAGTGGAAACAAAAAGTGTATTGGCCCCGTGGAGGGAACGACATAAATGACAGGGAGGCTGACAGAGTTTGGGGAGTGGTGAGTAAGAATTAGAAGGCCAGATGAGGCCTCTTGTCCAGTCCTTCTCCATTACCACTAAAAATGGCAGGAACCTGGATATTCTTCCCAGGCACTTTTTAAAGACCCTTGTTCTGATTTTTCACACAGTGACACAGGCAAGCTAAATCTCTTCTCACATCCCCACTCCTTGTTAGACTGCAAGAGAGCAGGATGCTGAACAGACAAAGTCAAGAAAGCACCCTCTCTAGACAGGGTAAGATATTCCTCTTGTGGCTTTGATGAAAGTTTGCTGGGCTAAGGGAAAAACATTCCACGATTCTGAATAAAATCCCTTTTATATGAAATTTGTGCATAAACCTGGAAGGAGGCAGTTTTCATGTGGTTTGAGGTTTCCTGATGAACATTTCACACTGTTCTAGTTTGTTCATCTCTCGTAGAAATCTTCACAAATGAGCCCGTGTGAGGCAGTTCCCAGCAGACATTTCACATTATTAGTTTTCATTTCTTTCTTTTGTGGCTGCTTTTTATCTTCCTCTTTCAAACTCATGCTGCCTGTTCCCTCATAGATACATACTTAAGTCAAACTTTCATTGCATTGCTCTCTGAACACCTGTGTTAGGGATGAGGCGGTCCCTTCATTGCAGTACATGAGCTAAACACTCTGGAGTGAATTTTTCCATCAGAAGACTAACCTGAGTCCATCTAGCTCAACATCTTTGTTAGAGATGAACCTGAGGCTCAGACAGGTCAAGTGAAATTGACCTTTATACTCCTTTGACCCTAGGACTTGAAGTTGCCTATATGATCTCCCCTTGTTTATTGTAACACCTACCTAAGTGGTATTATTGACTTTAGATGTGCTATTCTCAATCCACTCCCCACACTGATAAATGAGTACTCATTTAAAAATACACTCCTCATGCCATAAAATCTCGAAGGCTTCCCGTTGCCTTAAAATCATCCCTTAATTTCCATTGCAAGTCTGCAACAGATCTGGCTACTTCCGATTTCCAACCTGAAATTCTCTCCCCTCTCCTTCTCAAGGGCTGTCTTCTAGCCACACTGACCTCAGCATGTTCTCGCATTCCTCTGGGCTTTGTTAAGTGTTGATCTCTTCCTCTCCGTGAACTCCCACCTTCCCCTCAACTCTAACTCCTGCAGGTCAGAACTCAAATGCCACTAATATTTCCTGCAAACTGCCTTAATTCCCTATGCAGACCTTCCCTGCTCCCAAATGCCACTTAGCAACTATAATATGTATAGTAAATATTTTTTTAATGTATGTTTATACACTAGATTATGAGCTTCACTGAGACAGGGTTTTTATTTGCTCTAGCTAATTGCCATAAGCTTTGCAATTAGCAGAGTCTAGCACCTTAAGGACTCAACAATATTTGCTCATAAAACAAAGTCAAAACTGGAAACTAATTTTTCTCCTTTTCAATCTAATGCTCTTTCCACTACTGCATATCATTTAATCTCACTTGAATCACCTATAATTCCACAAAGTCAGTTGGAGTTTATTTGTGTCCCCAACCTTATTTACTTCCTCTTCAGCACACTGTGATTTCAGTTTATAGGATTACCTTCTGTTCCACTGAAGTGCCCCCTGATTTATAACTTTGTTCCTCTACTTCCTCTTCAATCTGGTGAAATTCTGTTCGTAGATCACCACCTCTATGAAGCCCTCACTGAGTCTCCAGGTTGACATTCTCGAGTCTCCACTGCACTTTCATTGCCTGTGACACACACTTCCAAGATGATTTTTCCTACATATATTTGGCACATCCTTGCAATATGGCATTTTCTGTATTTGTTTATACACTTATCACCCTAATAACTTCACAATTCATGGATTTAGGGATTATGACTTACTTTAAAATGCCATTATTTATCACATAATCTGATGCAAGTTATGCTCAATAAATTCTTGTTGAATAAATAATTAAACTGGTGTGATGTTTTTACCTTTTCTTTGTCCTTTTAATTCTAGCAAATAAGAGGGGAGCAACATCTACATAGTATAAAGCAAGACACATACATTTAACGTCCGAATACCCCAGGGTTCCAGTTTTACCATTTATGAGCTGAGTTACCTGAGTCCACTCATTTTACCATTATGAGCTTCAACTTTCTGATCAATAAAATGAGTTGAAAATAAATAATTGAATAAATAAATAATGTTTAAAATTAATATATTTACATGAAATCCATGAAAATGAATATGAAGTACTTTTTTTTTAAATATAATTTATTTTATTATCATTAATTTACAATTACATGTGCAATATTACGATTATTAAACTACCCCTTCATCAGGTCCCCCCCACCAACCCCATTACAGTCACTGTCCATCAGCGTAGTGAGATGCTATAGAATCACTACTTGTCTTCTCTGAGTTGTACTGCCCTCCCCGTGCCCCCCCAACATTACATCTGCTAATCGTAATGCCCCTTTTTCCCTCTTATCCCTCCCTTCCCGCCCATTTTCCCCAGTCCCTTTCCCTTTGGTAACTATTAGTCCGTTCTTGGGTTCTGTGAGTCTGCTGCTGTTTTGTTCCTTCAGTTTTTTTCTTTGTTCTTATACTCCACATATGAGTGAAATCATTTGATACTTGTCTTTTTCGGCTTGGCTTATTTCACTGAGCATAATACCCTCTAGCTCCATCCATGTTGTTGCAAATGGTAGGATTTGTTTTCTTCTTATGGCTGAATAATACTTTTTAATCAGTGACTTGACATTTTCTGTTATCTGTTATTATTAGAAATATACAGATTAAAAATGAGATCTGAATTTTTCCTGTGACCTTGAATTTATTTTATTTCAAATGCTCTTTTCAGTTATTTAGACATTTATGAATTACTACTTAATTTAAAAATAAATGTTTATGAATTATTTTTTTCTTAAATAAAGTTTAATTTTTAATTTTATAAATAATATATGTTCAATGCTAAAATATTAAACATTTAAAAGGATATAAATATATAATATACATATTTTTTATTTACATATAAATAACCTTTAATTATATTTTTCTGTATATCTTTCGCCAGCATCTAGTGTACTTTTATTTCCTTGTTTTACATAACTGAGCTCATAACATAGTCTATATTGTATTATTTTGTAAATTAACAGTTAGTCATAAGCACAGTTCATGTTATATTTGACAAAACACATTTTAATAATTGAAATTAAACTAACATTTAACAGTTACTTTTGTACTTTTATATTATTTCAAAAACTTTACAGTTATAAATCATGTTTTATTATCATTTTGTCTAAAGTTTTTTAACCTAAAAGTAAAATTACATAATATAAATTTTAGGTCATATAATAAAAACATTTTAACTTTCATGATAAATATTGCCCAATTGAATTCCAAAATGGTTATACAAATTTATAGTTCCACTAGCATTATGCAAGAATGTCCTTATAAGAGTGAACTTCTTGCATAGTGTATTCTTGTATTTTCCCATGTCTATGCAACATTAAAAGATAAAAATTATTTTTCATTGTTTGCAATATATATTTCTTTGCTTGCCAATAAAATCTATTTTTTTCATAAACAGTATGTCCCCTTTATTGAATGATCTATTTATGTCTTTTCTCCATTGACCTATTTTAAGTATTTCTAATAGGTTTATGGGAAAAAATTACTATAGCCAAATATCATCATGTATATTGCAAATATTTATCTTACTTTATTCTTCATATGACTTTTGATATTAAAAATTGAGTGCTTATTGCATATTATCATTCTTCCATGTGCTTTACCCCTATTAACACGCTTAATCCTCAAAAGAGCCCATTCAGCTGAGTACTGTTATTATCCTTACTTTGGATAAAAGAAATCTATTGCACAGGGAAGTTAATTAAGTTACAGTAGCAAGTCAAAACTCTCACCGAGATGATGTGGCAGTGTGTCATACTGTCTCAAGCTCTCAATTAATCATAAAATGTGATATTTGAAAAAGACTTGTTTTGTGTTTGAATTTATTTTTTAATTTTTACCATTCTAGATGTTATTCAGAAAACTTAACTTTTTTTGAGTGGTAAACTGTGTGGTTCCACCAATTTAGATTGTTGTACAATCTACAAAATACATAAAAGTTTCCAATTTTTAGTTCTATTAGTCCCAGATGTTATATGCAATTGCTAAGAATTCAGATATCTTCAATCATTTAAATGACTGTTGAAAAGCAAGACTCTTTCATCAGATATTGGGAATATGAACAACAAAAAAAATCTCTTTAAATTCACCAAGCACTACTTTGATATACAGATCTGGTGGTAAAGTTAAACTGTACTTGTTCAAAATGACCTGGTGAAATCTCATTTCACTTCTATTTTCTCATGAATGGAATTAAAAAATATCAATTATGTATTTTTTGAATGTCATTATTCATATTGGGTGTGCTATTTCATAACAATGCTCTACCAATGAATTGCCTGGGAAATGATTTGCAATCTTGAGATGACAAGTACTATGTAAACAACAAACAATTTGATTTATTAGATATTATGCAGAATAATTTACAGTGCACATGAAGTAAACAAGTAATTGCATAAAATAGACTTTCCAGCTTGAATTTTTGTATAGGAGACAAAGGCTATATAAGTAACATAAATACAAAAGATACTACTTACATCTCTCTCACGAAAAAGCAAAAAACAAAAAAGCAAAATCCATCCTGATTACTGAAAATTCTGACCTTGATTTTGAATAAAAGGGCAATTGCAATCCAGCACAAGAAATGCAGAAAACAATGTGTCATGTTATTTCCCACTAGCATGATGTGATGTGCATTGTGCTTTTTGACCAGTGGTAATGTGCACCACAGGAGATGTCAAAAGGAGATCTTGCTCTGAAATGTCAACTCTAAAGCCCTGATTAGTGTCTTCAAAGATATAATGAACTGTCTAGATCAGCCAGTTTCAAGGAGAACCCACAGGAAGCTGCAAATATTCTTCTTTGCTGTTAGCAATAACATAATTCCCAAATAAATTCCATTACCACATATTTCACTTCTTTGGAGGTCATATTTTAATTAAAAAACTGTGCTGAATATTTCCTCATACATTACATGGCACCACAGTATATATTGATAACCACAGAACATGTATTGAGCACTTAATATGTGTCAAATTTAGTTCTCGCAGCAATCCTTAGTGGTAGGGCCTCCTGTGCTACCACCTACTGTGACAGAAATTAAATGTCTGTACACTTCTGGTGTTCCTAAAATATCTTGACATTAAAATCTACAACGATTACTGTATTTATTTTCATCTTTACTATCATTCCATAATTAGTAACTGGAATATATTAAAGGCACATGTGGCAAATTTAACTACTAATTCAGATTTATGAAGTGAAAATTTCAAGACCATTAAAAATTTTTTATTAAAAGCATAGTAAGAGTAAGGGTATAGAGACACGGTTAATATTGATGGTTTTTATGCAGTACAAAACAACATTTTATTATTATGTATTATTGAAGTGAGTTTTAAAGGGAACAATGCCTGAAATTATTTTATTTCCTTAAAATACTGGGGACAGTGATCACTTTCATCAGAGAAAAAATATTGCTGCTTATTATAGTTACAAATCAGTGCATAAATGTATTCATTGGTGTATGTTCTGTTTTACTTAACATCCAGATTCTGTTGGAGTTGCTCATGTTTGATAAATGAAAAGAAAACTTTAGCAAACATACTTACACAGACATTTTATTATGTTAGCATGCAGACTCCCAGTCACAAATCAGTCTGTGAATCGGGGAGGCAGGAAGAGGAGGGTAGCTTGGGAATTGATACAACCAAGGTTTGAAGAACTGACAAGACAAGGACCCTGAACACTGCACCCACAGATGTGGAATAAATAAGCTTTGGTCTGATTCACACCCACTGCATATCTAAGGGCACTGGTCTGGCAGTGCGCACCCATCAGAGGAGTCTCTAACCACAAACAGGGGGATGGTGAGACTGAGTCCCACTGAGATCATAGTGAATAGGGACTTCTCAACCATGGAGAAGATGCTGAAGAGGAGTTTAACAAGTTGTTATAGCTTGCCAACAATTTCAGGGTGAAATAAGGGCATAATAGAAATGATGTTGCAGAAATTTGTTCATGCTGACTTTGTACATTTGGCAGAGAGGAGGGAATGGGAAGCAATTCAATTCAGAACTGGGGCCTCACTTTATCCATTTTAGACAATGGGCTTAAAACAGAAAACAAAATGCTGACGCTATCAATTGCATCCAAAGGTTTCTAATATGCTACACTGGGGTCATTGTCATTGGCGTGGGGACAGAAAGGAACTGCATCTGCATCTGTCAGCCTTCATTAGTTGGGCAATTCAGCACAGGCATGGAGAGACAGAGATCATACAGTATTATGATTACATTTCTTATTCTTGAAGTAGTGACCATTGGATTCCTAGGAAAGAGTAAGCTCTTAAATATGCAAGCAAAATCCACCAGTAAGACAGGAATGAATATCTCTCCTTATAATATCTGCTCATTAACTCAACAAATAATAAGTGAGGATCTACTCCCAGGCATGCTAATAGGTGCTAGGTTAAAGCTATTAAGAAATTAGAAGACTTCCGGGAAGATGGCAGCATGAGCAGGGCTCAGAAATCTCCTCCCAACACTATATTTATCTACGAAAATACAGCAAATACAACTATTCCTAAAAGAGAGACCAGAATACACAGGAAAGTGCACAGTGTGCAGCTACACCAGAGAGGACTCGGCGCCCCAAGAGGCAGGTAAGATACAGAGCCACGACCCGGAGGGACCCAAGCACTCCCCCACCCCAGCGTACCAGCGGGAGGAGAGGATTCAGAGCAGGGAGGGAGTGGAAGTACACACCATGAAATAACCAGCCCTGGTGATCTGCGCAGGGAGTGCTGACCCACATCGCGCATGGCAGCGGAGATTGGAGAGACAGAAAGGGAAGGATCTGAGGGGGAACCCGCCAGGGTGCTTGCAGCCGGCTCCCAGGAAGGAAAAAAAAAGCACGCGCTTCCTTCAGTGGTCTTAAAGAGACAGGAGCCCAGTGGAAGAGCTGGAACTCCCCGGCACACTCAGCCAAGCATGCTGGGAGTCTTGGGGAGTTTCAGACGCCTTAGCTGGTGACTGGGGAAGTGTGGCCGTACTTACACTTCTCACTGAGATCAACAGCCTCCCATTCGTTCCCACCCCGGTCAGACAAATAAAGGGCCCTGCAGAGCAGCACAGCCACGGCTGCGAAATAGTGGGGCAACAGCGCCACCTACAGCACCCCCACAGAATCTACTTCCGTGGGCGTTTTTTTTTTGTTTGCTTGTTTTTTGTTTTGCTTTGTTTTGTTTTTTGTTTTTCTTCTCTTTCTTTCTTTCTTTTTTAATCTTTTTAAAGTCTTAAAGAGCCCAGCTGACATACATAGCAACTACCAGCGACACTTCTATAGCCATGAAAAGACAGAGGAATATGGTTCAGACGAAAATCAACCAGACAACCCCAGAGAGGGAGCCTGAAGGGATGGAAATGCACAATATTCCTGAAAAAGAATTCAGCAAAAAAGTCATAACCATGCTGACAGACCTACAGAGAAATGTGCAAGAACTGACAGAGGAAGTGAGGGAAGTGAGGAAAGACAATGCAGAAATCAGACAAGTGATCGACGGGCTAAACAGCAGACTGGATGAGAAGCAAGAGACTGTTAATGGAATAGAAAACAGAGAACAGGAATAAAGAGAAGTTGAGGCAGAGAGAGATAAAAGGATTTCTAGGAATGAAAGAATATTAAGAGAACTGTGTGACCAATCCAAAAGGAACAATATTCGCATTATAGGAGTACCAGTGGAAGAAGAGAGAGAAAAAGGGATAGAAAGTGTCGTTGAAGAAACAATTGCTGAAAACTTTCCCTCACCGGGGAAGGATATAGTCTCGCAGTACACCGAAGCCCACAGATCTCCCAACACAAGGGACCCAAGGAAGACAACACCAAGACACATAATAATTAAAAAGACAAAGATCAAAGATAAAGACAGAGTATTAACAGCATCTAGAGAGAGAAAAAAGATCACCTACAAAGGAAAACCCATCAGACTACCTACAGACTTCTCAACAGAAACCTTACAGGCCAGAAGAGAATAGCATGATATATTTAACGTTATGAAACAGAAGGGCCTCGAACCAAGAATATTGTATCCAGCACGATTATCATTTAAATATGATGGAGGGATTAAACAATTTCAAGACAAACGAAAGTTGAGGGAGTTTGCCTCTCATAAACCACCAATACAGGATATCTTAAACGGACTGCTCTAGATGGAAGCACTCTTAAGGCTAAAAAGATGTCACCAGAGAAAATAAAATCATAGCAAAGAAAGCAGACCACCCAAATACTAATTGAAGGCAAAGAATAAAACACCTAGTATATAAAGAATGGAGGAGGAAGAATAAGAAGGGAGAGAAATAAAGAAACATCAGACAGTGTTTACAATTACTTAACAAGAAAGTTAAGTTAGATTGTTAGATAGTAAAGAAGCAACCCTTGAACCTTTGGTAACCATGAATCTAAAGCCAGCAATGGCAATAAGTACATATCTATGAATAATCACCCTAAATGTAAATGGACTGAATGCACCAATCAAAAGACACAGAGTAACAGAATGGACAAAAAAGCAAGACCAATCTATATGCTGCTTAAAAGAGACTCACCTCAAACCCAAAGATATACACAGTCTAAAAGTAAAGGGATGGAAAAAGATATTTCATGCAAACAACAAGGAGAAAAAAGCAGGTGTTGCAGTACTTGTATCAGACCAAATAGACTTCAAAACGAAGAAAGTAGCAAGAGATAAAGAAGGACATTACATAATGATAAAGGGGTCAGTCCAACAAGAAGATATAACCATTATAAATATATATGCAACCAACACAGGAGCACCAGCATATGTGAAACAAATACGAACAGATTTAAAGGAGGAAATAGACAGCAGTGCATTCATTTTAGGAGATTCAACACACCACTCACATCACAGGACAAATCAACCAGACAGAAAATAAGTAAAGACACAGAGGCACTGAAAAACACACTAGAACGGATGGACCTAACAGACATCTACAGAACTCTACACCCCAAAGCAACAGGATACACATTCTTCTCAAGTGCACATGGAACATTTTCCAGACTAGACCACATACTGGGCCACAAAAAGAACCTCAGTAAATTCAAAAATATTGAAATCCTACCAACCAACTCTCAGATCACCAAGGTATAAAACTAGAAATAAATTTTAGAAAGAAATCAAAAAGGCTTACAAATTCATGGAGACTTAACAACATTCTCCTAATTAATCAATGGGTTAACGACCAAATCAAAACAGAAATCAAAGAATATATGGAGACTAATGACAACAACAACACAAAGCCACAACTTCTGTGAACGCAGCAAAGGCAGTTCTGAGAGGAAAGTATATTGCAATCCGGGCCTATTTAAAGAAGGAAGAACATTCCCAAATGAATAGTCTAAAGACACAATTACTGAAATTGAAAAAAGAAGAAGAAATGAGGCCCAAAGTCACGAGAAGGAGGGACATAATAAAGATCAGAGAAGAAATAAATAAAATTGAGAAGAATAAAACAATAGAAAAAATCAATGAAACCAAGAGCTGGTTCTTTGAAAAAATAAACAAAATAGATAAACCCCTAGCCAGACTCATTAAGAGAAAAAGAGAATCTACACACATAAACAGAATCAGAAATGAGAAAGGAAAAATCATGACGGACCCCACAGAAATACAAAGAATTATAAGACAATATTATGAGAATCTATATGCTAACAAGCTGAAAAACCTAGAAGAAATGGACAACTTCTTAGAAAAATACAACCTTCCAAGACTGACCAAGCAAGAAACAGAAAAAATAAACAGACCAATCACCAGCAACGAAATTGAAACGGTAATCAAAAAACTACCCATGAACAAAACCCCTGGACCAGATGGATTCACCTCTGAATTCTACCAGACATATAGAGAAGAAAAAACACCCATTCTCCTTAAAGTTTTCCAAAAAATAAAAGAGGATGGAATACTTCCAAACTCATTCTATGAAGCCAGCATCACTCTAATACCAAAACGGAGCAAAGATCTCACCAAAAAAGAAAATTACAGACCAATATCCCGATGAATATAGATGCTAAAATACTCAACAAAATATTAGCAAACCGAATTCAAAATATATCAAAAAGATCAGACACCATGATCAAGTGGGATTCATGCCATGGTTGCAAGGATGGTACAACATTCAAAAATCCATCAACATCATCCACCATATCAACAAAAAGAAGAACAAAAACCACATGATCATCTCCATAGATGCTGAAAAAGCATTTGACAAAATTCAGCATCCATTCATGATCAAAACTCTCAACAAAATGGGTATAGACGGCAAGTACCTCAACATCATAAAGGCTGTATATGACAAACCCACAGCTAACATTATACTTAATGGCGAGATGCTGAAAGCTTTTCATCTAAGATCGGGAACAAGACAGGGATGCCCACTCTCTCCACTGTTATTCAACATAGTACGGGACGTCCTAGCCACAGCAATCAGACAAAACAAAGACATGCATGGCATCCAGATTGGTAAAGGAGAAGTCAAATTGTCACTATTTGCAGATGACATGATACTGTACATAAAAAAGTCTAAAGACTACACTCCAAAACTACTAGAACTAATATCTGAATTCAGCAAAGTTGCAGGATACAAAATTAACACACAGAAATCTGTTGCTTTCCTATACACTAATGATGAACTAACAGAAAGAGAAATCAGAAAAACAATTCCATTCACAATTGCATCAAAAAGAATAAAATACCTAGGAATAAACCTAACGAAGGAAGTGAAAGACCTGTACTCTGAAAACTACAAGACACTCCTAAGAGAAATTAAAGAGGACACTAACAAATGGAAATGCATCCCATGCTCTTGGCTAGGAAGAATAAATATTGTCAAAATGGCTATACTACCTAAAGCAATCTACAGATTCAATGCAATCCCTATCAAACTACCAACATCTTTCTTCAATGAACTGGAACAAATAATTCTAAAATTCATATGGAACCACAAAAGACCCCGAATAGCCAAAGCAATCCTGAGAAGGAGGAATAAAACAGGGGGAATTACGCTCCCTGACTTCAAGCTCTACTACAAAGCCACAGTAATCAAGACAATTTGGTATTGGCACAAAAGCAGACCCACAGACCAGTGGAACAGAATAGAAAATCCAAACATTAACCCAAACATATACAGTCAATTAATATTTGATAAAGGAGCCTTGGATATACAATGGGGAGATGACGGCCTCTTCAGCAGCTGGTGTTGGCAAAACTGGACAGCTACATGTACGAGAATGAAACTGGACTACTGTCTAGCCCCATGCACAAAGGTAAACTCAAGGTGAATCAAAGACCTGAATGTAAGTCATGAAACCATAAAAGTCTTAGAAAAAAACATAAGCAAAAATCTCTTGGACATAAACATGAGCGACTTCTTCATGAACATATCTCCTCGGGCAAGGGAAACAAAAGCAAAAATGAACAAGTGGACTATATCAAGCTGAAAAGTTTCTGTACAGCAAAGGACCCCATCAGTAGAACAAGAAGACATGCTACAGTATGGGAGAATATATTCATAAATAACGTATCTGATAAAGGGTTGACATCCAAAATATATAAAGAACTCACGTACCTTAACAAACAAAGAGCCAATAATCCAATTAAGAAATGGGCAGAGGACATGAATAGACCCTTCTCTAAAGAAGAAATTCAGATGGCCAACAGGCACATGAAAAGATGCTCCACATCGCTAATCATCAGAGAAATGCAGATTAAAACCACAATGAGATATCACCTCACACCAGTGAGGATGGCCAACATCCAAAACACAAACAACAGCAAATATTGGTGAGGATGTGGAGAAAAGGGAACCCTCCTACACTGCTGGTGGAAATGCAAATTAGTTCAACCATTGTGGAAAGCAGTATGGAGGTTCCTCAAAAAACTCAAAATAGAAATACCATTTGACCCAGGAATTCCACTCCTAGGAATTTACCCTAAGAATGCAGCAGCCCAATTTGAAAAGGACAGATGCACCCCTATGTTTATTGCAGCACTATTTACAATAGCCAAGAAATGGAAGCAACCTAAGTGTCCATCAGTAGATGAATGGATAAAGAAGAGGTGGTACATATACACAATGGAATATTATTCAGCCATAAGAAGAAAACAAATCCTACCATTTTCAACAGCATGGATGGAGCTAGAGAGTATTATGCTCAGTGAAATAAGCCAAGTGGTAAAAGACAAGTATCAAATGATTTCACACATATGTGGAGTATAAGAACAAAGAAAAAATACTGAAGGAACAAAACAGCAGCAGACTCACAGAACCCAAGAACGGACTAATAGTTACCAAAGGGAAAGGGACTGGGGAAAATGGGTGGGAAGGGAGGGATAAGAGGGAAAAAGGGGCATTACGATTAGCAGATGTAATGTTGGGGGGGCACGGGGAGGGCTGTACAACTCAGAGAAGACAAGTAGTGATTCTATAGCATCTCACTACGCTGATGGACAGTGACTGTAATGGGGTTGGTGGGGGGGACCTGATGAAGGGGTAGTTTAATAACCATAATATTGCACATGTAACTGTAGATTAATGATACCAATATAAATTATATTAAAAAAAAGAAATTTAACATAAAAAAAGAAATTAGTAGATACTTAGACTCCAGCAAGGCAAACTCAATTTCAATATCTCTTTCTACAGCCTAGAAAATAATATATTTTATACTCAGACATTTCATATGTATTTACATTGTGGTGAAATAGAGGAACATTCCGTTGCGATGGAGGGTCTGTAGTGATTTGCATAAGGTTTTAGGATATTATTCTCACTACATACAATCAAATGTGAATTTTACTATTAAGGATTTGTGAAAAATTATAGTCCAAATTACTGTGACAAGTTGTCTTGAAAAACCTGAATACTGTTAAGGGTAAAATAGATTAGTTTGTGTTAGATCTCAACTGAGGATGGTTCAGTTCATCATTGCCTTCCACTCATGGGACTCTATCATTATCAGTTTGAAAGTCCTGTCTTGTATTTTATGTATCTTAGAATTTATTTCCTACACCTGTTTCCTTTTATATTCACTCGTCCTCCCTTTTGAATAGATTCTCACATTCATATATCATCAGGGAAATACATAGGTAGATCTTTTAGAAAACATACAGTATAGATGGGTGTATGTATATGTTTTTAAATACATTTAAAAATAAACAGTTGTAAAAAATATTTAGCTCTTAATATGTAGCAGGCACCTTCAAGTGTTTTTAATATATCAACTCATTTCTTAGAACAACTTTATGATGTAGGTATTATTGTTTTCTCCATTTACATATTAGGAAACTGAGGCACAGAGAGGTTATGTGATTTTTTCCAAGGTCACACAGCTCACAAGAAGTTGTGCCTAGTTAATCTGGCACCAGAATCTGGAAGTTTTAACCTGACTCTGTGTTCACTGCCTCTATGTATGTTGCATTGTATTGTAGATCTATTTCCCATATCTTTATTTTCATTTGACAGTGTATGTCTAAGATCTGTCCATGTTAGTGGATAAATGTTACTCATTGCTTCAAACTGTTACTCCTGCATCCCATTCTACAGTGTATTAGCTAATTTTATTTAACTGTTCGAGGCAGCGAGATTATGACCATTCTCTGCTGCTATGAGCAATACTGCAGCAAACATTCTGCAAAATTCTCTTTCAAATCTGTTTATACGTTCTGCTATGGAGAGGAATTGCTGGGTCATGTTATACACACACATTAAAGTTCACCTGTTGAAGTATTCACCAAGAATAGTCTTTCTCCAGTTTTCTAATGGGTTTATGGTGTTTTCTTATTGACTTAGTTTCTTGGGCGTTTTTTATATTGATGTAGAAACCTTTTTAAACTTTTAGATAGCTTTTGATTTTTTTTATTGATAGTTTAAAGTTTGTCACCTAGTCTAGTTATAATCACAAATTACAAGCAGATGTATTTCGCAGAAGCAAGAAATTTGGTGATAATCACAGATTAATTATTGTGACTGAAGCAAAAAGACAAAGATACAGTAGAAAGTTTACTAAGCATAGCAACCAAGTGACATAGGTGTTGCTCTCCCATATTAGGGATGATTAAACTGAAACTTACAGTAGTTAAATTACTTACCCATAGGATTGGAATTGAAGGTTAATAGTACTTGCACAAAGCAGGATGAAATGGGCCCCCAAATCATCATTTTTATCAGCAGAGTAAGTGATTCTGATGGATTTAAAGAAAGGAGTTTGTCAAAATATAATTAAGAACAAACCTCTGTCAATACAGAAAACCTCCCTGCAAAGGTAGAAGAATGAAAATAGTTCACTATTGAAGTAAACATTAGCCAGAATGTGGTATGCATCACAGGCAATCTGCTAAGAGGTTGCAAAGGCAGAAAGAAGTCTAACCCTTTTATATAGGCAAGCAGATTTAACCTATTACATACAAAGGGAAGGAAAGCACCTCACAATATAGGTAAGAGTAAGTGCTTGGTAAACAAATGTTTGTTGGGCCACACAAAAACAATGGGACATAGAAAGGAATTTTAACAGATTGCCACATTCCTCCCTAGGTTATATTATAATGCAGATATCTGTGCTGATAGCTGTCTTCCTGGAGCAGGTGCTCTATCAAAATTCTTTTTATGCTGTTGGTGAGTGGGATACGTCAAAGTTTTTTTTCTGAGACTTTTGGCCTTGATTGTTTCAACTGTGAAATAATCTGCATGTCACAATGGAACATCTTGGGGCAGCCTGTTCTATACCCCTACAAAAGAAAAAGAAACTTTTCAAAAAATCTGTGACAGGACACAGAATTTTGCATTTTGAAGCCAGCTGAAGTTATGTTCTTATCCTCCCACAGAAACTGGGGTGTAGAAGATCCCATCTTCCTTGGGTGTTTACATTCCAATGAGATGGTTCCCCAGTCCTTGAGAAAGCCATTCTTGGGTATTCATACAGATGAAAGGCTTATTTAACTTTTAAAATGATTTACATACTTTTCCAAAAAGATAGAGAAAGAACTTACAATAACACAGTTTCTGAAGCAAATGGTCTAAGAAAAGGAAGGGAAGGGAAATCACTCCTTGTATTTTTAACAGGGAAAATTAAGCCTCTTATTTATATTTCATATTTGAAATTTGCTGCTAATGTATTCCATAGTTAATACTCCTGGAGATTCTGCAATGTTCTGAATATCTTTTATCCATTGGTAATTTTAGGCTAACAATAAATATATTAATGCAAAACAAGGCATACACTTTGACAAAATTTTTATATGTATTAAAACAATTAGTCCTCCTGTAGGAAAAAATGGAAGGTCCATGGCCAGTATCCTCACCTTACCTTAATTTAATCTATTCATTGTATAACTGGGCTGATGTAAAGCCTACTGCACAAGCACATACTCGTATACCCATTGGAATAAGCCATTATTGTTTATAAAGAGTTGTTATAAAGAGCTCCCCCTGGTGCTAAGAGCAGAGCTTAGAGAAGAGAGCAAGGGAGCAGGAGAAAGGATAGTAGAGGCTGTAAGCGAGGGCAGAGGCTGGGGCAGAGGCTGAGGCAGACGGGATCCTAGCACTTGACCTACTGCTAAGAGAATAAAGCTTAGTATGAGCCCTTTTTTTTCAGATGGTAACCATTTAATTCACTCAATTAATTACATAAGATTTCAGCATTTTATGTGATTTTTTTATAATTGAAGATACCACTAATAAGAGATATAAATTTGAAATATTTCAAGAAGAGGTTGCTTAATGAAGTTATAGTTAAGAAATACATATAACCAATACCAGTTCAGATAAATTACTTTAAACAATAATTTAGAGATTTGACTTTCTTAATTTATATTAATATTTCCTGCTAGATAACATATAGTCTTAACAATTAAATCTATCTCTCTGGCTAATCTCCATTACAACCTGAATTATAGCTTCCATCTACATAAAGTCATAAAAATTGCATTCTTCCAATTTTTGTTGGTAATCAACTATGACATTGAATGGCATAAATCTGTTCATTTCCTCCTTCTTTGAAGAAATGAAAATAAAGTATATCTAAAAATGGTGATTAAACCAAGCAGAAGAGATTCTTGAAAGTTTTGATTTGGATTTAAATTATTCCTACCATTCATATGTAGCAATAAAAGAAAACCTGTTTTGTTCTTGAACTAAATATGACAGCTTAAAACTTAAACTTTTTTATTTCAGTTCAATTCGAAAAGCATCATTCAAACATAGCACTGCGTTGTCCAGCTCAAGCCTCGGGCAATGCCAGTGAGCACAGTCTAATGTAAGGGTCCTGGCTGGCAGCCTGAGCAGATGAAACCAGACGATTACATTTCCTGAGACTGACTCATTATGTTGCATTGAGCACATTTCTAGACCAATCCAATCTATATCTAAAGTTAAATTATCCACCATAATATCCATGATGGGGAGATGATCTGTAGATTTGTGACTTAATTTCTAGGGACTCTTGCATCTGAAAAAATTTTTAAATGACAAACTATGGAGTATTTTTTTGGTATCGTTAATATACAATCACTTGAACAACATTATGGTTACTAGACCCCCTACTATCAAGTCCCCCCCACATACCCCACTACAGTCACTGCCATCAGCATCGTAAAATGCTCTTAGAATCATTACATGTCTTCTCTATAAATACTGCCTTTCCCTGAAGAATGCTGTAGGTATTTTGATAGGGATTGCATTGAATCTGTAGATTGCTTTAGGCAGGATGGCCATTTTGGCAATATTAATTCTTCCTAGCTAAGAGCATGGGATGAAATTCCATTAACTAGTGTCCTCTTTAATTTTTCTTCAGAGTGTCTTGTAGTTTTTAGGGTATAGGTCTTTCACTTCCTTGGTTAGGTTTATTCCTACGTATTTTATTCTTTTTGATGCGATTTGAATGGAATTGTTTACCTGATTTCTCTTTCTGCTAGTTCACTGTTAGTGCATAGGAATGCCACAGATTTCTATGTATTAATTTTGTATCCCACAACTTTGCTGAATTCAGATATAAGATCTCATAGTTTTGGAGTGGATTCTTTAGGGTTTTTTTATGTGCATTATCATGTCATCTGCAAACCAGGAAGTTTAACTTCTTCCTTGCCAATCTGGATCCCTTTTATTTCTTTGTGTTGTCTGATTGCTGTGGCTAGAACCTCCAGAACTATGATGAATAAAAGTGGGGAGAGTGGGCATCCTTGTCTTGTTCCCGATTTTAAAAGAAAAACTTTCAGCTTCTCACTGTAAAGTATAATGTTGGCTGTGGGTTTTCATATATGGCCTTTATTATGTTGAGGTACTTGCCCTCTATACCCATTTTATTGAGAGTTTTTATCATGAATAGATGTTGAATTTTGTCGAATGCTTTTTCAGTATCTATGGAGATGATCATATGGTTTTTGTCCTCCTTTTTGTTGATGTAGTGGATGATGTTGATGGATTTTTGAATGATGTACCATCCTTGCATCCCTGGGATGAATCCCACTTGATAATGATAGACGATCTTTTTGATGTATTTTTGAATTCGGTTTGCTAATATTTTGTTGAGTATTTTTGCATCTATGTTCATCAGGGATATTGTTCTGTAATTTTCTTTGTTTATGGTGTCTTTGCCTGGTTTTTGTATTAGATTGATGTTGGTCTCATAGAATGAGTTTGGGAGTATTCCCTCATCTTCTACTTTTTGGAAAACTTTAAGGAGGATGGGTATTAGGTCTTCACTAAATGTTTGATAAAATTTAGCAGTGAAACCATCTGGTTGAGGAGTTTTGTTCTTAGATAGTTTTTTGATTACCAATTCAATTTCTTTGCTGGTAATTGGTCTATTCAGATTTTCTGTTTTTTTCTGGATCAGCCTTGGAAGGTTGTATTTTTCTAGAAGGTTATCCAGTTTGTTAGCATATAATTTTTCATAGTATTCTCTCATAATTCTTAGTTTTCCTGTGGTGTCTGTAGTGATTTTTCCATTCTCATTTCAGATTCTGTTTATATGTGTAGACTCTCTTTTTATCTTAATAAGTCTGGCTAGGGGTTTATCCATTTTGTTTATTTTCTCGAAGAACCAGCTTCTGCTTTCATTGATTCTTTCTATTGCTTTATTCTTCTCAATTTTATTTATTTCTGCTTTAATCTTTACTATGTCCCTCCCTCTACTGGCTTTGAGCCTCATTTGTTCTTCCTTTTCTAGTTTCATTAATTGCGAGTTTAGACTGTTCATTTGGGTTTGTTCTTCTTTCCTGAGGTAGGCCTGTATTGCAATATATTTCCCTCTTAGCATGGCCTTCACTGCATCCCACAGATTTTGCAGTGTTGAATTACTGTTGTCATTTGTCTCCATATATTGCTTGATCTCTGTTTTTATTTGGTGATTGATCCATTGATTACTTAGGAGCATGTTATTAAGCCTCCATGTGTTTGTGGGCTTTTTCATTTTCTTTGTGTAATTTATTTCTAGTTTCATACCTTAGTGATCTGAGAAGCTCATTGGTACAACTTCAATCTTTTTGAATTTACTTATGCTCTTTTTGTGGCCTAGTATATCATCTACTCTTGAAAATGTTCATGTGCACTTGAGAAGAATGTGTATCCTGTTGCTTTTTGATGGAGTGTTCTGTAGATGTTGATTAGGTCCATCTGTTCTAATACGTTGTTCAGTGCCTCTGTCTATTTATTTTCTGTCTGGTTGATCTGTCCTTTGGAGTGAGTGGTGTGTTGAAGTCTTCCAAAAATGAATGCATTGCATTCTATTTCCCCCTTTAATTCTGTTAGTATTTGTTTCACATATCCTGGCGCTCCTGTGTTGGATGCATATATGTTTATAATTGTTATATCTTCTTGTTGGACTGACCCCTTTATCATTATGTAATGTCCTTCTTTGTCTCTTGTAACTTTGTTTGTTTTGAAGTCTATTTTGTCTGATACAAGTACTGCAACTCCTGCTTTTTTCTCCCTATTAGTTGCATGAAATATCTTTTTCCATCACTTTACTTTCAGCCTGTGTATGTCTTTGTGTTTGAAGTGAGTCTCTTGTAGGCAGCATATAGATGGGTCTTGTTTTTTTTATTCATTCAGTGACTCTATATCTTTTGATTGGTGCATTCAGACCATTTACATTTAGGGTGATTATCGATAGGTATGTACTTATTGCCATTGCAGGCTTTAGATTTGTGGTTACCAAAGGTTCAAGAACCAAAGTAATTCCCTTACTATCTAACAGTCTAATTTAACTCACTTTGTATGCTATTACAAACACAACCTAAAGCTTTTTTTTTCTCCTTTTTCTTCTTCCTCCATTCTTTGTATGTTATGAATCATATTCTGTACTCTTTGTCTATCCCTTGGGTGAAATTTTTTTAGCTTTAATATTTCCATCTATAAGAGTCCCTACAAAATGCACTGTACAGGTGGTTTGTGGAAGGTAAATTCTCTCAGCTTTTGCTTATTTGAAAATTGTTTAATCCCTCCTTCAAATTTAAATGATAACCTTGTCAGGTAGAGTATTCTTGGTTCAAGGCCCTTCTGCTTCATTGTATTAAATATATCATGCCACTCCCTTCTGGCCTGTAAGGTTTCTGTTGACAAATCTGATGATAGCCTGATGGGTTTTCCTCTGTATGTGACCTCTTTTCTCTCTCTAGCTCCTTTGAAAAGTCTGTCTTTATCCTTTATCTTTGCCATTTTAATTATTATATGTCTTGATGTTGTCTTCCTTGGGTCCCTTGTGATGGGAGATCTGTGCACCTGCATGGCCTGAGAGAATATCTCCTTCCCCAGATTGGGGAAATTTTCAGCAATTACCTCCTCAATGACACGTTCTATCTCTTTTTCTCTCTCTTCTTCTTCTGGTACCCTATAAAGTGAATATTGTTCCTTCTGGATTGCTCACACAGCTCTCTCAATATTCTTTCATTCTTAGAGATTCATTTCTCTCTCTGTGCCTCCGCTTCTTTGCATTCCTTTTCTCTAATTTCCATTCCATTTACCATCTCTTCTACTACATCTAATCTGCTTTGAAATCCCTCCATTGTATGTTTCACTTCAGATATGGAATTTCTTAATGATTGAATCTCTGACTTAAATTCGTTCCTGAGTTCTTGAATATTTTTCTCTACTTCCATAAGCATGTTTATAATTTTTATTTTGAACTCTCAGGAAGATTGGTGAGTTCACTTTCATTTGGCCCATTTTCTGGTATTTGTTAATAGTAGTAAACATTGGTCTGGGGGGAGGAAAGGTCTGTTTCCTGATTACTGAATGCAGTGCCTGTCTCCAGTGTCAGAGCCAGTGGGCCAAGCACACACGTGTAAGCCTCTGTGCTTTGCGTCTCTAGCTGTTGTAGGCGGCGCCTCCTTCTGGCTGGCCTGATGCCAGTGAAGTGACTGCTGGTTTGCAAGCAGGTGCCAGCAGGGCATGAGGAAGGCTCAGCAGGCTGTGTGTCACAGTGGGGAGCCTAGGATCTGAGTAGGCTGCTACTGGGATTGAGCACCTGAAGCTCCTCAAAGTTCCCAACCAGCTGGGCAGAGCATGCCCAAACAACCTTGTCCGGCTCTCCCTTCTTCCGTGCAGCAAGCTCCATGCAAACCCCGCCCCTTCAGCAGCCCTCTCGCTGCTAGGAAGCCTCTCAGACTGCCGGCCTTTCCTCTGACAAAGAGCGGCCAGGTGTGGATCCCGTCATCCACAAACGGCCAGAATGTCAGTCTCCCAGGCCCTCCGCCTGTCTGAGCTCCCCAATATCCAGAGCACTACACAATATAGGCTTCTGCTCACAAAGCAGATCTCCAGGGCTTGGTGTTCAGCAGTCCCAGGCCTGGACCCCCTCCACACCCCACCTCTCTTCCTCTCTTCCTCTCACCTGTGAGCTGGGGTGGGGGAAGGGCCTGGGTCCCACCGGACCAAGGCCCTTTGCACATTACCCTGCTTCGTGAGGCCCGGTCTGCTCATGAGGTCCATATGCAGTCCAGCTCAGCCCTCTTTCCTCTTGCTGTTTTAGGGTTAGTTGCATTAGTTAACTATATTTTTGTATTACCTGTGGTTTTGGGAGGAGTTCTCCGTGTCACCTCTCACGCTGCCATCTTGAATCTCAGTATGAGCCCTTTTTTACTTCCAATGTTCCGTTGACATTATTTGGTCTTGCTGAATCCAGAGTGAATTTGCCTGGGACTGAGAGACACTCCCTACAACTTATTAGCTCAACACTACTATTCCCTTTTATAGATAATAACAGGAAATGGTACGGATAGGAAATTGAGATCGTATAGATAGGAAATTGAGCACAGAATTGAAATAATATAACCGAAGGTAGCTTGGTTCTGAAGGCTAGCTAATTAGCCACTCTAATATGCTGGTATCTCTTTTACCTACAATTTATTCTCTTTTTTTCCCCATCCCCTCATATCTTCCACCTCTCCTTAAATAAATTTTGATGGCACTTTAATTCTGAAAAGCACTAATAGTTTCCTTCTGGACACATAAAAGCTCAATTTTTTGAAGGACCCACAGTACTCTGATAAGAAACGATAGCTATTATATATTTGAGTGTTTGAAATTAATGCCTCATTAATTACTGTTCAATAAAACATAAACTTATAAAGCCTTAAGGCAGGCTAGACAAAAGACAAAGCTTGACTCATAGTTTTTGTTTCTTTTCATCATAAAGTATTTAGGATGGCTTTAAAAAAATCTGAAATAGTTTATTGTATTTCTATTAAAACAAAATTTTTGTATAACACAATCATGCTTATGAGCATATAGCTACTAAAGCAAAAATCTTGCCTGCCAAATATAAATTTCCTTATTAAATGTCCTAGGTAAATCAAGTGTGGGCATTAGGCTAAACACTGAGAATAGTTGAGGATGATAAGGTCCTGGCCTTCAGAAATTTACACACTAATGGGCAAGATGGATCCATTAACATTCCAAGCAGTGTTACAGTTATAAAACCTTTTGTGCGTTCATTATCTTATTTGATCTTCGTTGCAACAAGTGATGGAGATCTGACTTTAATTCTCACTTTGCAGGTAAAGGAATTGAGGCTCAGAAAGGTTAATTAATTTGTCCAAATTTACACACTAAATGAGTGGAAACCAGAGCTTATTCTCAAGTATTATGCTCATTCAACTCCATCACAGCTTCTTAGTTTACTAATACTGCCCTTTAAAAAATAAAACCAAGACGTCTACTATTAACCAGTCAATAAAAATTTTACTAAAAAAATTTATTTTGATTTGTTCTCAATATCTAATTTGGAGAAAGAGATGGTCATCGTTTGTTTTGCACTATAGAACCCGCATTTCATCCGTATTCTGGCTAGCTACACCACAGTTTGCAACAGGGTGGATCCCAAGCTTTCCCTTGACCTTAGGATTTGTAGCAAACACTACTGCTCCAATCCTTTGGAGCTTGTGTGTGCCCCTGCCCAGCGTCCATGTGCATTTGCTTCCACTGGCCTGCATAGAAGACTCTAGAAGATGCCCTCAGGACCCTGGAATGTCTCTGCTCTCACACAGCCAATAACTGAAAAGCATAGGAATAAACTGCACAAGACCTCCCTACAGAGAAAGATTGAAGATTGCTATTTCTGGAGAATGCTGGAAACACACTCTTCTTCTGAACTTTACCTGAAATCATACCCTTACTTGGCTTCCTTCCTATCCCCACACTCCTTTCTGGTTTTTCCAAGGCATACTGCTGCCTTCCTCACTTACAGAAGGATCATTGTCTCAGGGTCAACTTGTAGGAGATCTGACCTAGGAGTGGAAGATCAAGTGACCTGTGCCTACGTCAACTGATGATTCATGTTCTCTTGCCACATATTTGTCTTTAGAGTTGGTATCCATTTTAAAGCAATGAGACACTGTAAATAAGATTTCCCTAGAAATCTTATGGGAAAGAACATTGTGTCTTCTTAAGGGAATTGAAACTGAAAGAATGTAAAGTCTTGACTTCATACAGCTAGTTTTTCTGAACCTGTTGGAGAGCAGAGCCAAAACATGAAGAGTCAAGTTGAGGCAAGTGGTGGGGAGAAAACAGATGCTAAGAATATCATTTATGCCCGTACAACAAGGCAGCCCTACCTCTGGACTTCTCAGAATGTGAGCCAAAAATTTCCCCTTCATGCTTCTGCCAGATTGGCTCAAATTTTCTAAAGAATAAACTGTTCCTCCTTCTTAACAGAGGATAATGAGATACATTTTTCAATTGAGATAAAGTAAGGAGGGTTAAGTCATTTTTTTCTCAGCAAAGAAGAATATTTTGAAACCATTCAATATACTCCAGTTTGAGGACTATGCACTTAAAAGTAGAGAAGACATCCCTGACTTTTTTAGCTATTGGTATAAATGTTTTCCAGCAAAATAAAAGGCCTCTCTGAAATACTGTTTTGTGCTGATAAAAAATTTCATCTTTGGCAGTAAAACCAGATTGTAGTTAGTGCAGTACAAATGATTTTAGTAATGTTTCACTAAATTAACCCAAGGCTTTATACACTTTGTATAGAATGCTTTAGGTATTGTACTATCAATTATTATTTACAAATGTTGAGAGAGAAGGAGGTAGCATGAATAATACTAATGGTAGTATATCCTTACTGAAAAGAAATAATGCTATTATTATCTTATTATTACTTAGAAACAGTATATAACTAAGAATATGGGTTCTGGAGCCATACAGATTCAGGAACTGTGTGTAAATTCTGACAGAATCTAGCGATCTGGTTGTCTGATTTTTGGAAAATACAACTTTTCTGAGACTGAATAGCCTTATCTGTAAAATGAGAATTATGATGATATTGATAGCTATCTGAGGAATCAGTGAGATAATGCATGTTGAAATTCTTAACACAATGTGGTCTATGTAGAAAAAAATGTAAAATTAGCCATTGTCTTTGTTTCTTTGGAGGAAATAATTTATTCATATTTGTTATATACACTGTTTCTGTAGGAAATACTTTTTCACACACACACACAAAAATCTCCAAAACTTAGTATGAAAAAGCTCACATAGCTATAAGTAAAATATTTCACTTCATCTTATACCTCTGGAGAGGCTCCTCCTGCCATAGGCACAGTGGCCAAATAAAGAAAGCTTTTAGGTGGTACATAAGAAGTGTTGAGTTAATGAATGCTTCTTCACTGTGAAGATGTGCTTTTCTGACATCAAAAATGTGTGCAGATTTAATTTTAACCAATCAAGTGTTTGATTTTTTTACATCATGTATTTGAAAAAAAAGTTTAACTTTTAATGAATATTTTCTTTTCTTACATTACTGATCAATATGTGTAATTTTTAATAATAAAAATGGGCAAAAATCATGACTAATCAGGTAGCATTGCAAAGCTTTGAAATTGTGAAACATTTTAAAATATATTAGCATATTTAACTCAAAATACCTACTGTTGAGAGGTTGTGTTACTATCCTCACATCACAAACTAATGAACTGAGGTTTATAAAAATCAAATAAATTAAGTGAAGTTGCAGAGTAGAGATACTGAATTTTCCACCTGATACTAAATCTCATTTTTCTCAGATTAAATCTTGCTACTTTGAATTAGTCACTCATGGAAGAAGCTATGATAAAATCTGAAGGAAGGAAAATTTGGTGTTAAACTTTTGACAAACATGTGCAGGAGAATCTCTGCATGATCTAAATCCAGCCAAACCCGGCATACAGTCCATCTGGGCTGGAGCCGAAGACAATGCCTTTATTCTGAGGAACATGATGGGAAGGATTCTGCCCTTCACTGGCTTTCCTGGGAGTTATTTACTGGATTGGCATAATTGTCAGTTATTTTATCTGAGAAAATTTAATATAAAAAATGCTAAGCAGGAATTGGTTTTTAAAAATTATGAAATTGTCAAAAAGCAAAAATGGAACATTAAAACAGTGGTATTCGTAGCATGGTCCATTGACCCCTAGAGATCACTAAAACTGTTTAATGGTGTCTATGACATTAAAAAAATGTATGTATCCAGAATAATACTAAGACACAATTTAGTTTTTTCACTCTGACTTTTGTCCTCATGAGTGAAGTTTTTCCAGAGAATGTGTGGTGTGATGATATCATCACTGATGATTAATGGAAAACAAGCTATCTATTGTGTTTTCCAGAATTTCCGGCTACTAAAGTTTAGGTCGATAGATGTACATATTTAAAGATTAGTTCGTTCTTCTATTATGTTTTTAGTAGGCTATCTATAGTTATACCTGCTACAATCTCTGTATCCTCACTATTGCCCAATAAAACTGTTATTTGGAAATCCAAAAATTTCCTTGTAAATATGTGTAAATATAGTATGAAGTAACTGCACTGTATTTTCTTGCTTTATAATAATACTTTGTTATTTCAAAACACATGAATTTTCAAGTTTCATGAACAACTGTTATTTATTTAAGAAAATCCATGAGATTTTTTGCTTGTAATTAAGAATAGATCACTACTTTAAAAAGGGAGTTGAGAAGACTTGCTTTCTCAACACAGTGTACATTTTTCATCTAAAGGGGCTAAAAAAGATAGAACTAATATAGAGAAATTTCTGATGCATAAAAGCAAATCTACCAAGTATACTAGGACAGATTAAGTATGATATAAACCATATTTTCCTCATGTTTATGGGTGTTAATGATTTGTTTGATTTTGTATTACGAACAAAATTTTTCTAGAAGTCTATAGAAACAAGCTGTTTTGTTAACAAAGGTAAAGAATTTCTTCAATGGACATGTGAGAAGACTGGACAGAACAGAAGGGGGAAAAATGAGCTTGATAGAGGTCAATTAAAATCATTAAAGCCCAAAGACAAAAACAAAATAGAGTGAAAAAAGAAAATGGATCATCTAAGCAGTATGGGATGTTATCAAGTATTCTGACATACGGTCATTAGAGTCTGAAAAGGGAAAAGAAGAATGAGAAAGGTAGGCAGAAAGACAGTGGCTGATATTTTTATTTTTTTAGTTAATAAGAAGTAATAAACCACAATTCTTAAACCTCAGAGAAATCAAAAAAAGGACAAATAGAAATTAAAAGACACTTAGATATGTCATAATCAGTGCTTAAAACCAAAGATAAAAAGAAAATGTTAAATAAATCCAGAAAGAAGAAGAAACATTCGAAAGGAAACAAGAAAGAATTACAGGAGATTTCAGAAACTGTACCAGCAGAGAGTGGTAAGATTTATTTAAAATACTGGGAAAAAATATGCTGTAAATACAGAAATCAACAACCAGCGAGAATAACTTCAAAAAATCAAGACAAAACAATACAAAGAGAATCTATTACCAGTATACCTATATTGAAGGAAATATTAAAGAAACATACTGTAGGCAGGACATGATGCAAATAGTAATTTGTATTTACACAAAAAAAGGATGAGTATGGAAAACTGTAAAAATAAGTATAAGTATAAATTTTTATATTCTTAATATCTTCAAATTACAATTAATCAGGTAAAGAAAAATTAACAAAGTATCATGAAGTTTATAGCATACATACAAATAAAGTGTAAAAAAATAATAGCACAAAGGATGGGAGAGGGGAGGTGGATATATATTATTGTAAGCCTTTTGTTCTATACAGGAGATAGCATAATATTATTTTAAAGAGAACTATGATAAGCATATTTTGTTAACAGAAGGGTACACTGTAAAATAATAATATATAAATAATAACCAATAGAAGAGATAAAATGGAACTAAAATTTATTGAAATGATCAAAAAGAAGGTATGAGATGAGGAAAAGAGTGGAAAAATAGGACAAAAAAATTAATTTTCCATTAAAAGGCAATGATTGTCAAATTGACTAAAAAATAAGAACCTACTATTTACTGACTAGAAGAAATTAATTTAAAATATGAAGATATTGATAGGCTAAAAGTAAAGTGATGGGAAAAGATATACTAAGCAAAATGAAGAAAACTGGAGAAAGTATATTAGCAGATAAAGCCAACTTTAGAACAAAGTATATTCCAGAGATAAAGATGGATACCACAAAATGATAAAAGAGTATATTCATCAAAATGACAAAATGATCTTAACATGAAATGCATCTGACAATAGAGCTTTAAAATACACAAGGCAAAAACTGAAATAAATAAATCTCACAGTTATGGTTGGAGTCCTTAACATACTTCTTTTTAATATTATTTTTTTAAGTGCAAAAAAAAGCAACTTTATTAATAATCACCAAAAACTGTGAACAAACTCTCCATCAGATATTAAGTGGATAAGTAAAATATGGGACATAGTATTCCACAGTGGGATACTATGTAATTTTGTAAAGGAATCAATTACTGACAGGTGCAACAACAGAGATGATGTTGATTACATTATGAAAGTAAAGAAGCCAAATACAAAAAACTATATACTGTGTAATTCTTTTTATGTGGCATTTTTATATGGGCATTATTATATGCAAAACCAGAGAGGTAGCCTCTCAGTGGTTGCCTGAAGCTGGGATTTGCTTTAAAGTGCCATGGGGAACATTTGAGAATGGAAATTGTCTGTACATTGATGTGGTGGCGTTTACATGACTTACATACATCTCTGAAAACCTCTCAAACTAAATACTTACAAGGAGTAGATTGTTTTGTTATATGTATTACATATACAAGTATATATAGTTGAGCCTGACTTTAGACAAAATTTTTAAGGCAGAAAAAAAAATCATCTGAGCCTTTTACTAGGAAGTAAGTTATTTCAACTCAAGAGTCTCTGATCTTTTTCTGTAAAGAAAATAAAAATATGTAGCTTTGATTGGTGTTATGGGTTTGGCCCTTATTAAGCATGAAATCAATATTAGCTACTTTTATTATTAGTTTTACAAAAGATCGACATAAATCTTATAAATGTATACATCTTTTGACTGATACATCAAAAAAAGGAAAGAAAATCAGTTAAAATTTTGTTTTCTGTCTATACTATGGAAATAAATAAAATCTATCAGTTTAGCAAGGATTTTCAAAGCCTAGTATTCAGTTCCTAATTTTAATTACTTATTTTTTTCTTCCTGCTTCTATTTTGGTGTACTCTATATAATGGAATATTTCTGAAACCTTTAGCACAAATTTATGGAAGGATATTCAATCTTGGAAATATGTACCTTACATATATTAGAGCAAAGAGTCAGGATAAAAATAGTATTTATAATAAAATCTCTTATTTGTAAAAATGAGTAATATATGTGAGCAGAAAAATGTCTGAAAAGGTAAACTCCAAAACTTTAATATTGATCAGTTCTGGGTTGTGAGATAAGAGTATTATTTCTATCTTTTTATCTGATTATATTGTCTATTTTTTACTTCATTATTATGACTGACTTTTCAAATTAAAAAAAAGTTTTATAAAGAAAAAGTATGCAAAATAAAGTAAAATGTGGCTAATGTTGTACATGCTCATTATAGTAAAGAAATTGCCCAAGCAAGAAGACATTTGTTACATTTCCCTAATTGCTGTAGTTCATTATTTACAAAGGCAGATTGGCTGAAAACCATCTATCACTCAGAGTACAACTATGGACTTAAAAAATGCTTTTCCAAAATATTCCAGAGAGGCCTAGGTCAAAAAAATATCAAGTATTGCTGATAAACTTATTCTCTATGGTTTAAAACCATATCTTCTGGAAAGACATGAGCTTAAATAATTTAGAACGTACAGCCTTCTCTTCTGCAGTGCATAGTCAAGAAACAGAGTCCATGGCCCATTTCTTTAAAGAGGAAATAGATAAAATCTGTCACTAATAAGATTTTTCAAAGTTCAGTGTTCAGGTCCCTAGATATTTTTATTATTTTTTGTTGTTGTTAATTTTTCCCCCTCTAGTTCTAGTTTCAAAATAGCAAAATAAAGAGAATATTATAGCTGATGTATATGACAAATTGACTACAAGTGACTTCAGGGTTTTGGCCTTTGATTCAGAAGATGTGGGTTGTCTCTGAACTTGGGAAGCTATGCGTTTTCAAAAATCACTCCATCTCTCCAAGACTTAATTGCCTTACATAATAATTAAAGTTAGGATTTAATGAACTCTCAGGTCTTTTCAGTCTGTAAAATTATATTTTATACATTTACAACTAAATTCCTATGGATAAAAACAAACTTACAAAATCCCAAAACAGATTAATGTGTTAATTATATTAATTATAAATTCTCATGACTGCCAAGACCACACAAAGTTTTCCTATAAGCAATATCTTATTGTTTGATAATAACTCTCCCAAGTGATTATCAGGTGCATTCTCTCATGAAAGTAATAATATATATTTATTTGGAGGTCATTTAACTTATTAGTTTCAATTAAAGGGAAAATCAGCATAACATATTTACTCCAAATATATGTAAGCTTGTTTTGGCTCTTTAACAAGAACCAAAGTTAATTCCATAGAACAGTGTAAAGATTAGTTATAAATCTAAATAAAAAATTTAAAAAGTAGATAAAAGAAGGAATATAAGAGCATAGAAAAAGAGATGTAGGAAGGAAGAAAGAGAAATATAGTTGCTCTTGACCCTATTAAGAATATTTAAGTTACTCACATTAATGGATACATCAGACAGAAAATTAATAAGGAAATATGGGCCTTGAACAACACATTAGACCAGAAGTAATATATATATATATATACATATAACATTCCATCTAAAACAGCAGACTACACATTCTTTTTAAGTGTACTTGGAACCTTCTCCAGAGAGATCACATGGTAGGCCATAAAACAAGTCTCAGTAAATTTAAGAAGACTGAAATCATATCAAGCATCTTTTCTGATCACAATAGTATGAAACTAAAAATCAACTGTAGGAAAAAAACTGGAAAAAAACCCTACCTAAACTGGAAAAAACTCATACCTAAATGAGACAAGTACTCTACTAAAAAAAAAAAGAAGAAGAAAAAAAAATTGCAGGCTAATATCCCTGATAAATAGATGAAAAATCCTTAACAAAATACTAGCAAACTGAATTTAACAATAGAGTAAAAGGATTTTACACCATGATAAGTGGATTATTCCAGGGATGCAAGGATATTTCAATATCCACAAATCAATCAATGTGCCATACCACATTAACAAATAAAGGATAAAAATGATATGATCATCTCAATAGATGCAGAAAAAGCATTTGACAAAATTCAACATCCATTTATGATAAAAACTCTCAAAAAAGTGGTTATAGAGGGAATGTACTACAACATAATAAAGGCTGTATATGACAAACCTATTACTAACATCAAACTCAATGATGAAAAGTTGAAAGCTTTTTCCTCCCAAGATCAGAAATGAGAAAAGGATGGCCACTTTCATCACTTTTATTCATCATAGCATTGGAAGTCATAGCCACAGCAATTAGGTGATATAAAAAAAAGTCACCCAAATTGGAAAGGAAGAAGTAAAACTGCTCCTATTTGAAGATGACATTCTATATATAGAAACCCTAAAGCCTCCACCTAAAAACTATCAGAGCTAATAAATGATTCAATAAATTCGCAGGATGCAAAATGAATACACAGACATCTGTTGCATTTCTATTCACTAACAATGAACTATTAGGAAGAGAAATTATGAAAAAAAATTTCAATTTACAATTGCATCAAAAAGAATAAAACACCTAGGAATAAATTTAGCCAATATGATAAAAGGCCTGTACTCTAAAATTGCAAGACACTGATTAAAGAAAGTAAAAACTACACAAATAAAATGAAAGAGAGATGTACTGTTCTTATGGATTAGAAGTAATATTGTTAAAATGTCCAAATTACCCAAAGCAATCTATAGATTTAATGCAATCCCTATCAAATACCAATGGTATTTTTCATAGAACTAGAGCAAATAATCCTAAAATTTGTGTAGATCCACAAAACATCCTGAACACTAAAGCAATCTTGAGAAAAACAAAATGAGGTATCACATTCCTGGATTTCAAACTACACTACAAAATTATAGTAATCAAAGCAGTATGGTACTGGTAAAAAAACAGACACATAAATCAATGGAACAGATACACAATCTAGAAACAGACTCATGCTTATGTGCTCAATTAATCTATGACAAAGGGAGCAAGAATATACAATAAGGAAAAGACAGTTTATTCAATAAATGGTGTTTGGAAAACTGGACAGTTATATGTAAAGGAATTAAACTGGACCACTTTCTTACACCTTATACAAAAATAAACTCAAAACAGATTAAAAACTTATTTAAGACCTGAAACCACAAAACTTGGTAGAAAACATAGGCAGTAAGCATTTTGACAATATTCTTTTTTTTCTTCCTTTTTTTAGTTTATTTTGGTATCATTAATCTACAATTACATGTGCAATATTATGGTGATTAAACTACCCCCTTCATCAGGTCCCCCCCACCAACCCCATTACAGTCACTGTCCATCAGCGTAGTGAGAATTTTTTGGAGCTATCTCCTCAGGCAAGGAAAACAAAAGCAAAAGTAAACAAATGGGGCTCTTATCTAATTAAAGAGCTTTTGCACAGTGAGGCAAACCATCAAGAAAACAAAAAAACAACTGGCTGAATGGGAGAAAATACTCACAAATGATATATTTGATAAGGGGTTGATATCTAAAATGTACAAAGTGCTCATACAACTCAATATAAAAAAAATCAAAAAGTTGGCAGAAGATTGGAGTAGACATTTTTCCAAAAGAAGATACACAGATGGCCAACAGACACATGAAAAGATGCTCAATATCACTAACCATCAGGGAAATGCAAATTAAAACCACAATGAGCTGTCATCCCACATCTGTCAGAATGGCTATTATCAAAAAGACAAGAAATAACTAGTGTTGGAGAGAATATGGAGAAAAGGGAACCTTCCTGCACCATTGATGGGAATCTAAATTGGTACAGCTGCTAATGGAAAACAGTTTGAAAGCTCCTTAAAAATTGAAAATAGAACTACCATATGTTCCAGATACTCCACTTCTGGTATTTATCTGAAGGAAATGAAAACACTAATATGAAAAGACATAGGTACCCCTGTGTTCATAACAGCATTATTTACAATAGCCAAGATATGGAAGAAAGAATGAAATCTTTCCATTTATGACACCATGGATGAACCTAGAGGACATTATGTTAAGCAAAATAAGTCTGACATAAAAGACAAATATCATGTGATTTTACTTACATGGAATCCAAAAAACAGAACAAATGAACCAACAAAACAAAACAGAAACAGGATCATAGAGAGCGAAAACACTAATGGTTGCCAGAGGGGAGGGGAGTGTGGGGATGGATAAAATACATGATGGAGATTAGTGCAATGTTATAGTTATAAAATAAATAAGATACAGGGATATAATGTATATCATAGAGAATATAGCCAATGGTATTGTAACACCTTGGTGTGGTAACAGATGGTAACTAGACTTACTGTGGTGACCATACATAGTGTATACAAAATAACAAATCACTGTGTTGTACACCTAAAACTAATACAACATTGTATGTCAATTATTCTTTAATTAAAAAAATAATAAGAGAATGTTTAAGTCAATAATGTCTTAGCCCATGTTCTCTAAAATACAGGCCCTGAAGTGAAAACTTAAATGCTAACACTTTATGAGTGAGTGATATCTCAGGAAAACTGGAATGAGGGAAAATGAGCTGAAGATGGAAGAAGACCCCACATAAGGGGGTGCAATTCTAACCTGGCTATAGCCGCATAACAAATACAGTCAATTGTTCAGTGAGGAATATCTGAAAGAACCATTGTGTGCAGAAAGTTCCTCTGTTTTTTATCTCTCACTGGCCAAGTTCACTCCATAGAGTTCCTTATACTCAGAGTTCCAGGTTTTGTTGTCCAGTATTGCTGGGCGTCTTCTGGGGAAGCTGACTTCAAAGGCAGCCTCCAAAAGGTCCAGTGGTGCCTTATGTCTCAGAGGTGAGAGAACCCGTGGTAGAAGGCAATTAGTGTAGCTAAAGGGTGTGAGGTACAGTACTGCCCTTTCATGTCAGTGAGCAAGATGGCTAACCTGGAGCCCTGGCCAAAGGGTCTGGCTGCCCAAGCTGGTAGATTACCTTGAGGACGTGGGTATTGCCACAAGGTGGCATCAGAGCTCAGAAGAACTTCCTCTCAAAACAGATTAAATTTACCAGAATGAAAATGATTCCAGGCAGTCTTCTTGGCAGTTCATCACAGAGAGCTGAAAGTGGTGGCTTAGCAAGCTGGAGAGTTCGCAAAACTGTGTCCCACACATGAGGTGATAATTCTCCATTCCTGTCTTTAGTCTTAGAATGATAACAACATTTTTGTAAACTAGCACACATTTCTGATCTATGCATTCACTGATGGTAGGTAACATTCTGAAGAAATCCAGTCCTGAAAATCAATCTGCAAGGAAGTAATGTATAAGAGGAAAGAATAGCTCTCCTTGATATCCATTCACTGCCTGAAATATTTTTTCAGGTTGTTAGGGTCAGCATAATTTCCATTGATTAGCTTTTATGCAATCCTTGGGTGGCCAATGATAAAGATTTATTTTTAATGATATCTAAGGATGAATTTCAACTGGGCAAAGGGTTTTTAGCAATGGTTGTCTTCTTTTTAAAAACAATGTCTAAGAAGAAAACAACCAGAACTGTCTACCTTAAATGATTTTGATGTAATTACAGCACTGGAACATTAGTTCTTGGAACTGTCAAACATGTGTCTTTTAAAGAATTGAACCTTTCTTGAGAGAGAAAAGAAGCCATCAAAACTGCTGAGCAAAGTTAATGGATGATTTGTTTCTCCTTGTGTAACTGCAAAGAAAGATAAACCATGAACCATAAATCTGTGTTTCTTCTTTCTTTAATCTGTATTCAGCTTTAGTTCACTGACATCAGAAAGATTTCTTGTCATTAGAGGCCTGCAGACTGCCTAGATAATTCAGAAAAAATTCCATGTGCATAGGAGGAAAGATGATATTTCAATAGATCTATAGACGGCCTATTGATTTAATAATTATTTTGTTGATTTGTAGGAAGTACTTTAAGATCGCTTTAAATTCTGAATTTTTATATATATTGGAATCCAAAAATTCCAATATTTCCTAAAAATGAGCTAAAGTTATTATATAATTTTGTCCATAAGTTTTTTTTTTTTGACTGGGGCTGCAATTTTTATCAATAACCATCCTCTACTCTTTTTTATAGTAAAAGAACCCTTAAAAATTAGCAAGATACATGGTTATCAGAAAAAAGACCATATTCCCTAGCAGGAAGGTATACCCACCTCACTAAACATTGGCCCATGGCTTATGAATAGAAGTGTATAGACACCTTCGAGATCTTGTCCTTGAAGGAAAGAATACACTCCACTTGCCTTTTAATCTCTTTTCTCTGGTGGAAAGAAGTTATAGTGCTAAACCATTTTAGACAATGTAGGCTGTAACCGAATAGTAACATCACCAAACATCCTATATATTTCTAACATATTCCAATCCCATGTGTTAGGTAAATTGACTACTTCTGTTCAGTAAAGTATGAGTTGAAGTGGGGTATATCACTTCCTGGTTTAGGTAGAGAAAAGCCCATGTCTCCTTCGGTCATGGTGGCCAGGGAAGCTTCATATGGCATTTGGTAATCCTATAAATTGGTAGCGTCTCCATCATCCCATGTCCCAGAGTAACTGTTTGGAGCAGAGTCCTTTGCTGGGGATATACTACACAGCAAGTAAATAACCTTTCTTGCATTAAGCTTCTGGGTTAAGGATTAATTCGTTAACATAAAATAGCTTATCCTGACTAATATATGGATAGAGGCAACCTCCTGTGCAAGTTGAAGGAACCTGGGTCTCGCCCACTGTGGAGCGTCCCTATCAGCTTTAGATCTCTTATATAGTTAAGTAAGAGAGAAATAAACATTTTTTAAATTTAAACTCCTGTTAATGGCCTTATATATGAAGTTCCTCAGCATCCCTAAAGTCATTTACCAAATTTGAATTTAAATTCTTTGATGTTCACATTCTTTAAAAGAGGAATTATAATTGTACATAGCAAGTTAAAATAATAATTGTTAGGACTCTTGTAAATCGCCATCTTGAAATATCCTTTTAATAATAGTATCAGAAAATATTCTCATCTAAGATTGTTGTATTTTTCAAATAAATATATTAATAACATACCTAGTTCTGAACTCCCACTGCCTCTTTCATGAAATAGTAATGAACTTTTATTGAATTATTATTACATTCTAAGAATTGTATTAAGTAACTTATGTATATCACTTTATTTACCCTTCACAACTCTGTTAGGCAGGTACTATTATTTTAATCCTTATTATATATATAATATATATATATTTTTATAAACTATATATATGCATGTATGTATACATATATATGCAGGTGGAGAAACTGAAGTGTGGAGAGAAAAGTAGCCTGCTGGAAATCACATAGATAATAAATGGCAAAGACAAGATTTAAACCAAGCTCTTCATGATTCCAGAGCCTAGTCTCCAGCCCTGATACTATATTCCCATACATGGTGAGAGAAATGCCCACATGGTAAAAAAAAAAGTCCCTTTTATCTATTAATTTTAAATTATTGCTTCTCTTTCCCGCTTCTTCCTCCCTCCCTTCCTTCCTTTCCTTCCTTTTTTTTCTGTGTTCTTTTGTCCTTTCTTTCATTTTTCCTTTAAAATGGAATGCACACTATATATTCAATATTAGCAGTTTGTAGAACTGCTGTTTCTTCTTCACTGTATGACAGTAAACCTGTATGAGGAATCAGGAGTTCCTTCTACTTACATCAAATCTCCTATTATTCCTGTAGCCATAATTTTATACCTGGGAAATTACTTCTTGAAAATAGTGACTTCATTCTGGAGGACGTTTGTGCAGAGAGGCTACGGCGGGATCAATCTCCTTTTCATTGTTCTTTTCCCTCCGTTTAGTATGGGTGCCCCGCTGCTCTTTGCTGGGGCCCTGCATCCCAAGCTCACAGGCAGCCCTGCTGTGCACAGCAAGAAGCCTGCCAGCTGGGCTGGGGGCTTGTTTCTGGACAGGTTCAAGGGATGGGTATGAAACCTATGGCGGTGTGAGAAGAAAAATTACTGTTATTGACACATCTTATATAATTTTGATATGTTAACATAATGAAATATAGGAAAAATCCTAGAGCTACAGAAATAAAAAGCATAATCTTGAAAAGGTGCTTCAAGACTTAAGAAACAAACAATACACGTGATTAAATTTTAACAGAGATACATAACCCTGTACTATGGTAGTAAAAAAGAGATGTGGAACTGAATTTAGTCACAGAAAGGAGAGGGTAAGGGGTCAGGGAGGCTCTGGGAAGAAGTTCACTGCTCTGAATTTTAAATCTTAATAGCTAGGCAGATAATAATAGTAATATTAGCATAGAATGTGTGGAATTGCTGATATGCAATCATTTTTCAGTTATAAAAGTGGCAATTTCACATGGTTTAACCTAATCTAATGTATGCTTTTCACTGACCTAGGAGTTCAATGATTTTTAATTTATTTAGTTCTCAGAACAATCATAGACATATTGTAGTTTTATATATGAGGAAATGGGCATAGAAAGATAATATATATTCTCTAGTATCACTAAGATTTGTGCATTTTATTGTATATACCTCAATTTTTAAAAAAGAAAACTTGCTAAGTATAAAAGCTAGGATTCACCCAGCCTGTTTTGCTCCAGAAGGCATTTTTTTACAGCACTGATTTGCAATCAAGACAGTAAAGGACCTTATTTTTTGTCTTTAAAAGTGGATGATTCTGTTTACGTGCATCTACATCTAATTCATAAATTTCCAACATTCATTTAAAGTTGTCCTAAATAATAGAAAAGGGGAATATTTATTTAAAATATCCATTCACAAATAAACATCTACATCTTGATGGCCTCTGGATTATAAAATCAACAGTGATACTGTCAAAACATTAAAACTTCTAGGCTATAAAGCAAAAGTTTACTAACTTCTCTAAGAGTGCTTTAAAGATTTTTTGTAAATTGAGATATAATTGACATAAACATTATATTAGTTTCAGGTGTACAACATAAGGAATCTATATATACATACACTGGGAAATAATCACTTACAATAAATTTTGTTCACATTCATTACCACACACAGTTACAAATATTTTTCCTTGTGTTAACTTTCAAGATCTGTTCTCCCAACAACTCTCAAATATACAATTCAGTCAGTCACTGTACTCTACACTACATCCCCAGGACTCATTTATTTTATAATTGTATGTACCTGTCGTGTTTTTGCCCCCTATTTAAATATATCTGTTTTAAAAACAGAAGTGTATTGAAATGCCAATTTAAATCTTTATTGTGTATGTGTCTGTATAATCATAACCAGAACACAAATAAGAAATTTTACATTACATAAGCCCATTTTTAAAAAAAGAAGACAACTCTAATTCCTGATAAATCATTTATAAAATAAAAATAAAAACTAACAAATTCCATTAACTACATTAAAGGCTATGGCATCTTGGTGACTTGTGTAATATAAATGGCACCAGTAGATTTACTAAATAATTTAAAATTAAATCATTTTGAAAACATGAGGTGAATGTTAGGTTTAAGCATAACTGAATCAGTTTTTGTTTTTAAAACTCATATAGACAGATAAAGTTACATTGGGTCAAAATTAAATAAAACATTTCAGTCAAAACATTTTTGAGCCAATTGTTAAGACTGCCAAGTTTCAGTTTAACATCTTCAGGGTGCCTTTTTCTGCAGAACCATTCAAATGGAAACGCAAACTCTCTTTAGTCAAGACATGTAAAAGTTTACTTTCTTTTTGTTCCAGACTTCTAAATAAAATAAATATTTATAGCTTAAAAATTTACCAGAAGTGACGGCTAGTATTCATAAACAAAGTTGAAAACAAGTTTACTAAATTTTAATATTTTTACTTTTTTTATTTAAGTCTGAATAGCTTTACATTAAAAGGAGAAATAAAATGTTCAGCTACTGAAATAAAAGTGTATATGTAATTAGGGAAAAACCACAACATTGCATTGTGACTGCTTGTAGTATTGATAGGCTATAGTTATTCAGACAGCTGTAATTCTCATATTCGCATCTAGAATAGAGGAACAAGAGATGGATAAAACAGTTAAATAGTAAGGTTTTAATTGCTTTTCTATTATCATCATCATCAATATCATCATCATAATCAATTCGTTAATGAGAATGGATTGTTTACTCTATTTGGAATACAAATAATAGATAATTCCTGAGTCTCTGAAACCTCTTTTCTTTTTCATTTTTTATTGAAGTATGGTTGATATTCCATATTATGTTGTTTTCAAGTATACAACACAGTAATTCGACAGTTATCTACATTATTAAATGCTCACCCCAACTAGTGTAGTTATTATCTGTCAACACAGAAAGATGTTACAGAATCATTGACTATATTCTCCATGTTGTACTTTAATCTCAGTGACTAATTTATATTGTGATTAAGATTTTGTGCCTCTTTATCTCCTTCGCCTATTTCACCCACCCATCCCAACTTCTCCCCCATGGTAGCAGCCAGTAAATTCTCAGTGGCTATGAGTCTGTTGCTGTTTTGTTTGTTTGTTCCATAGAAAAGAAAGAAATCTTGCCATTTGCAACATGGTAGACCTAGAAGGTATTATGCTGAGTGAAATAAACCAGGCAGAGAAAGACAAGAACCATGATTTTGTTTGTATGTGGAATCTGAAAAAAAAAACCAAAATGAAACCTCTTTTCAATATCAGTGATTTACCAGCCCCTACTAATGACCTCTTCAGTTCATCATTAATCTATGTGTGGGTTTCTGTGAATATGCTTATCCCAGTGTCCATCCAGTTGAGGCACTCCACCCACCCAAATGTCAAATATTTCTCTCACTGCTCCTTTCTGGAAAACAAAATGGGGCCAAGGATAGAGTCAGCCAGTGTAAGTGGGGAAAGATCTTAAGAAACCTGCCTTCTCACAACTAACTATTCTTATCCCAATAAATGCCTCCAGGAGAAAAATGAGAATGTGTTCCTGAAGTCAGCAGCATTGTCCTATGCCATTTTTATTCCTATTCCAGTGTTAGTTTTCCAAAAAGTTCCTCCCCCAGATATGAACAAGGACGAATTCATGGGCTGGGGTGGTGGGGCCAGTGTTACACCTTCAGTGAACAGCTGCTGAATAAATAACATCTCTTGGGGCATCACCAAGATTATGAAGCCCCTGTGCCCGGCTACTTTAGCATGGATTGAACTCAAGTTGATTCTTCAGCTTGCTCATGGCACTGTTACCAATTTTGCTGCTTGTCACTAAGTCAAGCTCGTTCCTTGTGCCGGGAGCTGGGCCAAGGACTAGGTGAGCAGTGGTGATCAGTAAGGCTTGGTGAATGCTGCTGTCCATGTTGTCACCTACTCACAACCCTTTTTGTTTAGATTAAGACACTTAGGTAACCCCTCTCACTGCTCTACTGGAATGGTACAGTGAGATAAAGTCCCAGTAGAGGCTTCCCTAAGGCTGAGGAGAAAGCTGCCCTTTACAGAAGTCACTAAGACAGTATTTGACTTTTATTATTTCTTTTAAATACACCCTTGTTTTTAGTGTATTGTTAACTTAAAATATATTCAGAATAATTAAGAGGGGTATCCTACTAAAAGGAAGAAAAGAAATCTGTGGTATTTTCAGTTATAAAAATGTCAGTGACTTAGTCCTTTGGTAATGTTTACATTGCAGTTATTTGACAAACTTGGATCACGCATCAGGAAATTGGATTATAATTTGTAGGAAAGCAAAGTAGGAGATGTTCGGATAGGGAGCTTGGAAGTTAAAGTTATTTTTTCTCTCCTTTTCATGTGGTTGTGTATTACTCTCCTTTGAATTTGTTCAAAAAGCATGAAAACTCAAGTGTCCCGGATCAAAATCTGGAACTCTGCCTCAGGGACTACTTTTAGACGAGAGAAGTTTTCTCCTATAACCAAAGAGGGCATGTGTGAGGAAAAATCAAACAAAAGAGTGAGGAATACTAGATTTTGAGCCAAAAGACCAGGGTTTGTCTAGCTTAATTGCTTAATAAATTTTATGATTTGGGATAATATATATAAAAAATTTTTATTCTGAAGTTTCTCATCTATATTCAATGAGAATAAAATACCTGCCCTCTCAAGCTCACTTAATTTTGAAGGCAATTCAGTAATATGGTAAACATGAAAGATATTAAAAAATAAAACAAATTATATTTCCAATGAAGTATGGCCTCAACATATATATAGGAGAACTGGTACTTGGAAATCAGCCAGATTTACTATTTATTAAATTATTTGTGATATTCAGAAATCCAACCTTTCAAAACTCACTTTCTTCATCAGAAAAATGTGATAATCATTTCTCATAGCGTTTTGTGATGTTTTCATGAAATAATGTATATAATCTGCTTAGCATAAATCCTGATATAGTGTGAGCATATAGCAAATGGCATCTGGAATTCTCCAAAAATGTGGGTATATATATATATATTCCAACTCGATAGATAGGATTTTTAATACCACTAAAACTCCATATATGTTAAATTGTTACATCAATGTTAAACCAGGAATCCTTCTGTGTGTTGGAGAGCTAGGGTATCTTTAGGACTCAGAATCCTATAATTAAACCAATGATCCATAAAATTATTTCTGTCCTTTGATATTATTTATCATACTTCTGCCTTCTCAGTCAAGTAGAGGTGATGGAACACGGCAGACTACGGTCTTATAATCCATTTTATCATTGCACATTTGTCCTATTTGCATGGTGTTAGACAAAGGACAGCTTGGCACAGAAGTGCTTTTTTGTTCCAGATGAGAAGTTAGTTGGCCTTCTAATTTCTCAGCTTCTTTTTGTCCTTAGAGAAAACTTAGGCTATGAAAGCAGATTTTTTTTTAGTCTAAATATCAGAAATCAGAGTTGCTGGGCTACAAATCTCTAAATCAGATTTTTTCTTAAGGGGCATTGGTTAATTACAGTCACTCTAAATGACAATGTGAATAAAAATGCAAATACAGATACTGACCACAACAAACTTGCTCAATCCATTTTATTGTGTGTCTTGTTTAATCCAGGGGAGTCATTGCTTAAATAGCTCCTATCCTTTATTTCTGTTTAGCTAAATTAAGAAAATTGTATTTTATTTAAAAAATTTTTCAGATAGTGAAATATTTTTCATTAATAGAAAAGCTTACTAGTTTGGGGAGGAAATACCTACTAGTCATCATTTTTATAATTAAGCTTTGCTAATAAGTAAATTAAAATGTCTGCATTTCAATATAATCCTCAAAGAAATATTCAATTATTTCAAAATTAATTTGCACTCAAACTTGTTTTTCAGGTAGGTCTACCTAATTCTTAAAAGTAGAAAAGTCACTTAGCAGAAAAAAGATGAGCTATCTCTTCTAAGGTGTTCTATAAAAGTCTGAATTTCTCCTCTGTAATCCTTACTTATCACAATTGTAATTACTTGTTCTATAATTATCCTACTCAAAAGGCCAGAGACTACAATTGACTTTTAAACAACACAGGTTTAGATGTGCAGATCTACTTATACATGGATTTTTTTCAATAAATACATTGGAAAAATTTTTGGAGCTTTGCAACAATTTAAAAATGTATTTCTTTTCTCTAGCTTACTATATTGTAAGAATAGAGTATATGATACATATAGCATAGAAAATGTGTTAATCAACTCTTTATGATAATAGTAAAACTTCTGTCAATAGTAGGAGATTAGTAGTTAAGTCTTTGGGGAATCAAAAATTACATAGATTTTCAACTATGCAGAGAGTGAGTGCCTTTAGCCCCTGCATTCTTTAAAGGTCTACTGTATTTCCATTTTGTTCCCTGTTATCTTCAAACCCTCCAACTTCAAATATAGGGATTGCATATAGTAGGTACTCAACAGATATTTTTTCACCAATTGAATGGAAGAATAAATTGAAGAAGTTTCAATTGTAAATATTTGTCATATTCATTAAACAGAATGGCATCTTAAAGAAAATATGCTTTTCTCTTCTGTTGTTTCGCATAAGGATCTTGCTTCTATTTCATCAAAGGTATCCACTGCCTGAAGGGCAACTAGATGTATCATAGAAGGAATGCACAGTGGGGGAAGGAAGATTGTCAGCTATTAAGTTGTAAGAAATTGTGTGTGCATGTGTGTGTGTGTGTGTGTGTGTGTGTTGTGTGCTCTCAACAAGATAATAACCTTGAATGATAGGCTTTGTGTAGAAAGACAAAGTGTTTTCAGATTTCAAAGGCATTCTCATTTTTTCATCAAAGTTTCAGGCTCTATGGACCACATAAACCTGAATGAAGAGAGGACTCGAGTTGAGATAGAAGGGAATTCTCACCCTCTGAAAGCAAAGGGAAAGAACACTTTTGCGACCTATGTAGAAAGAAGGCACTATAGGGCAAGAGGAGAGAGGGCAAGAGTCAGATGACAGACAGTCCTTGGTTCTTCCTCTTCACCCCACTTTGAAGTTGAACTTAAAGAGGAATAATACGAAGAACCCAGATAAGTTGGGAGTGGAAGAGAGTCAAAATCAAAAACATTTTTATCCTGCTGAGTTCACCAATTTGAACTCCAGGTATGTAAATCACTTTCAAAGGTGCACCCCGTCCACTATGGGCTTTCCAGAGAAGGGAGGCAAGTATGCTGTGTCCGTTTGCAGAGAAGACCTACCTTAGTGCTCCACCATTTCTCAGACTGCACTGCTTCCCCTTATTTCCTTGTGGCATGCAAGGTATAAAAGTGTCTTTTTAGACATTCACAGAGGAACCAGAAAATGAGACTGATACCAGCCTGCCTGCTGAAGGGTTGCTTCAATGAGGGAAGGTGACATCATGATGGCAGCACAGCCAGGAATAGGGTGAAGACACAATGGAATGCCAGTGACTGCCGGCTGGAACACAGTCAGTGACGTGGGGAGCAGACAAGTAGGCCCCGGTAATTCAGAGATCTGTTCCTTTAAGTCCCACCAGGGAGAAACAGCACAGATGAGCAGCAGTGACTATGCACAGTTACTACACAGGAGAAGGTGCATTTCTTGGGGAACGCCCCATCCTTGCTGCGACAAGGTCACCTATGTGCTTGCTTACTTCCGGGCATCTTCCCAGGTAAGCAGATAGAAGAGAAATTAACAATTGAGAAGACACAACTCTCCTCATGAGGTAGTTAACTTTGACTCGACTATTTGCCCCAGAGAGGTGATTTTATACCAGAAGAGATTGCTTACATTCCAAGAGACTAAAATTTAGTTTTCTTGGCAAGTTAACCACATTCTTCCCCCACCTCTGAAAGTGATTTGAGCTTGAAAATAAGAAAATATGGACTCTGTTTTATCCCATGTCTAAATGTTTGACATTTGTTTTCTCTTTAAATCTTTAGAATAATTCTATATAAAAGAAATTATCTCCATTTTGTAAAGGAGGGGAATAGTTTACTAAAGGCGACATCTATTAAGTATTATAGTCCGAATTTAAATACAGATTTGTTTTCCTCTAAAAGCAACCCTTGTAAATGTTATTACTTACTAGTTTACTCCAAAAGCAATGGACTTGTCAAGATCTCTCATATAGTTTATTATTCAAAGTCATTCATAAACATTTGGCAACCCCTCTTGTTTAATGTAAGTTATTACTACACTGATTATTGTTTTTATTTTGTAGCACTATCTAAATATCACTGAGCAGAATTTGCATCCTCCTTTATTATTGCAAAATGAGATGCTCTTCTTCCCCCAGTGTTTTGTTACTGTGTGCACTTCCTGATGTAAGAACAAGCACAGGCATTTTGTGGAGAACTCCCTTACCCTGTATGGTTTACTGAGACTCATTGAAACACTGTTCAATGAGAGATCTTTCATAGTTTTCTTGGTTACAAACTACAGAAACCAAATTAGATTAGCTTACACAGAAAAGGGGATTTATTTGAAGTGTGTCAAGGAGTTTGTAGAAGAAATGCGAAGTCTTAAGCCAGAATCACTGCAGACAAGGTAGCCTAGATTCCCCTGCTGGGCCAGGCTATGCAGGTTAATATAGTCAGGAGTAGGATACTAGCTAACCCTGGATATTTCAGCCAGGTGTACATATATCCCTCTGGTCAGCTGTGGAAATACTCTGACTCCTAACTCTCATTTCAGGTCTGTGTTACCAGCTAGGGCTGCGATCATACACCACCACAGACTGGGTGGCTTAAAAAACAGAAATTATTTTTCTTACAGGTCTGGAAGCTGGAAATCCAAAGTTAAAGCATCAGCAGATTTGTTTTTTTTAATTGAGGTCTCTTCTTGGCTTGCAGATGGCTATATAGCTATGTCCTCACACGGCCTCTCTTTTGTGTATGGGCACCTCTGGTGTCTCTCAATTTGTGCACATTTATTCTTAAAAAGTCACCAGTTAGATTGGATTAGGACTCACCCTAACAGCCTCATTTAACTTAATTACCTCTTGAAAGGCCCTCATATTCCGAGGTACTAGGGATTAGGGCTTTGAAGTATGAGTTTTAGGGAGGACACATTTTAGTGCATGACACTGTCGAAAGATCCAAATGCCTGGTGAGGAGGTTTCACCTATGTGTGGATTTAATTTTTTTTTATCTTGTGTTAGATTTGGTTACATTCATAAATGTTTTGGGACAACTTAGGCCAAAGTATCTAAAATAACAATTATAACCCCTCAAGAGTATATTTTTTCCATTTTTTTCAAATTAAGTATAAAATTTGAAAAATGATTTGTATTTGTACTGCTATGTAATAAACCACTCGAAAAAAAAAACACTGCTTTAAAAAATACATTGCTATATCTTACGGTTCCTGACAGTTCTCACTTAGGGTTTCCGTGTGGTTTTAGCCAGAAACCACAGGTTTGTACTGGAATCATCTTAAGTGTAGCTGATCAGGATATCCAGATGGCTTCCTCATTCACACACCTCGCACCTAAGCAGGAATGTTTGGGATAGATGGAGACTGGCTGGCATCTCTTTTTCTTTTCCATATTACTTCTCCACGTGACTAGCTTTGGCTTCCTCATAGGATGGTAATTCAGGATAGTCAGACTTCATTTAAGGTCACCGTTTCACCCAGTTAGCTTTCTATGACACCCAGACAGAAATTGCAAGACTTCTTGTGACCTTGCTTGTATTGATTGTAGTGAAGTCACTTTCAGTACAATCTATTTGTTCCAGAGGGCCAGCCCAAATTCAGCTCAGAGGGTAACTGGACAACAGTGTGTACCAGCTGTAGGCGTAAGTAAATCTGCAACATGCTTTCTAATCATCTAGCATTTTGGAATTAATCAAATATGCAGTATAATAAAAGGCCATGGGAGGACTTCCGGGAAGATGGCGGCGTGAGCAGGGTGGCAGAAATCTCCTCCCAAAACTATATATATATCTATGAAAATACAGCAAATACAACTATTCCTAAAAGAGAGAAGAGAATACACAGGAAAGCGCACAGCGTGCAGCTACACCTGAGAGGACAAGGCACCCCGTGAGGTGGCCAGAGCTATAAAGGGCTCTGCGGAGCGGTGCGGCCACGGCTGCAGAATAGTGGAGCAACAGCGCCACCTACAGCATCCCCACAGAATCTACTCTGGGTGTGCGTTTTTCTTGTTCGGTTTTGTTTTTTGTTTTTTCTTTTTTTATTATTTCTTTCTCCCTTTTTTTTTTTCCTTTTTAAAGTCTTAAAGAGCCCAGCTGACATACATGGCAACTACCAGCAACCACCTCTATAGCCATGAAAAGACAGAGGAATATGGTCCAGACTAAAATCAACCAGACAAACCCAGAGGGAGCCTGAAGGGATGGAAATGCACAGTCTTCCTGAAAAAGAATTCAGAATAAAAGTCATAACCATGCTGATGGATCTACAGAGAAATGTGCAAGAACTGAGGGAGGAAGTGAGGGAAGTGAGGAAAGACAATGCAGAAATCAGACAAGCGATCGACGGGCTTAACAACAGACTGGATGAGATGCAAGAGACTGTTAATGGAATAGAAATCAGAGAACAGGAATACAGAGAAGTTGAGGCACACAGAGATAAAAGGATCTCTAGGAATGAAAGAATATTAAGAGAACTGTGGGACCAATCCAAACAGAACAATATTCGCATTATAGGAGTACCAGAGGAAGAAGAGAGAGAAAAAGGGATAGAAAGTGTCTTTAAAGAAATAATTGCTGAAAACTTTCAAACGCTGGGGAAGGAAATAGTCTCGCAGTCCACAGAAGCCCACAGATCTTCCAACACAAGGGACCCAAGGAAGACAACACCAAGACACATAATAATTTAAAAGACAAAGATCAAAGATAAAGACAGAGTATTAAAGGCAGCTAGAGAGAGAAAAAAGATCACCTACAAAGGAAAACCCATCAGACTATCACCAGACTTCTCAACAGAAACCTTACAGGCTAGAAGAGAATGGCATGATATATTTAATGTAATGAAACAGAAGGGCCTCGAACCAAGAATATGGTATCCAGCACGATTATCATTTAAATATGATGGAGGGATTAAACAATTTCCAGACACATGAAAGTTGAGAGAGTTTGCCTCTCATAAACCACCACTACAGGATATCTTAAACAGACTGCTCTAGAGGGAAGCACACCCAAGGCTAAAAAGATGTCACCAGAGAAAATAAAATCATAGCAAAGAAAGGAGACCATCCAAATACTAACTAAAGGCAAAGAATAAAACACCTAGCATAAAAAGAATGTAGGAGGAAGAATAAGAAGGGAGAGAAATAAAGAAACATCGGACAGTGTTTACAATAACTTAAAAAGAAAGTTAAGTTAGACTGTTAGATAGTAAAGAAGCAACCCTTGAACCTTTGGTAACCACGAATCTAAAGCCAAAAATGGCAATAAGTACATATGTATCGATAATCACCCTAAATGTAAATGGACGGAATGCACCAATCAAAAGACACAGAGTAACAGAATGGATAAAAAAGTAAGACCCATCTATATGCTGCTTACGAGAGTCACCTCAAACCCAAAGATATACACAGTCTAAAAGTGAAGGGATGGAAAAAGATATTTTATGCAAACAACAAAGAGAAAAAGCAGCTGTTGCAGTACTTGTATCAGACAAAATAGACTTCAAAATGAAGAAAGTAGCAAGAGATAAAGAAAGGCATTACATAATGATAAAGGGGTCAGCCCAACAAGAAGATATAACCATTATAAATATATATGCACCCAACACAGGAGCGCCAACATATGTGAAACAAAAACTAAGAGAACTGAAGGAGGAAACAGACAGCAATGCATTCATTTTAGGAGACTTAAACACACCACTCACTCCAAAGGACAGATCAACCAGACAGAGAATAAGTAAAGACACAGAGGCACTGAACAACACACAAGAAGAGATGGACCTAACAGACATCTACAGAACTCTGCACCACAAAGCAGCAGGATACACGTTCTTTTCAAGTGCACATGGAACATTTTCCAGAATAGACCACATACTAGGCCACAAAAAGAACCTGAGTAAATTCAAAAATATTGAAATCCTACCAACCAACTTCTCAGATCACAAAGATATAAAATTATAAATAAATTTTAGAAATAAACCAAAAAGGCTCACAAATACATGGACACTTAACAACATTCTCCTAACTAATCAATGGGTTAACGACCAAATCAAAACAGAAATCAAAGAATATATGGAGACTAACGACAACAACAAAACAAAGCCACAACTTCTGTGGGACACAGCAAAGGCAGTTCTAAGAGGAAAGTATATTGCAATCCAGCCTATTTAAAGAAGGAACAACATTCCCAAATAGTCTAAAGACACAATTACTGAAATTGGAAAAAGAAGAACAAATGAGGCCCAAAGGCACCAGAAGGAGGGACATAATAAAGATCAGAGAAGGAATAAATAAAATTGAGAAGAATAAAACAATAGAAAAAAATCAATGAAACCAAGAACTGGTTCTTTGAAAAAATAAACAAAACAGATAAACCCCTAGAGAGACTCATTAAGAGAAAAAGAGAATCTACACACATAAACAGAATCAGAAATGAGAAAGGAAAATCACGACGGACCCCACAGAAATACAAAGAATTATAAGAGAATATTATGAGAATCTATATGCTAACAAGCTGGAAAACATAGAAGAAATGGACAACTTCTTAGAAAAATACAACCTTCCAAGACTGACCAAGCAAGAAACAGAAAAAATAAACAGACCAATCACCAGCAACGAAATTGAATCAGTAATCAAAAAACTACCCAAGAACAAAACCCCCGGACCAGACGGATACACCTCTGAATTCTACCAGACATATAGAGAAGAAATAACACCCATTCTCCTTAAAGTTTCCCAAAAAATAGAAGAGGAGGGAATACTTCCAAACTCATTCTATGAAGCCAGCATCACTCCAATACCAAAACGGAGCAAAGATCTCACCAAAAAAGAAAATTATAGACCAATATCCCTGATGAACATAGATGCAAAAATACTCAACAAAATATTAGCAAACCAAATTCAAAAATACATCAAGAGGGTCATACACCATGATCAAGTGGGATTCATCCCAGGGATGCAAGGATGGTACAACATTCGAAAGTCCATCAGCATCATCCACCACATCAACAAAAAGAACAAAAACCATATGATCATCTCCATAGATGCTGAAAAAGCATTTGACAAAATTCAGCATCCATTCATGATGAAAACTCTCAACAAAATGGGTATAGACAGCAAGTACCTCAACACCATAAAGGCCATATATGACAAACCCACAGCTAACATCATACTTAACAGCGAGAAGCTGAAAGCTTTTCATCTAAGATCAGGAACAAGACGGATGCCCACTCTCTCCACTGTTATTCAACATAGTACTGGAGGTCCTAGCCACAGCAATCAGACAAAACAAAGACATACAAGGCATCCAGATTGGTAAAGAAGAAGTCAAATTGTCACTATTTGCAGATGACATGATACTGTTCATAAAAAAACCTAAAGACTGCACTCCAAAACTACTAGAACTAATATCTGAATTCAGCAAAGTTGCAGGATACAAAATTAACACACAGAAATCTGTTGCTTTCCTATACACTAACGATGAACTAACAGAAAGAGAGATCAGAAAAACAATTCCATTCACAATTGCATCAAAAAGAATAAAATACCTAGCAATAAACCTAACGAAGGAAGTGAAAGACCTGTATTCTGAAAACTACAAGACACTCCTAAGAGAAATTAAAGAGGACACTAACAAATGGAAATTCATCCCATGCTCTTGGCTAGGAAGAATAAATATTGTCAAAATGGCTATACTACCTAAAGCAATCTACAGATTCAATGCAATCCCTATCAAACTACCAACAGCTTTCTTCAATGAACTGGAACAAATAATTCTAAAATTCATATGGAACCACAAAAGACCCCGAATAGCCAAAGCAATCCTGAGAAGGAGGAATAAAACAGGGGGAATTACACTCCCTGACTTCAAGCTCTATTACAAAGCCACAGTAATCAAGACAATTTGGTATTGGCACAAAAACAGACCCACAGACCAGTGGAACAGAATAGAAAATCCAAACATTAACCCAAACATATACAGTCAATTAATATTTGATAAAAGTGCCTTGGATATACAATGGGGAGATGACAGCCTCTTCAGCAGCTGGTGTTGGAAAAACTGGACAGCTACCTGTAAGAGAATGAAACTGGACTACTGTCTAACCCCATACACAAAGGTAAACTCAAGGTGGATCAAAGACCTGAATGTAAGTCATGAAACCATAAAACTCTTAGAAAAAACATAGGCAAAAATCTCTTAGACATAAACATGAGCGACTTCTTCATGAACATACCTCCCCGGGCAAGGGAAACAAAAGCAAAAATGAACATGTGGGACCATATCAAGCTGAAAAGCTTCTGTACAGCAAAGGGCACCATCAACAGAACAAAAAGAGATCCTACAGTATGGGAGAATATATTCATAAATGACGTATCCAATAAGGGGTGGACATCCAAAATATATAAAGAACTCACACACCTTAACAAACAAAAAGCAAATATCCAATTAAGAAATGGGCAGAGGACATGAATAGACACTTCTCTAAAGAAGAAATTCAGATGGCCAACAGGCACATGAAAAGATGCTCCACATCGCTAATCATCAGAGAAATGCAGATTGAGACCACAATGAGATATCACCTCACACCAGTGAGGATGGCCAACATCCAAAACACAAACAACAACAAATGTTGGCGAGGATGTGGAGAAAAGGGAACCCTCCTACACTGCTGGTGGGACTGCAAATTAGTTCAACCATTGTGGAAAGCAGTATGGAGGTTCCTCAAAAAACTCAAAATAGAAATACCATTTGACCCAGGAATTCCTCTCCTAGGAATTTACCCTAAGAATGCAGCAGCCCAGTTTGAAAAAGACACATGCACCCCTATGTTTATTGCAGCACTATTTACAATAGCCAAGAAATGGAAGCAACCTAAGTGTCCATCAGTAGATGAATGGATAAAGAAGAGGTGGTACATATACACAATGGAATATTATTCAGCCATAAGAAGAAAACAAATCCTACCATTTGCAACAACATGGATGGAGCTAGAGGGTATTATGCTCAGTGAAATAAGCCAAGCCAAAAAAAGACAAGTATCAAATGATTTCACTCATATGTGGAGTATAAGAACAAAGAAAAAAACTGTAGGAACAAAACAGCAGCAGACTCACAGAACCCAAGAATGGACCAACAGCTTCCAAAGGGAAAGGGACTGGGGAAGATGGGTGGGAAGGGATGGATAAGAGGGAATAAGGGGCATTACAATTAGCAGACATAATGTTGGGGGGAGGGGCATGGGGAGGGCTGTACAACCCAGAGAAGACAAGTAGTGATTCTATAGCATCTCACTACATTGATGGACAGTGACTGTAATGGGGTTGGTTGGGGGGGACCTGATGAAGGGGGTAGTTTAATAACCATAATATTGCACATGTAATTATAGATTAATGATACCAAAATAAATTATTAAAAAAAGAAAAGGCCATGGGAGTCAGAGAACCTGACTGTTGTACCAGCAAACTCTCCCGTCTTGCCAGTTATGGTTCAAGGGAATAAAAGCTTCGCACTGAGCGTATTTACTGAGACTTGAAGGCAGGAGCTGGCAAATATCTGAGGCAAACCAAAGTTAAATGCCACCTCTTGTTTCCCTATAGACATTGGAGGCATATCGTCCTTTAAGTAGTAGGCAGTTCAGTATTTCTATGATTGTCCTTGCGGTGCCACAGCCACACATTTTCTCTTGCCATTAATGCTTTGGCAAACTTCTGGTTATTGTTATATTCCTGATCAGAACGCTTGTTTTCATGTTAACTAAGTGTTTGCAGATCATGGTGAAAATTAGTAAAGACAAAAATATCAAATAAAGCATCAACAACAAAGCCATGCAATGTTTAGGAATAGTTTACACATTGTTTATCTAGCAGGCATCTCCAAAATTAACAGTCAAAATAGGTCAGAAATTACCTCAAGTAAAATTGGCACCTAAAAAAATAATTTAAAATATTTTCTCAAATATTAAATGCAATGTCCCAGGTTAAGTTTATACTGTCAATTCAAAGTTTTATTTTTATAGAATGATAGAATAAGACTTCTTAAGAACAGACATTTAATTATACCCCTGCATTTTTGAAAAAGCATGCATTTATATCCACTTTGTAATATAGGTGGTATTTGAAAGCATAAAATAGATGCTATTTTCAGTGGGATACTAACTCAGAGAGTGCATGGTCTATTTGGAGAAAGTGCAATTAAAAGCCAAATTTCCTCCCAACCTAGAAAATCCTCTCCACAGCAGTAGGAGTCAAAGAAAACAGCTTTGTTATTGAGTAAACATTAAGCCAGAATGTGAGGTGCATCACAGACAATCTGCTAAGAGATTGCAAGGACAGAAAATAACCTTTTACACAGCCTAGCAGATACAACCCATTGCATACATGTCCCCAAGACAAACAAGGACTAGTTCCCATGAAGTAAGAGGACATGACAGAACCATTTGTCACACAAAGTCCATCTTAAATGCACCTGATAATTGAGGGGAGTATCAAGTTAGTGTTGGCTAATTGACTGTATCCAAAGGAAAATAAACTTCTCCTGCCTTTCTGACAGAAGGTGTTTGGAGCTACGCACTCACTGTAGTTAGGCTCCTATTTTCCCACAGAAACTGGTAGATAAAGACACCATCTTCCTTGATGGTTACATTTCAAAGAGATATTTCCCAGGTCCTGAGAAAAGATATTCCTGGGTCTTAAAGTTAGCAAGGGACTTATTTAGCCTTCAAAAAGATTTACATACATTTCAAAGACACAAAGAAAGAACTTACAGTTACAAGTTTTCTAAAGTCTATGTTCTAAGAAAAGGACTTGGATGGTGAGAGGAGTCTCTTCCCTTATTTTTACCAGGAAAAATTAAACCTCTTATTTTTAATTTTTATTTGCCTTTACATCAACTATCTATAACTGCTCCTGGTCCTGAAAACAGTGAATCAATTTATGAAAAAAGACCCAAATAGAGATTCTATGGGATTCAGCAATACTAAAAACTATCCATATTTTTAAAAGAACATATTTCATGTTTTAGATTTCATAATTGGAAAGTACTATTCATTTCATATTTAAAAGATATAAGTAGAAAAGTCCTTGGAATTTAATTAAAACTATATTTAAAAAATTAATATACAAAATATAAATATATTTATGTGATGTTATTGTTTTTAAATACTTACTATATTCAGCTTGTTTAAACCTTGATCTTTCAAGATAACAAAGTTCATTTTATCCAGTGTCCATAACTAAACCACAGGGAAAATTATTCCCTCAAGTTATATTGCTATTCTTAACTGCCTTTCTTTTATAGGAGCTCTATACTGAGATATATTAGCTAATTCTCATTAGCTTAATATGGAAAAAAAGACATTATTCCCTTTTTATCCCCACAAACCTTAGTGACGTCAGGAGAGTTTATTGGGAGTTTAGGGAGGCTCACTCCATAGTAAAGGAACTTAATCCATTGTATATGCTTTTCATGCAAAAGAGTACGACTCAAATACTCACTTCTGCAACATGACAATTAGTACATGTGACATTTTGGGGCAATAACAGAGTGATTGGGTAGCTACTTTACACTTAGTGGACAGAAATGCCTCTCTTGCAACCACCAGAAGCTAGGAGAAAAAAATGGAACTCAGCACTTCCAGAAGGAAGCAACCCTGTTGACTCCTTGATTTTAGACTTCTAAACTCCAGAAGTATGTGAGAATCAATTACTGTTGCTTTAAACTACCAGGTTATTGTAATTTGTTACAAGAGCTCTAGGAAACTAATACAATTGTTATCTAGAGGTGGACAATTTTTCCTGTGAAGTGCTGGATAATAAATGTTTTAAGCTTTATGGGTCACAGAGAGTCACTGTTGCATATTCTTTGTTTTATTTTTTTTAACCTTTTAAATTTAAAAAGTATTCTTAGCTTAGTGGCCCATTCACAAATAGACCCTGGGCTGGATATGAACAAGGGACCACAATTTGCTTCCCTTGCCTTATTCGTTCACTCCATTGCTTTAGGACAAAAAGACTACATGGTCAAATACAAGGATATAATTGAGGCTATAATAGGAGGTGGAGTAGAGGGGGCTAAGTATAAATAAGCATGAGTTTGGAAAACTCCTTTACTTAGTGCACATTTTGTTGAAATTTTTCCTCACATTTGTTTTACGCATTAATGAAATGCCTGGTTCAGAGTTAAAACTTAAGAAATGAAAGCTGTTGTTGTTGTTATATCTACGTTCACCAGCATAAGGCATAAGGCGTTATGAGAATTGGCTTATAATGAAAGACACTTGAATTGGTAGAAGATCAGAGTAGAGTCATATTTGGATCATTCTCATTATCATCTGTTTTGCTGTTACACATTGTGTATCTTTTGTTCAGCGTTTGGACAATTTAGCCACTCAGCTCAGTACCGATGGTTCTTCTAGCTGGTCTAATAATTAAATTGATGAGACAGATTAACAGGAGAAGAAAAAAAAGTTTAATTATGTACATGCGAAGAACCTCTAGACATGAGCTTCCAAAGACAGTCAGGCAAAATGCAGCATATATGATATCCTGAACCAAGGAGAAGGGGTCGGGGGTCTGGGACTTCCAAAGGAAGGAAGGCAATTCTTGGGAAGATGAAAATGAGTAGATGTTTGGTAAACAAATGTTTTCTGGGCCACACAGAAACAGTGGGACACAGGAATTTTGACAAAGATACTTTGCTAAATTCCTTCCTATCTACCACCGAAGTCCATATTATCCTATAGTTGTCTATGGTGAGAGCTGCCTTCCTGGAGCAGGTCCTTTATCTGAACTCATTTTCTTCAGTTGTGGAGAGAAAGTCAAAGTTGCCTTCTGAGTCTTTTGGGCCTTGGCTGTTTCACCTTGACACAATCTGCACACCTGAGTGGCGCATCTTGGGGTGGGCTGTCCATGGCTCCTACAAAGGTATTTTTTTCTGGGATGATTTCTTGGCTTAATGTGGTAAAATTAATTTAAACAATACATTGACCCATTTAAGATGTTTCATTAATTGATGTAGGGCTTATTTTTGTTAATGTTTTTGTTTGGGGAAGGAAATTCAAGTAGATATTCATAAAGTCTTGAGGATCTGAGTTAGATGTCTTATTATTCCCAAGTAAAAACAGAAATCACTTAGAAGATTAAAAGGTTGAAAAAGTGGCCTTCAAATGTAAAGCTTTCTTATAGCTTAAAGACAATATCAGTGGCCCTAGTTGACATTAGCACTAACAGAAATTACTGGTTTCCTATGTTTAGAAAAAACTCTCTTCACTCCTTGAAAAGGACAGCACCTAGGAGTCATAGGGGCCTTTTGCCCCTGGGTGGTGCTTTATCAGTAGGATGAATATATTAATTTGGGGCCAACTCTCCCCTTTAAAAGGTTGACTTTACTAAACTTCATCTTTTCTTAACTCTTCTTGCCTGTCAGGCTTATGCTGTGGGCCAAAGGAAGAGGCCTGCCAATTCCTTTTTGGCTCATGCAGTTCTCCTGATACACCATGAACACAGAGATTAGACATAAAATTCATTCTGCCTTAGAATGCCAAACAGTGTGATTCTTGGTCAGAGCATCCCCTCTGGATATCTCTCTCCAGATTCTGTGGCTTCTTTTACTGTTAATTATGTTTGGCTAACCTCTCAAATTGGAATGATTACCAGGAAAGATTAAATTCAGCTTTCATAAATTGCAAAAACAAACTTTTCTGAAGTTAAAAGATTTAAATTCAGAATTTTCCTCTTCTCGCTTCATCCTCTCCTCCTTTGCTTCACTGGTTGCTTACTAGTTAAAGGGTTACAATAAGTGAGTCAGTGAAACTTGATTTCCTTCAGGAGTTATAAAAAAGGGAAGTTTGCCCAGTAGCACTGATAAATGCGTGAACCAAACCATGTTTCTAAGATCCTTTTGAGATTTCCCTCTTTTCTACTAAACTTAATGTCCTCTGCAGTGCCACTAAACATAGACAATATAACCACAGTTCAAAATTGTTACAAATCAATAAATGCAATGTATTTTAAAGTTTATTTCAAAGTCTGATTTTCATTAGTTTCAAGATTCTCCATGCAGAAACATTTCTAACACCAACTAAGTGAAACAAAATGGCCAAAAAAATGTTCTCTGTTTTTTTAATTAATGTATTTATTTATATTCTACCTTGTTTCAAAACAGATTTAGGAAGACTTTTTAGATGACTTGATCCCTTTTCAGTGGAATTGATGAATATACAATATTGTTATCTATCCTTGAGTACAAAGCTGATATATAAAAATGAATACAAAATTAAAAAACAAAGGTTTTAAAATGGCTACTTAGATATGCTTCATTTATCTAATTGATTGTTAGGGGAAAATTCTTAGAGTCAAAGATGCAGAAAGGACTGTAAGGTCCAAGGGCAGGCCACATCAAAATGTGTCACTTCGGCATGCAGATTATTTCAAGCTGATAACAATAAAGCCCAAATAGACTCAGGAAGAAACTTTGACCTTCCCCTTACTTCCCAAAAAGAATTTATATAGAAGGCCTGCTCCAGGAGGGCTCTCACCACAGACAACTACATTATAATATGAACTACAGATGGTAGACAGGGAGGAACCTATCAAGACCTCTTGGATCAGACTCCTATGTCCCACTGCTTCTGTGTGGCCCAGCGAATATTTTACAAATGTTTGCTATTTTTCATATTCCTGTGAATTGCTTTCCTTCCCTTTGAAGTCCCCAACCCCTACTTCTTAGTTCATGATGACATACACACTCCATTTTCCCTGTCTTTGGAATCTCATATCTGTGTGGGTTCCCTGTACATATGAAATTAAATTTTATTATCTCCTGTCAATCTGTCTCATGTCAATTCTTAAACCTGAGGAATCCTGAAGGGTAGAGGAAAATTTTTCCTCCCTAACAGGACCCTAATCCAACATTTTGTCTCTTAGTAGGTTATTTTCAAGTATATTCTGGATAGAAATGTCTAGTTTTACATTTCTTAAGAGGAAATGGATTTCATAGCATCCCTAAATAACTCATTCTAATGCTTAAAAACCTATATTAGGAAATATTGGTTAAGTAAGTTTGAAATCCCTTATTTTGCTTTCTCAGTTTAGTTTAATCTTAACTATGGAGAGGTAAAGCAAAATATTGTATTGTTCATATAAAAATACTTGTAATGTGCATATTTGTCTGTCAGGTGATATAATTCCATCAACTCATGGGCCTCTAGACTTCCCTGTAGAACATTTGTGATGAATGAATCTTCAGATAATCTCTTTATATAGGCAGAAGGGCTTGTCATAGCCAGGAACATAATCCCAAAGTTAGTAAGAATGTATGCATTAACATCACTCTAAAACTGTACAAGGAGAAAATACGTGTTATTAGTATCATTGTTAAATTCTCTTGTCATATTTATATATCACAAGACACATTTCCACAGTTCTACAATGCTGCTTTGTTTTTTGATCCATTAAATAATTTCTAGCTTGAATATGTTTTTTTCTCTTTTATTTCTTCTCATTACTTTTTACTGACTTCTGTGGGTGTTTATTATTTACTCTGTGCAAAGTTTATTAAAAAAAAAACACTTGCTCAAGCACATACAAAGAGATGCAAAACTTCATCCACTAACAAGGACCTTTTGTTGAGAAGTTTTAAAAAAATCAGAGAACTCCTTAAGACAATATGCAATTAAGAGGTTTATTATTTAATACACAACCTAAGGAACATGGGAATTCTGGAAAGATGGAGATAAATTAGGACAATTTTCCTTTCCATTCTTAATCCAGATAGACCGACTCAAAAAGGTAAACCTGGGAGGGTTGCTTTTTTTCCCACACCTGGGAAAACAAGTATGACATGGCGGGAAAAAGGAAAAAGAAAAAATAGGCAACTGAAAGACTTTGAAACAAAACAGATCTGGGATTAAAATGTGACATGCGATTCAGCTGAATGGCTTTGCTCAAGTCAGCTAAACACTTGGATTCTCAATATTTTCAACTGTAAAAGCAGGACAATGTTCTTTCATATAGTTTATTTAAGGACTGGAGATAAATATCAAACTCTATGTCCTATAGAAGTTACTCAATATATGAGAGCTGCTAAATTAATTATCACAACTACGGAAGTCAGAAATAAACTGTACCAACTCATAATTACCCAAATCTCTATTCCCGAGTAAAAGTATCTCTTTTCATCATGCACAAAATCTGTACAGTTTATGAAATACACATGGAACAGATAAGTTCCATATCAAACAGATTTTATGATTTACCCCTCAACAATAAAAGGAATAATCGAAGTCAAGCAGAATCAGTACATTCTGATTCTGTAACAGCAGTAACTTTGTGTTCTGGGCACATCATCTTAGAGAACAACATCTTTCAGAATTGTTCTTAGATTTCTGTAGGGTATGTAGAAAGACTTGGATTTTTTTCCAGGAAAAAAATACTAACTGTAAACCTGAAGAGATGGTTGGCCTCTAAGCTTTAGGTCAACGGCTTCAAAGGAAGAACGGTGGCTCAGAGATGGAAACGCTTGGCCGACTCCTGCCTTTTTATGACTTGTTTAATTATTTGAAGCTGATGAATCACACAATAAGGAAATGGCATTATTTGTCAGTGATTTAAAGCCAGAAATCCTTGTGCTTAAAGGGGATTAAAATATTCCCTAGTGGAAACACAGATGGTAAATTCTGAATTGTGCTGACCAGTACTAGTGAACTAACACAAAGCAATACATATTTTCCTGCATTTCTATGTATGGGAGACATAAGATGTATTTATTGGTCCCAAGTCATCATTCCCCACAAGGATCCATATGATTGTCCAGATTTTATACATGCAAATTTTAAGGCAGTTTTCCCTCAGATTTCAGAGTTATAGACTATAAAGCACAACTTATTTTATGTGCCAATGATTTCAGTTCAATGGGCCCAGCTTTCTATGAATGTCCACCTCTCTCAGCCTTGTCTATCAGACAAGGATATGTGCTTGAATCTCATAGAATTTCTCTTCTCTGTTGGGATACAGGTAACAGGATGGTGGGGATCGGCACAAGGAATGATCAATCAATGCCAAAAAATGGATGCCCCAATGGGTCTCCTCTGGAACTTCTGATCTAAACGTTCTACAAATCTAAGCATCTTTTTTCAGTAGCTGGTAAGTCAGATCACTGTCAGATCATAGCCACACCAACTTCTGGAAAGTGCGGTTATGGGTAAATCTCAGGAGCACATTTCAAAAGCCAGGAAAGCATAGATGCATGGCTTTCACGTTTCTAAACTTGTATAAAGTTTCTCTGCAGCAAGGGTGGGGCCAGCTATGACCTGCAGGATAAATGTAACCTACCATCTATTTTTATAAAGAATATTTTATTGGAATTTGCATGTTATTTGGTTCCAATCCTCTTTGAAAATCTTGCCAACCCATGTTTCTAGCTACTTCCTTAGATAATAACAGACATTCAGGCAGTACTATATTAATAATAAATAGAGTACACAGTAAGCATAAAGAACATTGCTTGATTTATTTATATATAATACCACTGGGCATATGTGGGTTGGGTTTAAAATCAAAGCCAAATTCTTATTAAACTATCATAAAATGGGGCCTACTTCTCTTAAATAATTGCATTTTTACAATTGGTATTTCCATTTGATTTCCATGCCAAGCCAGGGGTGACTCACAGGTCACTACAAATAAAACTCAGAAAATTCAGGGCAAGACTGAGTAAAAAACTCATCATCTTCTTCAGTCCAAAAAGCAATGTGATATAGATTTTCGCTTAGCTAAACCTGGAAAGTAATAAGTTTCTTATTTGTAATGATAGCACAGACTTAAAAGTCTGTAAGATTTGGGTACATTTCCGGAAATATCCCTTTCTAGATAGTATTTCTGATATAATCTGTGCAATTCAGATATTAAGTTCTTAAAGCCATCTAGTCCTCACCCCCGTTCCAATGGTATACATGACTGAACCCAGTTAAGGCTCCTATATAAGAGGGGTTCTCATTGTGTTATCATTATAAAAGCAAGAAACTAAACAATATACTTGAGATCACTTTCAAGGCTGAGAAGAGTATGGTAGGTGTTCACTGAGAATTAAGCCAGTCATCATTTTATATTCACTTCAGACCAGAGTATAAAAATGACAAAATTCCATATTCTGTCAAGTCTCTAGAATACTAGCTGGCAGCTTTTGCTGCTGCTTTAATAAGAGGAAAGAAGAAAACACATACACACACAGACAAATAATTACATTTGCTTAAATGATTGGGCCTATTCATACAAATATGCTATTGTCAAAATTTTTGAATCTGGATTCTTTAAAGTAACTGTTTTAGCAGCCATGGAAATGTACCAACTGGATCTTCCATCATGAAGTTCTCACTGTAAGGAGTACAGATAGCTGATAGTTTCCAGCTATTAACACCTTCAGGATTGCCTCAGCTTTCAAATTATGGCCACACTCTTCCTGGGAAGCTCCCAGCCAATTACCGGGCATGGTGGATGCATGACGGCAAAGCAATTTTCCTCAACGCAGGGCTCCCCTAACAAGCAATTTTTGTTCCAGGGCTGCCTGTGGTTTGGTGAAGGCTCTCTTACCTTCACTGCAGCCTGGCACTCTCCATTCTTGCTTTCTACCATTTTTTCCCATCACAAGCATTACCTCCTACAGGGGAAGGTCATCAAGAAGATGTGACCACTTTGTTGACCATCGAGCTGGACTCCAGCAGTTGGAGGTTCTCCACCTTCTTCCCTGTCCTTGGAATATATTTTCTACTTGCTTTCCCTGTTCCCAGAAGCTGCCTCAGGGACACAGACTTGAGACAATAATGTTGCATGGATACTATCTCAAGGGTGTGACTGAACCTAGTTAGGGCCTCTGTATGAATGTTTAAGATTTGGAGGTCCAGTTTGGAAATATACTTGTCCTGTGTTCACCCAAGAGAAGCCTCCTAAGTCAGTTTTCTTGCTTATTCAGACACCATCTACCAGTCCGGAGAGGTCTGTTTCTTTCTTGGGTCTTCCCTTGCCCCTGTGTTTGGGGGCTGGGTTCATATTATACCCAGCAAGCTCCCAAGGAGGTTTTGAAACAACACTTCCCCAATAAAACTCTTGTAATGTCTACTGTGCCTTAGCCTCTACTTCTTAGATTACCTAACTAACTCACTGATGTTTGATAAGATATTAGTATGGTTCCTGAATAAACAGTTTCATGGCCAAACAAGTCTATTTCACATAGATATTCACAAATACAAATAGCATTGTAGAATTTCTGCAGCAATGACATTTGTTTAATGTTGTTTCAATCCGAAATTCTAGGCTTATTTAAGAGCAAAAGGCATTTTCCAAAATTTTCCTTTCAATATCTCTATTGATTCTAGCTTCCATAGATTTTGATATATTGACTGTAATGGTGCTGCAAGAAATGTTTTTACATTGAAAAGAGGAAAGGGTTTCTGCAGTCCTCCTTCAAGCCATGTGTTATACTCCCAAAATTTGCTTCTTCAAAAGAGTTAATTCAACCGTTAATATTCCAAAATGATCACTTGGCTCCCTTACTGGAGACCAAGGTCACTCAGAAGTTGAAGGTCAGAAGTATGGATGGTCCTTTCTCTTTTATTCATGCTTTTGTTGGGCCTCATTCTTCTGTCCAACTATATAATTGCTTAGAGTGTATAAAGACACCTAGTTAGTATTGAGGTTGATGGTTTGAGGAGGTTTCATCATCCTCTCACTTGGGCCTCGAGATGAATCTCAGCATACCAGAGAACTCTTCTGCTCCAGATGGGAGTAGGATTGGTGACATGAGGTCATGGATCCAGCTGACAATAATGCTAAATAGCTTTCTTTTGACCTTGCCTCTTGTTCATCTATTTTCCTCATAGAATTTTTGACCAAGAAGGATGTTAGACAATCTGTATCCATCTGTCCATCTTCACATCATCAGGACTTACCTTTACATGCTGGTCAGCTTTGATATTTAGCTTCACTCTGGATCTCATTATAAAAACATCTTTTTTTTTTCAACCAACTTTTCGAGCACTCTTATACTTATTCATAAGGGGTATGTTGACCCACAGTAGTAAATGAGGGATACACCATGACAAACTCAGTATGTTTCATTAAGGGAAACTTGAAACTCATTGATATTTTCTGACATTTGTATCATGGTTCTGGTGAATAGATCCTAAAAATGGATACTAAGAACAGTGGTCCCTTTAAAAATTATTTAAGTACATCAGTGTTTGGATTGGTATCTCAAATATGCCACCTCTGGGAAATCTTTATATTAGTTTCAGAGGTGGCAGAGAATATGACAGTGACTCCACAATATCCCTATAATCAGAAAATATCAGTTAAAAATACTGTGTATTTGTGGACATCTTTGGCCCCATTTACTTGCTCTAGGTACTAAAATCAGTTTCTTACACAGGGCACTAGGGGGTACTAAGGTAACCTTTACAGACATGGTAAGGTCCCTTAGGGCAACCTTTACAGAGACACTGTTTGTGATACGTAATACCAAATTAAGAACAAAATTCAGAAAATATGAATCCATTCCTAGCTCTACCCTTGTTACATGTAGAACTTGAGCTAGTAATTAACCTCTCTGAAACTTGGTGTCTTCACTTTTTAAAATGAGAATCACAATGTCCTCATTTCACCATAGGAATGATAAGTACAGCCAGTTTAGAAAAGGTGTGGAAATTACTTTTTAAATGGAAAAGCACTGTAAAAATGAAAAAGAAAACTCTCAGCATCAATGTGAATCAAAGGGTATAAAGGAAACAAGATTTTGTTCTGTTCCTCGGATTTCACTGGAGATAGTCCAAACACTCCCTGACAGTCTAAAATCCCTTTGTGTGTAGACCAGGTATGGTAAAAATCATTTCTCAGACTGCCCCCATGATCTCTGCCCCTTGTGGGGATCTTGCTTCTTCTACCAACAGAATATAGTAAAGGGGATGGAATGTAATTCTGTTGACTAAGCTACGTTATATGGAAGAGGTGATGGTGACAGAATGTCACTCCCATAGTCTCATTACGTTATACAAAATTTTTCCTTTCTAGATTGGAGTAAGAGACTCTCCTAGAGGCCTTGACGAAGCAAGCTGCTATGATGTAAATTACCCACAGAGAGCATCACATGGCAAGGCTGCTGGGGACCTGTAGGAGCTGAGGGCCTCAGTCGTACAACTGTAAGCAACTAATTCTGCCAACAAGCACATGCTCTTGGAACAGGATGCAGAATTCCAGATGAAATCACAGCTCTGACTAACATTACTTGCAGCCGGTGAAGTTCTAAGCAGAGTGTCCCTCCTTAGACATGTTCAGACTACACATCCATGAAAATATGAGGTAATAGATGTGTGTTGTTTTAAATTATAAAGTTTGTGGTGATCTCTTTTGTAGCCATGGAAAAAAACATACCCAATACAGATATTTCCTTTCACATTCAAACTAAACTGTCTGGTTTTCTAAAACGAATCTGATTCGTGAGTTGAAACTATGTTAATAGTTCAACATTCTATTGTCATTAGTTTATATACACAAATGATAAATATACATATACAGTAGCTATAAATATCTTAACTTGGTGTTTTGAAAGGAGTTAGTCAGATCCTTAGAGAGGTTTCACAAAGGAAACTTCAGATTACAGATAAAGAGGCACATGCAAAAAAAATCCAAAAATTCAGGTACTGACTCCTGCAGCAATTCCTTTAGGTGTACAAATTAGATATTATCCTTAAAAAGGATTATTCTTATACAATATTTGAAAGTGATTTTCTTAAGCTAATACCTTAGTGGATGCTGTGGAGTTTGAGTGAAGGGAGGTGGTGCCATGATAATCCCAGCATATGTAGATACTCAGTAAAGAAAAAAGAAAGGAAGCAAAGGAAAGAAAGGGGGGGGGGGTTAGGAAGGGGAGAATGAAAATAACACATGTAAAAACCCTAGGCTCCTCTGGACACTTTAAAATGTTAGCATTTAAAATAATTTATTTTATATATCTATAGAATTTCATTTTCTCATAATCTTGAGATGCAATATCTGCCAAGAGATAAACCATAACCACATTAGCTACCTTTTAATAGTTTAAGTTGCTGAAATCCAAGCAAACTCACAATAACTAGTGGATAAAACATGAAATAAGATATTTTTCACTCTGCACATACAAAGAAAAAGCCAATGGTATGTGAATGAGTTACCCAGTGTATGACTGCTCTCTGTCAGGCTTACACATGTGTGCTAAGACCATGTGCCTTGACCACTGAATATGTCGCTCACTACAAGACATATTCAAAGGGATGCAGATTTGCTTTCTAAATCATTGGTCTAAAAGGTGAATGCATTAGATAGCTAAAACAATTCAAGGAGTTCATTTGGACTCACTGAATTGAAACATTTTTAGGAAGCAACTAGATTTCAAATGGCAAAATGGAATTCAGGTTCCCATGAACACAGAAAAACAATTCCTGTTGACAGCATTGAGCAACTATAAGGCAGCTCCAGAGATGGGCTGTGGTTTTTAAGTAAATTCATACTCCAAACACAATGAACTCTTTATAACATTTTATATAATTTACAGGACTGGAATTAACCAAGCACTTAAATGTGTCAACTCCTTTTATCTCTAGCATGTCTATCCTGGATATAATGCAAACCTATTCATAGACTTTTATCTAATGTGCATGCCAGCATCTTCGAACTTTCCCTTTGACACCCTTGATACTAAAAAGCCAGGAATTTCAGCAAGTTGTAATCTATAAAACTCTATTTTTGCTGTTCAATCAAGTTTGAGAATACTTAAAAATGTACTTGAAACTTAAAGCTCCTGAAAAGTAAATAGGGATTTTCTTCTCTTATGAGCTTCCAACTTCCAACTCTCATTTCCCTTCTTTTATGCTGTTTCCTAGCTAAATTTTAAAAACAAGCCATGGGAAAATGATTTCCGTTAGTGTACATCACTGTACAGATTTTAGGAATCATTCAATTGGATCTTGTGTATCACTTGATGTGTACAAAGTATGTTATAGACAGTGTGGTAGGAAGGGAGGATGACAAAGAACAAAAGACTAGTTCAGTTTGACCAAGTAACTAAATAGGTCACTCAGGATGGTCATGACTCATTTTGAACATAGAAAAAAATAACATGCTCAATTATTTCTTTCCTAGAAAGTCAGTGAGTAAAAGGAATGTCTATACAATATAGAAGTAGAAAGTAATTGGCAAATAACTTATTAGGTTTATATGAGAAATCATATAATTGTGGTGGCCATGAGGATAAATGTCTCTTCAAGAGAACTTTCTACAAAGAGTTATTTACCTGAAAGTCTGCAGTTGCTGCGCCTGGGACTTGACTTGTTCCTGTGGGGGTCACATGCCCCTTTGGGCTGCTCCCAGGCAGTGACCGAGCACATTTGGGGTACTACTGCTGGGCTCTCTGCCATCTGCTGAAACCCTCTAAAAGGCACCTTTGCTAGGAGACTCCCCATCATCCAGGATAACACTGTCGCAGAGCTGCTGATCCTTTTCATTCTCTTGTGTCAGTAGAAACTCTGTATAGCGGATGTGTGCGATTATAATACTGAATTTAAGGTCCAGACCTGAAGCTGTGATTTTCTAGGATTTGATGAAATAAACCTAAAATAACAACAAAGTTGGCAGTCAAAGACATGGTGGCTCTTTTTATTGTTGGTTTTTATTTATTTATTTTTTGTTTTGTTTGTTTTTTGCATAAATGAGAAATCCCAGTATTTCCTTTATGGCAGGATATTAGTTTCAGTGAACAGGATGTAAGCTAATGCATTAGAAATAAAAGTAGCTTGGTGACTCAACTAGAAAATGATATGAAATATTCTCTTAAAGACTGTCAGGTCCTTGTGCAATATTAAGGAAGTCCCAGAAACTGGGAGTTCTCTGTGATAAACCAGCAGTGGTCACTTTTTCTTGTAACCTTCCCTGGGTCAATGAATGTCTTCATGCTTTTGATGCTTTAAATATATAGGGCTTTCTTCAGAACTGGTATAACTGGCACTTCTCTGGTGTTTAGGGTTGCTTTTCTGTTAAAATCAAGTGTCATTTATATTTGAACAGTCATTACTTTCCATAGTTCTGTTAAACATCATCCCAAAGAATACTGTACAGATGGCATCTGTTTCGTGAATACTAAGTAAAATCATATTGATTTCAGTTGCACTTTGCCTGCTAGCATTTGCATCATAAATACAGAGCTTAGATACCACACAATGCAAAGAGAGTGAACACACTGATGTTTCTACTCCACCAAATGACAGACTCAACAGCTTCATTTACATTACTGTAGGTCTGATAACTGAGTTTTGATGTCCTGAGAATATGAATCATCATTTCTTGTATTTATAGGCTTGAAATTGGTACCCTAGATGTGAACAGGAAATTATGCTAACATGGGGTTAAATGACTGTTAACTTGCCAGAAGTTTAAGAGGATTTGTTTGTCTATTGTATATAAGCACAAATCTCCAGATGTCTAGTTAAAACTCACAGATTCTTAAGTCACAGAGCATAACCTCACCCCAGTGTTGTGACAAGGTGACTCATGCCAGTACTGTGGCTACATAAGGACTTCTTTGCTCACAGAGTTCAGTAATATTATAAGTACTGGACAGTTCCATTTCAAGTTATGAGTTGGATGATGGTCAGAAGCATCATATTATTTCATGTTCATATCAATGTATATTTTGTACCAAAAAATAGTAGTAATACTTGAAAAGTGATACTCCTATATCCATATAGCTTAACTATCAGGAGTAAGTACTGAGGCAATCGTTATGAACATGGCTATACTTTTTGCTCCAGAAAATTCTTGCTGGGAAATAAGACTATAGACCCAGTAATGACTTCATTGAGTGCTTTAGGAATTTTCTTCAAGGAACATGTTTTCCTTCAAAGTTCTTAGCCAAAGCTTAAAGTTCTCAGGAGAGATTTTTTTCTAGTGAGTAGAACAGAGAACTCTGTGATCTGTTTCTCCAGATGCATAGAAGTGGTATGCTGGCTATTCCAAGACACAGTTAAATATGATCCTCAGACATCTTTGCTCCCATGTGCTACTGTCAGAAGAAGGAGGCTCAGATTCCAAGCAGCTGAGACACATTAGTTGTATTTAGACAGCTGAGACTGCCGCTTTTCCTGCTTTTTGGGAAGTTGCTCATTTGGCTTGCTTCTCAGGATTTATTAGTCCCATAGCATTACCTGTTAAGTGTCTTGTACGTATCCCACCAGTTATCAAATATATATGCAACTGGACGCTCCCTACTGCACCCTGGACACCAATCACACACATAAACAACTCAAATAGCTTCAGAAATCCCTAAATGGTACTGCCAGTGCTAGTGGAACAGCAAATAGATCCTAAGAACTTATAGGAAACTCTCACAAAGTTAGAGTATTGAAGACTTCTACAGCTATAGACTGAAGAAGGTTTAGGAGAGCTCTCAGCAGCACCCTAGGTAAACAAACACACAACGGTTGTCTATCAGTGTCTTGAACCTGCTCATGGACATATTAGTTCAAGAAGGATTTGCCAACTTCAGGGTGAGACTATGTATAATACAAGTGATTATTATCCAGAGAAAAAAAAAATCCTTTGCATTTAAACATAATACTAACATCCACTGTTTATTGATCATTTATTATGAGAAAGCTGCTCTCTCTGGATATGTGCTTTCCATTCCTTATATAAATACAAAATTAAACTGGCAAGATTGGCACATTATCACCATTTTATGGTTGAAGGCAATGAGACTTGCAGAGATAAAATAACTTTTGCAGGGTCAAAAAAATTAGTAAGTGATGACCTGGAATTAGAACCCTGTCAGTCTGAACCCTCAGCTTCACTATTATCAATGCCTTATACTGATGGGGTTAACTTCAGATGCCTATCCCCTGACCAGGCGATTTGGGTCTGGACTGACAAGTGCATTTTCAGGCATCCCTGCAGGTAGCCAATGTCATCTATTATTCCTTAATGGTACTTGCACTATGAAAATTTCTTGTCCAGAAATAACATCCAACAGAATTATACGGAAGCACACAGTTCCTTGTCCCTGAAGCTGTGTCCTCTGGCATCTTGTCTATCTTTGCTGAATTTTGATTTCTCACTTCTTGGCTGGATATATAGTATCTCCATTTCTCATCTCATGGTCTCTTCCAGTGGATTCCCAGTTTTCACTAAGCAATATTAGAATTTTTCCTCTAAAATGGACATTTGTCTGTCCTAACCTACCTGTGTTCTTCCTTACTCTTTCCAAAATGTTTTCAAATCTTTGTCCAATATCCACTGCTTTCTGCACAGCCTACATATCTCTTAAAACTCACCCCACCTTCAACTACTACAGTTATAGGCTCTGATTATTTTACCCCAGTCAATATAGTCCATCAGCTTGTCCATGACTAAAGATGGTTTAAGAGTGAGAATACCATCTCAGCTGGTACTTCCAGCCTGAACTCCTTGGAATGCCCTTTTTCTTTTACTGGACATGGATGAGAGAATGAAGAACTCTAATCATAGTGGACAGCCATTGCCAACCCATAAGATTAGCCCATTTTAGGATAAAGCTGGTATTTTTGTTGTCAGAGCAAAAAAGAGAGAGACTAGGTATTTGATACCGTTTTTGGGTTTCTGGATCCACAAACTCTCAAGTGTAGCTCACACTGATCTTGAGTTATGATCTCCACTTGTGCCAGTAAACCCCTTCTCTGTCTATGCTAATTTAGGTGGGGTCCATATTACATACAAGCATAGGGGTCCTAACTGATACAGGATTTGGAATCAGAATATGAGTGGTTAACTGAGGAGGAAATATTGATTGGCTGGAGAACTGTCAGAATTTATCTTAGACTGGGAAGTTGATGATCCTCCTTAGGTGTTTGTGTGATTAGTTACACTGTTACCTTTGTATGTTAAGGCCCAAACTATGCCTTTTGAGGGCATAGCATTAAGAGATTCTGAGGAAAAATCATGGAGTTGGAGTATACTGGTCACTTGTCAAGCTTTCAGTGAGGTCCTATAAGCAAGAGCAGGACCAGGCCAAAGGTAAACTGAATACAATTAGAGAGTAAGAAAAAAACCATTGCTTTGCTAAAAAAAAGACCTTTCCTCTTATAATCTGTAATCTTAGTTAATAGGTTATGCAATAATTTTAATCCTACTTGAATTGAAAAAGTAAAATTTTCTCCCTCATACGAAATGTTGTATAAGCAGAATTAAAAAAAGGAGATTGAAAGGATATAATCGAAACGGGGTGGAGAAAAAGCACATCTGTCCTTGCATCTCATGCAAGACTCCTGACATGTAATGTGAACTAGCTTAGTCAATGTGTGAGTTGTTCTTTACTAAGACATGAGAAATGAAATGTACTGAATGATTTAAATCAATGACATCTTTTTTTCTGACAGTTTTGTTAAGGTATAATTGATATATGCAAAACTGCATATATTTAATGTATATAATTTAATGAGTTTGGACATAAGCATACACCCATGAAACCATTACGACAAAGTAATAAATACATCCATCACCTCCAAAAGTTTTCTAATGACCCATTGTTTGTCTGTTTTGGAATAAGAACACTTAACAGGAGATCTACTCCCTTAATAAAATTTCTTAAGTGTACAATCCAGTACTGTTAACAATAGGCTTCTATAAAAAGGAGATTTTTAGAACTTATTAATCTTTTTTTCTTCAGATGGTGTGGGCTTTTCACCCCACTGATACACTCTCTATTTTTTAAAATTAAGGTATCATTGATAAACAATCTTATGAAGGTATCACATGAGCAACATTGTGGTTACAACATTCACCCGTATTATCAACTCCCCCCACACACCACATTGCAGTCACTGTCCATCAGTGTAGTAAGATGCTATAGAGTCACTACTTGTCTTCTCTGTGCTATACTGCCTTCCCCATGCCCCCCCTATATTATGTGTGCTAATCATAATGCCCCTTAATCCCCTTCTCCCTCTCTTCTTCCCCATCCTCCCCAACCCCTTCCCTTTGGTAACTGCTAGTCCCTTCTTGGAGTCTGTGAGTCTGCTGCTATTTTGTTCCTTCAGTTTTGCTTTGTTGTTATCCTCCACAAATGAGGGAAACCATTTGGTACTTGTCTTTCTCCACCTGGCTTATTTCACTAAGCATAATACCCTCTAGTTCCATCCGTGTTGTTGCAAATGGTAGGACATATTTTCTTTTTATGCCGGAATAATATGCCATTGTGTATATGTACCACTTTTTCTTTATTCATCATCTTTTGATGGACACTTAGGTTGCTTCCATATCTTGGCTATTGAAAATAGTGCTGTGATAAACATAGGGGTGCATATGTCTTTGGGAATCAGGATTTTATTTTCTTTGGGTAAATTCCTAGAAGTGGAATTCCTGGGTTAAATAGTATTTCTATTTTTAGTTTTTTGAGGAACTTCCATATTGCTTTCCACAATGGTTGAACTAATTTACATTCCCACCAACAGTATAGGAGGGTTCCCCTTTTTCTACATCCTTACCAGCATTTGTTTAGAATTTATTAATCTTCTATAAAATAAATTTATAACAACCTTTGTACCCTTTGAACAACTCCCCTTTCCCCCTTTCCCAGCTCTTGGCAACCAGCATCTACTCTGTGCTTCTATGAGTCCTCGTTAAGTGGAGTCATGCAGTATTTGTCCTTGTGTGACTGGCTTATTTCACTATGTTTATATATTTACTATAGCCAAGATATGCAAACAATCTAAATTGATGAATGAAAGATAAAAAATGTGGTATACACATTCAGTGAAATACTACTCAGGCTTAAAAAAAAGTCTTGCCATTTGCAATAAGATAAATGGACCTTGAGGACATGCTTAATCAACTGGCTCTTAATTTCAGAGCATAAGAATAAATTAGTGGATATGCCCTTAATATTTGGATGCACTTAGATAAAAGAAGTAAGACATTAATTTTGGATATATAGTCAACAAATTTCTACCAGAGATAGCTTCTGTGACTAACCAGCATCCATAAATACCAGTATTATATAAACTTGTTTTTAAAAAGCCCACTTTCTTTCTAATGAGAGATCACACCAACCATCATCCTGACCTGCATGCAGCTAGAAGCACAGGGTATCAACGTCTAACTTGGGAGGTGAAGTGATTGTCTTTCCGTAAAGCAGAAGGGGGCAGAGAAGGCCGACACAAAAGCCTCTGTAGCCATTTGTAAGATTTGTTTGCTATGGTACAAGGTTAAGTCAAACCATGCTTATTCAAAGCAACAAGGAGCACAAAGAACCAGACAGATAAACCAAACTAAAGATTTTAAAGGGAAGTCCAAATACAGGGAGAGACACACATATAAAAAAGCTGGAGTTAATTGCTGGAGGGTGCACTTAGCTGAAACTGCAGAAGTGGGAAGTAACACATTCTAAGTAGAAGACTGACAGGGACATGCCAAGGCTCCCTGAGTGATGCACAGGCTGCTGACCCATGAGTGCGGGATGGTCTTCATCTCACCACAACAGAACGAAAGCTGTCCCGCGACCTTCAAGGCCCTGTGCTGCTGACTTCCCAGGCCATCTCCTACTGCTCTGCTCTTCACACTCACCTCCAAGTCCTGAATTTCTTGCTGTTCTCAGTCTACCCCAGGCCTGATTCCACCTCACGCACTTGGATTTGCTGTTTTTCCTGTTCAGCTAAGGCTGCTCACTCAGATGTCTACCTGTCCAGATCCTTGGTTTTCTTTAGGTCTTTAGTTAAGGGACACCTAACCCTCTCACTTTCTCAAATTTTTACACCCAACCCCCAGTACTTCTTATCTTCTTTTGTTGGTTCCCTTTTTCCTGCTCAGCTTTTACCAGTTGTGAAGTAAAGAGAAGCTGACCACCATGCCAGGGACCGACAAAAGATTTCTAAATTCCATTAACTCTGGGTGCCTCAAATGGCCACCCTTGAAAACTTAAATTTTCTAATTCTATGATACCATCTGCTAATTAACACCAAGTTAAAAGCCAAACAAAGTAAGTATTGTCAGATCTGTTCTCCTTTGTTATCAGATGGCTTGATAAGCAAGAAGTTTGCCCTTCCTGTTAATCCCTTTTGCTACCAAGAAGGATGTTGACTCTAATCCTTTTTTTAATCATTGAATATTTTATGTAAATGAATGTATCTTTGAAAGTCTGTCTTTTTTGCCTATTTCCCTGATGATATAAAAACCTTTGTAAGCCTTGGGCTCCTTGAAACATTTCTTCTACTCATGGGAATTAATGTTTCTGGGCTTAAGTCCTTAATTGGGCTCAAATAAAACTGCATTATTTCAAGGCAACTTTAATGAATTTTTCATTGATACTAAATAACATAAATATTTTGCCTATTTATTTATTGCCAGCCTTCACCTCTAGAATGAGAGGTCCGTGAGGATTTTTTGTCTGTCTGATTCACTTGCATCCCTAAAACCTAAATTATGTGCACAGGGTAGCAGCACTCAGTAAAAATGCACTGAATGAGTGAGTCAACAGGGCAAAACAGGCCAGAGGCAGGGCAGGCCTGCAACGCCAGTGGAGACGCCAGAGAGAGGGAGGGGATGGTGGGGCCGAAGGAGCCATACCCCAGAGGTATCCTTTCTTTGCCAATTACCGTGCTCATGCTGCAGTTCATTTGGACAATAACTGTGGAGGGGTAGTGGTAAACTATAACATCATTGTGAGACAATAATTGTGAATAATTGTGACAGGGAAGAAGTAGTGAGTAGTTACAGTGCCATCAAGTGAAGTGTACTGACAGTCCTCTGTTCTACCAACCTGAAAGTCCCATTTACGACCTCATGTTGTCTGGTCTGTATGTTGCAAGAGTTGCTAGAAACAATCTTTATGTTCTTGGAGACAGAATTCCTGAAATAATCCTACATCTTCTGGACACTGTCACTCTTTCCACTCCATAACTCCTGTTGTGCTTAAGTCGCGAGTCTTTGAGAGACTACTAAGGAGCCGATTCCGATGCAAACACAAAAGGGTCATTTATTTTAAGCTCGAGCTTGGACTCACACCTGTGACTGATGCAGCGGTTTTAAAGTGAGAGCTCTGAGCTCAGGGTAGGCAAGGTTTTTAAGCATTACAAGGTGCAGGGAGAGGGGGGGCTCTAACTTGGACATTTTCTATGGGTTAAGTCTGGCTGGCACCCAGCTGCCAGCTGATGTATCATGTAAGGTATTTTATCTTTAAGGGACAGGAGAGCCTGGACCTTAAGTGTCTGGACTTTGAGGTCGTTGCTAGGGAATTATCTGGGGTGAGGGTTACTGGAACAAACAATGGGTGGTTTTTCCAGTAACCGGCTTTTTTCTTAAGATGGCCTTTTTAAAATGGAGTTTCTGTTGCTCTCACACTCCCAACTATAAGTAGCCCATTTTCCCTTGTAAAGTCTCCTGGTCTTTAACTTCCCTCTCGCACTCCTTTCTCTCCATGAGAAATCTGAACATAGCTTTAATTTATAGCATTATAGATGAGACTTGATTAATTTTTTCCATATTCTAAGGAGCTTCCAACAATAACAATATGCACAACAAAACAAAAACTTCAAAGCTTTTACAATCCAACCTTTCTGTTAGGTCCAGGCCTGATCCATCCCAGCATTCGCCTTTGGTAGGGAAAAGTAGTCACATTCTGTTCTCAAGAAAGCTGCTGAAGAGAAAATGAGAAAACATAAAAAATCATGAACATATTATTGACTAAAAACAATATTGAAATATTCTCTCTAAAAAGGGAGAACTTTTTAGGTGAAATGCAGGGACTTTGATTGCCATGATAACATGCACTCAACTTGAGTGTCTGTTCTTTTGTATGTAATCGTTGAACCGTAGAGCAGGGTCTGGGGACAAGCACAGTGATTAACTTTTCCTGCTTATCGTGAAATATTCTGAGATATAGACAATATAGTAAGAACAGGAGGGAACACTATCTTAAGACTGAGATTCCATTTGAAAAAGCAGAGAGTTGAGAAGTAAGATTCCTAACATATTCTTTGGTAATCAGACAATAACCCACCCAATCATAAGGCAAGGCAGGCAGTCTTAACAGACATGTCCCCACCGCTTGAGGGTAACCACTATCTTGGAGAAGAACAGGATCAATAAATCCCTTGTGTTAAGTTTATCTTACAGAATTATCTAGAGGACTGACTGTGGATGAGGACACAGGGTCCTTCACTAGAAAGAGACATCATGAGACCACAAGTCAAGCTTACGTCCAACAACCTCCCCTCTGCCCTTTGCTCCATTCTTGAAAGCCAAAAAAGACAGAATCTCCAGCCTTTCAGCACATCTCCTCTCTGAGGACACCCACACTTTCCTTTCTTTAATGCGTACTTTTAAATAAAGCTTTCTCACTGTTCATATTATTGTGTTTTGTCTCTTTGCTATTTCCTTCTATTTCCAAGTCTCCACTCTGTCTCCACGTTACTCCTGCTAAGTAGGGAGGGGCTGCTGAGAGCTCAGATTTGGGCCTACAAGTTCCGTTCTCCTGGGTGACCCGAGGAACTGCAGTTGCAGAAGGCTGACTGAAATCTCCTTTCTTTGGGAAGTTCTCAGAACATAATCTCACTCCATCCCATGCTCTGAGGCTCCCCCAAATCTTGGGTTGGTAGACGCTAGTCCCCATGCTGTGCAGATCCAAGCAGACACATAATGCTAAGTGACCCTTGGCTTTAAGAGCTGGCAGGGGAATCTGCCCTAGGCCGAGAACTTTCCCTCTTTCCCTCTGCACTTTCCTGTTCTCTGCTGCCTGCAAGGCAGCTGCCATTCCCTACTGCTCTTGCTTTAATGAAGTCCTTCCTTACCTATGCTTATCTGACCTGCTCGAGAATTCTTTCCCATTCAGAATCAAGAACCCTCTCCCAATTTCACCTGGTGCACAACAAATGACCTCCCAGGTGCAGCTGCCCAGCAACATTTTCACAAGGAAAAAAATATTTTTCCTTTCCTTTTTCTTTTTTTTTTAATCTGTATGAGATGATGCATATTAACTAAAATTCTTGCTGCAATCATTTCACAATATGTTAAGTCATTATGCTGTGCACCTTAAACTTATATAGTAGTGTGTTTATTAAATCTCAATAAAATTGAAAAAAAAAAGAATCAGGGATATAGATAATGGGAAAAGATAGCCTAACATAAATTTAGGACTTGTTGCATGCCAAACTTTGAATATTTTACATGCATTATGTCATTTAATTTTCACAATTGCTCTTTCATGTGATTTAATTAGGCCATTTACAAAGTAGGAAATTAATTATGATACTCAGTTGGTCATACAGTAAGTCAATTATAAATGTGAGTTTTTAACCCTGGTCTCTCTGGTTCCAAAGCCCTATTCTACTCACCACAGGACTTGCCTTTTTAAATGGGTAGAATTTCAGCAAACCCTGGAAGAACTTGTGATTGCATAATATCTCCCATGTAATAACCTTCAATATCATCAAATTAGCTTAATATGTTCTCATAACAATAAAAATGTTTTTGGAGAAAACATAATCCTGAAAATTGGGAGGGACATTGCAATCGACCACACTTGCTATCTTCATTTTTGGGAGAAACATTCATGTATTAAATCATTCACATTCACTCAAAGAACACTCTCATGCTGGGCACTCTGCTAAATGCTAGGAGGCCCATATTGATGAAGAGTATGTTTAAGTCATGAGGATAGACATTCGTACTGGAGTTGAAGTCCAAATCTTGACGTCACACCTCCACCCCTGAGTGCCTAGTACCAAACTGACTCACCATATAGTGAACGCCCATATTTTCTAAAGATACACTATTGCATTTGTATATGCAAACCAGAAGGTGCATGGCCTGTTGCTGTATCCTAACTTTGTGTACAATATTTTACTACTTAATATCTATGTTAATATAAGTTCGCCATTATCTTTCACCTTGAATATATTGTCATTTTTTCATTCACACAAAAATATGAGAATATATTTTAGTAGTATATCTGCTGGCAATAGAGTTCATTTATTTAACATTCAGCAACTATTTATTGAAGAACAATATGCATCAGGTACCATTTAAAGTGTTTGGAATAATTCAAGGAACAAAACACATAAAGCTTTCTGCCTTTGTGGAGTTTGAATTCTAGTATGGGAAATATAGAGTAAATGATAAACATCAAAAAGTGTAAATTATATAGAGTGTTAAGGTAAAAAGAAGATAGTCAAGCAGAGTATGGAGGATAATTGGTCTCACTGGAAAGTGGGGTTGTAATTTTATTGGTTGTAAGTGGTAACATCTAACGTGAAGTCCTTAGGAAGGGAGCATGCCTGGAAGTCCTGACAGACATGGGATTATGAAAGTATAAAACCAACTCCTTAAATTCTGCCTATAACTATGGACATGATCATATTCTTCTTATATTGTTCCATATTCCTATCCTAAAATTATCACAAGTAAACTCAAATGGGGTTTTAATATTCATAAAAAATACAAATACATTTTAATGCATTTTGGAACAATAAGTCAATTTGCTTCACAGCACCATCCATTTTCTCTTGAATTAACTCATTTAATCATTTTTGTTTATATCTAAAAGTCACGATATAAAACAGCATTTGAAATTCTGCTTATATAAGGCTTAACATTGGTTCCAAACATTGCTATTTTAAAATGCTTTATCATTTTGCAGTATAGGAAATCAGGATCACCCATTTTGGCTGCTTCATCGTTGTCTTCCCATCCAAATGGGAGAGTACTGACTCAAGCCTCAATACCCTGACCTCAATTCCTTTGTTCTTTGTCCTGCTTTGAGATAAAGATTTCTCTTTTACTTTGTCTAGAGGCATTTATTTATTTGCAAGGAGTATACTTTGTCTCCAAATACTTAGAAACCAAAAAGAGAGAGAAAACAGATGGTGCCTTCATAATACGCTTGCTTTTCAATTTATGTCAAAGGTACAGGAGACAATATCCAGTGATCTGTATGTATATAAAGCATTCATTTTGGAGAGTTTCCTGTGATGTTCCACTTTGAACTTCTTGTTCCCTAAATAGCTTACATCAGAAAGATGGTTTAGAAGTGCTAATTTAGATGGCAATAGCTATCCACATACTCTTTTAACTAGTTATAGACATCAAAATTATGTTTCTTTGGTAGTTGTATTTTTGGACTAGAGGAAAAAACGTTCATGGTCCTTGAATCTTAAGTTATATTGAATTATAGTTCGTAAAAGAAAACACAAACCCTTTACATTTTTATTTTTTATGTGGCCCATTTTATGTTTATAGCAGCAGTGAATGAATATATTTATGGAAGCATCCCATTTACTTATATATACAATTATAATATGATGAATATGCATCTATTATGGTATATGTGCATATATATTCCATCATATCTTCTAACTTGTATAAGCATACTTTTAGGCCTAAGAGATGAAAACCCAGCTGGGAATGGCTTATACAATGAAGGAATTTATCGGTGTAAATAGATAAGATGGAGCACAGGCATTATAAAATCGTGTCCTGATAAATATACATATTTGCATAACTAATACTCAAACAGTAGAAAACATAGCTATCACCTCAAAAAGCTTCCAGACTCTAAGTATACCACAATCTATTCTTTACTTACCTGTTGATTTTCATTTGGGTTGTTTCCAACCCAAATTATATATAGCTATTTTAAAGAAAGATATAAATATTCTTATACACTTATTTTTTAAGCATATATTTCCATTTCTCTTGTGCAAATATCTCATAGTGAAACTACTGGGCTATAGGGTAAGGAATGAGTTTATAAGAAATGAATGGCCAACTAATTTCCAAAGAGATTCTGTCATTTTGCACTCCAAACAGCTGCTCAGCATCTTTGCCAACTTCTTTTCTTTTTTGTTGCTATTACCTTTAATTGTTGCTGATCTAATGGCTTCAAAATGATGTCTCATTGTGCCTTGTAATTTGTAATGGTGTGATGATTGACAATGTTGATAATTTTTTTATGAACATATTCATTAAGTATACCTTATTTTATCAAGTGTCTGTCTTCTCTATAATTTAAGGAGCTGTTTGTCTTATTTACTTGTAAGAGTTTTCTGTATAGTTAACAGAAATATATAAATACAAGTCCTTTGTCAGATACTTGTATTTAAATAATTTCTCCCAGTCTTTGGCTTGAATTTTCATTTCCTTGATAGTGTGTTTTAACGAATATAAGTTTTTAATTTTATGAAATACTATTTCTTTTTTTCCTATGTTTATTTTATTGCTTTCTCTTTTCTGTCTAAGAAATCTTCCTTACCATAAAGCAATGAATGTATTCTCCTATATTTTCTTCTAGTAGTATTATAGTTGAATGTTCAAATTTGGAGCTATGGTCCATTATAAATTAATACTTTTATTTATGGGGTGAGGGAGTGGCCAAAGTGTTTTTTTCAATTTGTCTCCCATTATTTGTTGAAAATACTCTTTCTTTTCCATTAATTGCCATGACATTCTTTTGTCCAAATTAGCTGACAAATATGTGTGTAATTATATTTCTGGATACCTTATTCTTTTTCAATAATTTATTTGCTAGTAAACTAATGCAAATATCACATTGCTTAAGTTATATTGGCTATTATAGATCCTTTCCATTTCCTTATTTTAAAAAAGCAAATTTTCCAATTTCAATAACGATATCCTGGGTTTTACTGAGACTGCATTAGATCTATGCCCCCAGTGACCTATGCCCTTGTATGATAACCACACCTTGAGTGTGGGTGGGACTTGTGAATATGGAGGGAATCGATCCTATGATTGTGTTATATAGAAAAAATAAAGAAATTAAGATCCCTAGTCAGTTGACTTTGAGCTAATAAAAAGGGAGATTATCCTGCGCCGGTCTACCTTATCAGGCCAGCACTTTTAGAGGCACTGGCCCTTCTGTGAAGACAAGAAGAATCTCCTGCTGTTCTGGAAGCAGCAAGGCAGTGTAAGTCCCATAAGCTGCAAGGAAATTAATTCTGCCCACAAACACGTGTGTTCAGATGAGGACTCTTGACCTCGTATGGTTTCACAGACCTGGACATCAGTATTGCAGCTTGTAGACCCTGAACAGAGGATCCAGTTAAACCATGTCCAGGCACTGACCCTTAGAGCCAGAATATTGCACATATGTTGTTTTAAGGTGCTAAATTCATACTAACTTGTTATGCAGCAATAGGAAATGAATACAAGTGTTTGTCTCAGGGTACAACAGGAATTTTCAAATGCTAATAACTAAGCAACGAGACAGGATCAGGAGACTCCAGTCAATATCAGGACTGAGATGCTTAGTTCAGAAATTAGATAGGTAACCCTATTTGTAGAGATCAGTAGTGAAGACAAATGGGACTCAGAAGCTAGGTGGAAATCACAGAGCAAATCACATGGCAAAAACAAGGAAAACTATTGAGATATTAGTCAGTAATTAGGTAAATTAGTAATTTCGGTAAGCAATTAATTAGGTAAACAATTAGAACAGATCAGAATTCTCTGGCATTTCTGTCTTAAGTTTATAATATGTACATGAACAAGGAGATGGCAGGTAGCAATTCCAGGGCATGATTACCTCAGACTCTACAGTGGAAATAGCTAACTTAGTTTAAGACTATTATTCAAAGATGAACACTGTAGCAGAGGGAGTCAGAGGCATAACAAATACCTTGTATGACAGATACTTAGGGGAATATTCAAGAACTATCCCAGAAAGGAGAAAAATGGCAGAGGTAGAAAACAACAAAGAACTGAAGGAAAACAGGTAACAAAATTTTGACATGGTGTTAATGTGGTTTGCCTGAAAAAGAGTCTTACAGAGATAAACTAGAAGTGTGATAGAATAATACTCTCAGACCTGCATAAACACAAGTTTGAAGCTAGAAGAGCCCATTCTATGTTCACAATTCTAACCAAGACTGACTGTAAGAAATGTTCTAGCATGTATTTGAATTTTAAGAATAAAAAAGGAATCCAACAGATACCTAGGCAGAAAACCCTATGTTAACTACCAAGAAAAGTATTCAGGCCCTTCTCAATCATCCCCTTAGTAAAATTAAATATTATTGGGGGAGGGAGATGAGGCATATTTCTATTTCCTACACTCAGTTGTTAGACTTGGTCTATAGGGAAGGAAGATGTGTCCCCGCTCCCTGTTTTGATGAGTACTGACAGGAGCACCTCTTCCTCTAACCTTCTCTATCACTTTACCTGCTCCAGCATTCAAGGTGAATCTTAGTTGTCAGAACATGACATTCACCCGTCCCTATTTGTCAGTTGAGTTACTGTGTATTAAAATGCAGTACTCATAAAAATGAGATATCTAGCCCTCTTCTGTGTGGATACTGAATGAGAAACAGGCCTTTCTGAATAAGCTGACTCTTTTCAGTGCCTGAAACTGCAAATGGCATTCCTGCTGTTTCCTGCCTCATCTAAGGTTAAGAGGTCTAAGGTCCTCACTGCCCACTGCCACCACCCCTCACCATGGGCTAATCACACATACGGGAGGAAGCTCAGGGGCCTCTTCCTTGCTCTCTGTTGTCCAGCTAAACAGACTAGGCAGTACAGGGTAACATATAGCTAGGCAATCTTAAACAGCTTAGTTGTTGTCTATCTGAAACATTTTTTTTAATCTTTAAAAAAATCTTATATATTTTTAAAGAGAAGATATGTTCACTTGGTACACAGTTCAAAAGGCCCAAAGTATTACCACTAAAATAGCAGCCACTAACCCCTGTGCCCCCTATTGTTTAGTTTCCATCATGAATGCAAGTCATGGCATTATGCTATTAGTGGTTTTTTTTTACACTATCAGAGGTAATCTATGCAAATTCAAACAAACACACAGACACACACGTATGTATGCATAACTGTCCCACCTTTCTTTCTAAAAATTAGGCTTACTATGACACTTCCATTCTGTGCTTTTTTAAATTTTTTACTTACACACACGCAGGTTGGTTCTTTATCAATTTGTGAAGAGTTTCCTTATTTTTTAAAGAACACATATATGGTTGCACATGATTTATTTAACTAGCCCCATAGATGATCATTTAGAGTATTTCTAAACTTTGTGGTAACTAAAAACATAGTTACTGATATATAAGTCCACCGAAGTGTAAATATATTTCTAGGATGACTTTGGAGAGATGGAGTTGCCACGTAAAAGAAATTTGCATTTGTAAGTTTGATAAATCCTACCAGATTTATTATCATAGAAACTGTACCAATTGACTCTTCACTACAATAGCTACATTTGTTTCTCCACACCCTTGAAAACAGTATTACTTTAAAAAATATATATGTTGGCAACTCAATAAAAGGATTTATCTTAATATAGTTTAAATTTATTTTCTTATCAGAATTGAGATTGTGCTTCTTTTTATATGCTTAAGAGCCACTTATACTCCTTTTTATCTGAACTGTCCTTTGCCTGTTCTTATTTATATCATTAATTTGCAGTAGTTTTATATACTAAAGGTATTTCTTTATTAATGATGTAACTTGCAATATTTTCCCAACTTATCATGTCTTTTATTTTGTATATGATGGGTTTTGAGATGGTTTGTATATTTCCCTATTTAGTCAAACTTACTGGTTTTTATCTTCTATGATTTCTGACTTTTGGGTCATACTTTGTGCCATGATTTCTTTCTGCTTTTCTACCCCAAATCTCCCATCGTTTCTTCAAATACTGTTATGGTGTTAAATTTTAAAACAACTTGACCCATCACAATTTATCCTGGTGTTTAGTGTGAGGTTAGGATGCAAGTTTACTCTTATCCTTGAAACTGCTACATTGTTTATCTAACATTTCTTATGGAAATAGAAACCATGCTATCCTTGCTGATTTGAAAAGGGCCTGTCTATGCATTAATTATAAATTCTATTTACTTATTATTCTCTACTATGTTTGTTTATAAGTCTTTGATCTGTATTTTCTATACCTACGCCAGAAACAAATTACAAATGTGGCTTTTATGTGAGATTATTCATTGATCCATATCTACTCTGATTCTCAGAAACCCAACTGGGTTTATGGAAGATTTCAATCATCAGCCTGCTGTTTCAAAAAGAGAATTTAGGCTTTTTTATCTCAAAGTGTGTGCTTTGCTTCCTAGAAATGTACTTTAGTGACTTCTGAAATCTGTTAGTGTTTGTATCCTCTTTGTAACCCCGTGCTTCTCTCTGTTTGATTACCATTGCTTTTAAAAGTAGTGGCAACCTTTCCAATTATTTTACTCTTAGGGGTTTTATCCATCACCCAGTTTCATTAACATAGTTTTTCATAATCATTTCTTATTCTACAATATAATTTTGAGTTATTTCCCAAAAGAGGAGAAAAGGATGGTTCTATGCCAATATCTGCATACCAAAATGCTCTAAACTGGTCTCTCTATTCATGGCAGTTATATGCTCCCATTTTCAGTTATTTCAGTTATTGGATAATAAAATAGGTGCAAGTCCAAATTCTAATCTTTGAAACACAAGTTCTAGTGTTTTGAGATGATGGTACCACCTGCTGAGCTGGTATTTCATTTTCAAAAATAGAAGTTGCTTTAGTTCTACATGAAGTTCTTCTTAAATATGTAGTGTTCCTATGTATGGGAAGTTTAGGTTTGGCAAATAGAAAATCTTTCACTGCTAGCTAGTAACCCCCTCAACCTTATCTAATTTCTTGTCTAATAGTATAAGGTAAAATTGATCCATCTCCCCCAAATTATTTCTAACAAGTGAACAAGCCAAAATTTAAAAGCTTTGGGGCTGTCAGATAAATAATATTTAACATGAGTGGAAAGACTTATGTCGACTATCTCAAGTTCTGAATTCTTTTTATCAGGTCTGATCTATATTCAGGGTAAAGAAGGAAACTGTAATGTCTCCTATACTGTCTTTGCCCAATTTATGACATCAGTAGGCTCTAGACTGCTCATTATACAGACTCTGTAGATGTTTCAAAATTTCCGTGGCCCAGAATGTGGACTAGTGATAGTGGATTGATTATTTAATCAGTAAGCAGATGAAGAGCAAAGGAGATCTCGCATAAATGAGAGGAATAGTTCATTTTTGTCATTGAGTGAAGAAAATAAGAACAGTAAATGCTATTAAAAATTAAAAGATTAGAAGTGATGTAAAAAGCTAATACTAGAAAATGCTGTCTCTAAATACCAGGTATGCTTAGAGACTTTATGGAAATAAGGCTAGCTTAAGGAAAAGTGGCTCTGAAGTTCATGTCTGATTAGAATCAATGGGAATATGAGAGAAATACAAAAGGAATATCTACTTGGAGGAGGCAGTTACAAGATTCTTCAGAAGAAGCATGGCACTTAAGTCTAGCTGTACATCTCATATATATTTTTTCTTTTTCCTCTATTAATTTAATAAAAAGAAATACACTACATTTTTCTCCCCCCACCCCTGCTGCCAAGTGATTCAGTTATTGCTTATGAGATGTAAACAGAAATTGTTAATTGGAGATCTTGGGAAGTACTTTAAAAAGTGGGCAGATTATGGTAGATAAGTTTTTTTTTTCCCTGTGCGCTTGGTTTTTCCACCTTATTCCTATGTAGAAAGTAGCCATGATGCCTTGAGCAAAGGTTCTCTCTTGTGATCATGAGGGCATATACATACAGAGCCAGTGCTAAGGTCTACAGAGTGGAATAAGAGATCTGCATATACAGTGAAATTCTGAGCCAGTGCAATAGTACCGATGGGTTTCTTCTGGACTTCAATCCTGTGGAAGGAAAACACTTTCTGCCAAATGAGACCTTTTGAGAGTTGCAAAGATTTCTCTTTTGAGAGATGGTGTGGACACTTCTTTGCTTGTAGCTGAACACATTCCCAAAATGGCACAGAAGTGTTGAGGTCTTAGATGCCAGATTTCATTTAAATGCTTTAAAACAGGAAACTACAACCCATAGCCCCAATCAGATTCTCTGATTCTATTAGTTTTCTTGGATCATGGTTGCACTCATTTGTTTAATTACATCTATGGTGGCATGCATGCTACAATAGCAGAATTAAGTAAGTGTGACAGAGATTGCCTTGTCTGAAATATTTAGTATCTGACTCTTTATGGAAAAAGGTTTTTGACTCCTGCCTTAGAGAATCGTATTTTAATTGCCATTGGGTCAAAGTGGATGACTGGAGCAAGACAGATCTAGCAGAAGGTAACAAGCAAGGCATAAATCAATCCACAAGAAAGTGAGAAAGATCCTTTTTTTAGCTGTAGTAGGAAATAATTAATAAAAGTGATTGTAGAAGTCCCTTTGAATGCTCTGACTATAAATAGTCACAGAAATTTTTGTACAATTTTGTCATGGCAAAATTATGAATATGACTTTTTTTCAGTTGGAAAAGAATTCATAACCTGTAATACAAAGGAAATTTATGATGTTAGGGTCTCAGGAAAACTACAAAAGACATAAGAAATCAAATAAAAATCACACTAGCTGTAACTGAGTCTGGGTCTGTGTGTGATGTAGAACATGCAGAAAAAATGGCTTAAATGTGGAATTATCATACTCAAGGTGGCAAGAATAGTTAGCTTTGTTTTAAATAATAGATGCTTTGGTAGATCAGGAAATAATTGACTTCATTTCTCTCACTGGGAATAAAAATTACAAGTTAGAACCCACAGGAGAGTACTAAAGAAACCTATATCTAGACCAGAAATCAAAGAGAAAAATATGAAATGCAGACACTCTAATCCAGGAAACAGTGTCATTCATATATAATACAAAGCAGGAAAGAACATGACTAATTACAGAGTGTTAAGGCTTTATGGTCTTCATTCTCGGCTTTAAGCAGAAAAGAAATGAAGCCTAAGAAACTTCCCACTTCCTGCTGGAAAGAAGAGGTAAAATGAAGTATTTCTTTTACATTAAAAAATTGCAAATAACTAAACAAAATATTTGGGGAGAGTGCCTGGCAGGAGACATAGTGTTCCTGATTAGTCATATGAAGGCAATGGAATCAATAACACTGCCTGTATATTTACTTCAAAAACCTCTTACAGATGATTCTTTGTGTTGGTATACAATGAACTTCAATGTTAAAATTCCATTTTAAGAGTTTTCATAGGCACTGAATAGCATTCCTAATATTTTTTTCCCTCTTTTTCTTACAAATTTAAAAATGCACAGTAAATTCAATTACTCATCCAAAATCAAATGAAATTGAAGGAAATTGTCTTCTCATGAGCAGTCCATGCTCTTGTTTTATTCAACTTTTATGTCACCTATTATCTCTAAATAGCTTCCCAAGGAAATAGCTTTTATACTGATGAGGCATTCTCTTTAATATCCTCTATATCTGTATTAAGTGTGAATAGTCTTACACATGGTTAATATGGAGAGTTTTCTAGGAGTTCTTTTGTTTATTCTGACATAAACCACATTGTAAACATAGTTGAGGACATGAAGCAAAAATTATTGGAGTCTTATGTTATTTTAGAAACAATATTTATCACTTAAAATTAACACACTTGAAAACTATTGATTAGCTGTGAATTAAATTACTTAGACCTAATTGACTTAAAAGTGTATAATTTAAATTTCTATTAAGTCTATTTTTGTTTTGTTCGTTTTGCTTTTTAGAATCCACATATAAGTGAATTCTTATGGTATTTGTCTTTCTCTGCCTGACTTATTTCACTTAGAATAATCCCCTTTAGGTCCATCCATGTTGTGGCAAATGGCAATATTTCATTCTGGCTCATGGCTGAATAATATTCCATTGTAGATGTGTACCATATCTTCTTTATCCATTCGTCTATCAATGGATAGTTTGGCTGCTTCCAAATCTTGGCTATTGTAAACAATGCGGCAATAAACATAAGAATGCATATACTTGACTTAATGATACTGTTTGTTGTCTTCAGTTAACTACCCAGGAGTGGAATTACTGGGTCATATGGTATTTCTATTTTAGTTTTCTGAGAACCCTCCATACTGCTTTCCGTAGTGGCTACACCAATTTACATTCTCACCAGCAGTGCAGGAGGGTTTCCTTTTCTCCAAATACCAACAGTTGTTATTTCTTATATTGTTGATATTAGGCACTCTGACTGGTATGAGGTGATATTTCTTGTGGTTTTGATTTGCATTTCCCTGATGATTAGTAATGTGGAGCATCTTTTTATGTGTTTGTTGGTCATCTCTATGTCTTTTTTGGGGAAATGTCTATTCAGGTCCTCTGCCATTTTTAAATCAGATTTTTTTTTTGGTATTGAATTGTGTAAGTTTTTACATATTTTATGTTCTTCAGGACCCCTAATCTTCAATGTTACTTCTGCTAAACAAACTTCAATTATCATAATTGTAAAACTCCTTTAGAATTTTAGATATGTATAAGAAATTCTGTGTTGTTTCTCAGAATGAAATTATCCTTATCACCTATCGATCCATCTATCAATTCTTTACATCATTTATCTGTTTAAAGACATCATCCTTTTGTCTAAGGCACACATGATCTTTGTTTAGCGCAGGCATAAGGAAGACAATGATTAGAGTTTGCGGTTGGGAAGGTGACTGCATGAGCTAAATGATTCTGAGATTCCCATGCCAACAGAAGTTTGAGAACTGTATTCAGAAATACTTCTCATTTATTTAATACATTTGTATTTTCTTTGTATCTACCTTCTTGTCATTATACATTACCACTTTAAATATAGACAATGCACTTGATTTCAGAACCTTACAGAGTGCCACATTTAGTTATTTACGTGTCTTCTGATTGACAACTTTTTCAAGTAACTGATGACATAGCTTAAAAAATAAGTCATGGAACAAAGGGGAAGAAAAAGTGTGAGAAAAACTCATTAAAACCTGGCACATTTTATTTGTTTACTTGCCACCACTAATATAAAGTATATTTTTGATATGTTTTCCATGTTCTGTGGTTGTCTTTGCAGTTGTGTTCTTGCTGTTATTTTTAAATATAAATGCACTGAATTTGAGACTTTAAAAAGTTTATCTTAGGAATTTTGATTGTAGTTACACTACATTTATTGATTACTTTGTAGAAAATTTGTATTAGTTCAACATTGAATTCATGACCAGGACGATACATATCCCCCAATTTTTAAGTTTTCTCTTCGGTATTCCAGTAAAATATCACTTTATGTATATTCATGCTCACATTTATAATTTATTTATTGCTAAGTAATTTATTATTTTTAATATACCATTATGTTTCCTACACTTTATTGTTAGTACTAATCAAAGCACATATTTTTATATTTATCATGTTTCTAAGAATCTTATCGAAATCTGTAATTTTAAGTAAAAAATAGTTTATTTGAAATGGTGTTTATATCTTGATTATCTGTATTTATAGACTTTATTTCCATTTTCTCTTATATAGCACTCTTTAAATATAACAGTACAATGGTAAATTTTAAGGATATTTTGGGAATACTGGTCTTGCATGCCCAAGGCTAAGCCTTATTTAATTGCTTACTAAAAAATGGCAAGAAAATTATTGAGCCTGGATGTCAGAATTTTAAATAAATAAAGAAAACAAGAGTTAAGAAGTTTTGAAATTATAGGCTTTGACCTTTTCCAATTAATTTAACCCTCATTTGAACTCTATATACAGAAGGTGGAAGATATAAAACCTGTGTTGGGACTTTTTGTCTTTTTTAAGATCATTTTAAAAATAGCCTTGTTTACATAAAATTCATTTACCATAAGATGCAGCTATTTAAAGTATAAATTTTATGATTTTTAGTGTATTCATAAAATTTTACAACTTTTAGTGCTCTCTAATCTTAAAACATTTTTGAAACACCAAATAGAAATCCCACATCCTTTAGCAGTCAATTTCTATTCCCCCCAATCCTTTGAAACCATTAATCCACTTTCTGTCATACTATTTTTTTCTCTATGGATTTACCTATTCTGATATTTTACATAAAAATAATCATGGAATATGTAATGTTTTATAACTGGCTTCTTTCACTTACCATGCTTTCAAGGTACATCCAAGTTGTAGCATGTGTCAGGATTTCATTCCTTTCTATTGCTGAATGGCATTCCATTATATGGATAAATCCATTTTGCTTATCCATTTTTCAGTTGAGGGGCATTTGAATTGTTTCCATTTTTTTTGGCTATCATGAGTAATGCTGCTATGAATATTCACATACAAGTTTTTGTGTAACTGCATGTTTTCATTTATCTTCGGTATATAACTAGGAGTCTAATTTCTGGTCATATGGTAATTTGATGTTTAATATTTGGAAGAATGACAAAAATGGCTGTACCATTTAATCATCCCATGGCAATTTAAGATATTTGAGGTTTCTCCACATCCTTGACAACAAGTTATTGTCTTTTATTTATTATCTTGGTCATATTATAAATTTACATCTTATGGTTTTGATTTGGAATTCTCTAACAGTTATTATGTTTGGCATAATTACATTTAACATATATTCAGGTACCTAATGGTTATTTTTAATATCTTGTTTGGAGAAATATCAATTGAAAGTCTTTGTCCATTTTTAAGTGGATTGTTTGTCTGTCTATTGAGTTTTATTTCTTTATACATGGGGATATAGTATTTCAGATAGATGATTTGCAAAGGCTTTCTCCCATTCTGTAGGTTTTCTGTTTACTTTCTTAATGATGTCTATTGAAGAAAAAAGTTTGTGATGAAGTCTAATTTATCTTTTTCTCTTGGTCAGTCATGCTTTTGGTGTCATACCTAAGAAAACACTGTCTAGTTCAAAGTCACAATTTTCTTTGTTCTTTTTTTTCTTTTAGTTTTATATTTTTAACTCTTTTATTTAAGTCTGTAATTCATTTGGAGTTGATTTTCTATATAGTGTGAGGTCAGGGTTTACATTCATTTTTTTGCACATAACTATCCTCTTGTCTCAGCACCATTTGTTGAAAAGACTATTCATTCTCCATTGAGTTGCGTTGGCACCTTTTTTGAAATCAATTAACCATAAGTGTAAGAATTTATTTCTAGACGGTGGTTTCTATTGCCTTGATCTTTAAGTTTGCTCTCATGTCAGTACTACACTGTCTTTATCACTATAACTTTGTGGTTGGTTTTGGAAATAAGAATGATTCATCAATTTTGTTGTTCCTTTTCCAAATTTTCTTGTCTTTTTTACATCCTTGCATTTCCACATGAATTTCAGGATTAGCTTGTCAGTTTCTGTAAAAGAGAGAGCTTTGAGTTTGTGTGGAATTGTATTGAATCCGTAGATCAATTTGAGGATGATTGCCATCTTAATACTAACTCTTTCTATTTATGAACATGAGAAGTCTTTGAATTTACTTAGGTCTTCTTTAATTGTGTTCAACAATGTTTTATTCTTTCAAGACCTGGTACTAAGTGTACTTTCATAAAGAAACAAATATTTACATGTAAACCATATTCAAAGTACTGTTTAAAAATCCTATTCCTTCCTCCATGGTCCTTTTAGTTTCAATTCAAACCTTTGGCTCTGTTCTCCTTCTTACCTGAAAATATTCCCTTCAGTGCTCTAGCACTTTAGATTCAGCTTCTTCTCTTACTCATCTCCCCATCCTGTGCTCTCTCTCCCATTGGCTTGCTTCTTCTTTTGTTTTCTTCCTTACCCTTCCTTCCTCCCTCCCTCCCTCCCTTTCTCCCTTCCTCCCTCCCTTCCTTCCTTCTTCCATCCCTTCCTCCCTTTCTCCCTTCCTTTTTCCCTACCTTCCTCCCTCCCTTCCTTCCTTCTTCCATCCCTCCCTCCCTTCCTCCCTTTCTTCCTCCCTCCTCCCCTTTCTCCCTTCCTCCCTCCCTTCCTTCCTTCTTCCATCCCTCTCTCCCTTCCTCCCTCTCTTTCTCCCTCCCTCCCCCCTTTCTCCCTTCCTCCCTCTCTCCCTTCCTCCCTTCCTTCTTCCCTTCCTTCTTCCCTCCCTCACCTCTCCCTTCTTTCTTTCTTTCTTTTTGCAGATAACAATAGCACTGATTTTTTTCCATTCATGATCTTTCCTTGAGATCCCATTTCACATTTCAAACTTCCTGACAGACATTTTTATCTCTTATTACCTACATTCAATCCTCTAAAATCACATTTAGCCTTCTTATCATTCAATATGCTCCATCAGTACATTCAGACTCTTAGACTTGTAGTCATATAACAATTTTATATTAATGATATATATTTCTAATGATGACTTTGTATTTCTTTCATTCATGTATACATATATATATAAAATGAGTTTCAAAGTCTTACTGCTTGTATATTTTACCTTTGTATTCCCTGTGCATGAATTTAATTTTTAAAAAAGGCACTCATCTTTGAGAATACTATTGTTTTTTTCTGAGCTTCTTACCATTGCTTCCATCTCATACTTTGCTATAGTTCTTGTATACCTTTGGCATTTTCAAACATATAGAGAAGTGTAGAAATAATAAAGGAACACTGTCTATGTACCCTCCATACAGCTCCCAGAAAATCCTAATATTTTGCTATACTTGTCAAGTGTGTTTATTTAAAAATAAGTATTTGAAGATAAGGTTGAAACCTTCTGTGTCCTTTTCATTAATGATTCCTCTCTTTCCCGATGCACAAACTATGTTGAAATTGTTGTTTATACTTCACTTGTATGTTATCTACTATTACTTCATGTGTGTATTCATCCATAAGAAACATCTCTGTATGGCATTATTTTGCATAATTTCAATCTTTAATTAAATAACATGAAAGTATTTTAAAATGCATCTTTAAATTCAATGCTGATTTAGAGTTTTTTTCATGTTATATTAATACAGGTAACAAAATTAATTTGGTCTAACTACTATATTTTATTGTAAGAATATACCACTACAGCCATTTTCACAGAGGATTGAGTTGATGATGGTGAAAATTGCTTTAATGAACAATCTCATATTTATGTTGTTTGTGAAAATTTTTAATAATATTTTTTAAAGTAACTTTAGATTTGATGGAAATTTGGAAAATGGTACATAAAATGTCTGTATACCTTTCACTCAATTTACCTTAAAGTTAACATCTTACCTAGTACAAGTATCAAAACTAAGAAATTAACATTAGCATAATTGTAACTACTGAATTTCTTCAAATTTCTATATTTTCCTAATGGCCTTTTTTTCCCCCCCAGCATTCCATTCAGGATCGTTTATTATACTGTTTTCATATCTCCTTAGTTTTTAATCTGCATCAATTTTTCACTCTTTCCTTGTGTTTTGTGACCTGGACACTTTTTTAGTTTACTGGCCAGTAATTTAGCAGATTTCCCCACAATTAGGGATTTTCCAGTATGGTTTCTCAACTTGGGACCAAGACAGTACTCCTTGGTAATTAATAAGTTTCTTGGGAACGATACTTTTAGACTCTGGAACATCCTATTTCTCCTCAGACTCTCATCCACTCTTTTAACACATATCAGAGGATCTTGATTTCAACAATTGTTACTGTGGTTTCTAATGATGATTTTCTATTTCTTTTATTCTTCTAGATTCATTGAAATTCTTCTGAGATGACAAGTTATCCTTTCTTCTATTTTATTCTATTATTTATTTATTATGGCATTGACTAATGGGTATCGGATATTTATTTGGTTGCATGAATAATATTACTATTTGGCCATTTGGAGCTCTTTCAGATGAGTACATATGTTTCAGTTTTACTTTTTTTAATGTTGCAAATTAAAAAAAAAATTACTTCCTTACTTTCTGGTACCACATTTGCTGGAGGATCATCTTGTATTTTCTCTGTCCCAGCCCTGAAAACTATAACTTCTCAAGGGAATTCTGGTTTCTTTTGTTGAATAATCATATTTAGAAGATAAGATCTTGGTGCTAGATGGGCAAAGATATTTAGTAGACATATATTATTGAGAATGGAATTGTGGAATCTGAAAGGAATGAGTCTTTTCAATTTCATTAGATATTGTCAAATTGCTGAACAAAGTAGTCTCAATTCCTTCAGAACTATGTAAGAATTTTGTTTATTCTATAGTTTAAAAACCCTTGACATTATCAGACCTAAAAAAATTCACCAATCTGATGGGTGTGAAATAATGTTCCAATGTTGCAATTTTGTTTTCCTGAGAACAAGTAAGGTGAAACATCTTTGCTGTTTATTAGTCACTTGTTTATTTTCTATGCATTGTCTTTAGATATGTTTACCAGTTTCTTTTTCCCATTGCATTATTTGCCTTTTAATTATTGATTTGCAAGTTAATAAGAATATTTGTTAATGTATTAGGATTAGAATTACTTGCATAAAAGAAAGATTTTAACAATAGTGTAATTAAACTACAAATTTACTTCCATTTTATGAAAAGAAGTCTGGAATTGATACTGATGCTATGGTGGATTCTAGATAAAATAAAGAATCTAAATTTCATTTTATTTCTCCATTTTCCTCAGCAAATGATTTCCATCATCAGGAAAATTTCAGAGTCCAGTATAGCTACTAGAATTCCAGCTATCATTATCCTATTTTTGGATACAGAAAGAGAAATTGAGGAACAAAAATGTTAAACTCTTCTTTTTTTTCAGCTGTGCTCTTTTATTCATTTGTGACTGGCTTGGGCGTTTTTGTGTGTTTTTTTTGCTATTATTAATATACAATTACATGAGCAATATTATAGTTACTAGATTAAGCCTATGATCAAGTCCCCAACACATACCCCATTACAGTCACCATCCATCAGTGTAGTAAGATGCTATAGAATCACTACTTGTCTTCTCTGTGTTATACTGCCTTCCCCGTATACCACCCCACACACTAGATTATGTGTGTACTAATTGTAATGCCCCTTTTTCCCATTATCCCTCCCTTCTCAACCATCTTTTCCAGTCCCTTTGCCTTTGGTAACTATTAGTCCATTCTTGGGTTCTGTGAGTCTGCTGCTGTTTTGTTCCTTCAGTTTTTGCTTTGTTGTTATACTCCACAGATGAATGAAATCATTTGATACTTGTCTTTCCCGGCCTGGCTTATTTCACTGAGCATAATACCCTCTAGTTCCATCCATGTTGTTGTAAATGGTAGGATTTGTTTTCTTCTTATGGCTGAATTATAATATTGCATTGTGTATATGTACCACATCTTCTTTATCCATTCATCTACTGATGGACACTTAGGTTGCTTCCATTTCTTGTCTATTGTAAATAGTGCTGCAATAAACATAGGGGTGCATATGTCTTTTTCAAACTGGGCTGCTGCATTCTTAGGGTAAATTCCTAGGAGTAGAATTCCTGGGTTAAATGGTATTTGTATTTTGAGTTTTTTAAGGAACCTCCATACTGCTTTCCACAATGGTTGAACTAATTTGCATTCCCACCAGCAGTGAAGGAGGGTTCCCCTTTCTCCACATCCTTGCCAACATTTGTTGTTTGACTTTTTTTGATGGCAGCCATACTAATTGGTGTGAGGTGATAGCTCATTGTGGTTTTAATTAGCATTTCTCTGATGATTAGCAATGTGGAGCATCTTTTCATGTACCTGTTGGCCATCTGAATTTCTTCTTTGGAGAAGTGTCTGTTCAGCTCCTCTTCCCATTTTTTAATTGGCTTATTTGCTTTTTGTTTGTTGAGGTGCATGAACTCTTTATATAATTTCGATGTCAGTCCCTTATTGGATATGTCATGTATCAATATATTCTCCCATACTGTAGGATGTATTTTTGCTCTATTGATGGTGTCCTTTGCTGTACAGAAGGCTTTTAGTTTTCATAGTCCCACTTGTTCATTTTTGCTTTTGTTTCCCTTGCCTGGGGAGATATGTTCATGAAGAAGTTGCTCATATTTATGTCCAAGAGATTTTTGCCTGTGTTGTCTTCTAAAAGTTTTATGGTTTCATGACTTACATTCAGATGTTGGTCCATTTTGAGTTTACTTTTGTCTATAGGGTTATAAAATAATCCAGTTTCATTCTCTTACATGTATCTGTCCAGTTTTGCCAATACCAGCTGTTGAAGAGGCTGTCATTTCCCCATTGTATATCCATGGCTGCTTTATCGTATATTAATTGAACATATATGCTTGGGTTTATATCTGGGCTCTCTACTCTGTTCCATTGGTCTATGGGTCTGTTCTGGTGCCAGTACCAAATTGTCTTGATTACTGTGGCTTTGTAGTAGAGCTTGAAGTCAGGGAGCATAATTCCCCCTGCTTTATTCTTCCTTCTCAGGACTGCTTTGGCTATTCGGGGACTTTTGTGGTTCCATGTGAATTTTAGAACTATTTGCTCTAGTTCGTTAAGAATGCTGTTGGTATTTTCATAGGGATTGCATTGAATCTGTAGATTGCTTTAGTCAGGATGGCCATTTTGACAAAATTAATTCTTCCTTTGCATTAGCACGGCATGTGTTTCCATTTCTTGGTATCTTCTTTAATTTCTCTCATGAGTTTAATTGTAGTTTTCAGAGAATAAGTCTTTCACTTCCTTGGTTAGCTTTATTCCTAGGTACTTTATTTTTTGGATGCAATTGTGAGTGGATTTGGTTTCCTGATTTCTCTTTCAGCTGGTTCACCATTAGCGTATAGAAACGCAACAGATTTCTGTGTATTAATTTTGTATCCCACAACTTTACTGAATACAGATATTAGATCTTGTAGTTTTGGAGTGGATTCTTTAGGGTTTTTTATGTACAATATCATGTCACCTGCAAACAGGGACCGTTTGACTTCTTCCCTGCTAATCTGGATGCCTTTTGTTTCTTTGTGTTGTCTTATTGCCATGGCTATGATCTCTAGAACTATGCTGAATAAAAGTGGGAAGAGTGGGCATCCTTGTCTTGTTCCTCATCTTAAAGGAAAAGCTTTCAGCTTCTCACTGTTAAGTATAATGTTGGCTGTGCGTTTGTCCTATATGACCTTTATTATGTTGAAATATATGCCCTCTATACCCACTTTTTTGAGAGTTTTTATCATGAATGGATGTTGAATTTTGTCGAATGCTTTTTCAGCATCTATGGAGATGATCATGTGGTTTTTGTCCTCCTTTTTGTTGGTTTAGTGGATGATGTTGATGGATTTTTCGAATGTTGTACCATCCTTGCATTCCTGGGATGAAACCCACATCGTCATGATGGATGATCTTTTTGACGTATTTTTGAAATCAATTTGCTAATATTTTGTTGAGCATTTTTGTATCTATGTTCCTCAGGGATATTGGTCTGTAATTTTCTTTTTTTGTGGTGTCTTTGCCTGGTTTTGGTATTAGAGTGATGTTGGCCTTGTAGAATAAGTTGGGCGTATTTCCTCCTCTTCTACTTTTTGGAGGATGGGTATTAGGTCTTCACTAAATGTTTGTAAAATTCACAAGTGAAACCATCTCGTTCAGGAGTTTTGTTCTTAGGTAGTTTTTTGATTACCAATTCAATTTCTTTCCTGGTAATTGTTCTAGTCAGATTTTCTGTTTCTTCTTGGGTCAGCCTTGGAAGGCTGTATTTTTCTAGAAAGTTGTCCATTTCTTCTAGGTTATCCAGTTTGTTACCATATAATTTTTCATAGTGTTCTGTCATAATTATTTGTATTTCTGTGGTGTCCAAGGTGATTTTCCTTTCTCATTTCTGATTCTGTTTCTGCATGTAGACTCTCTTTTTTCTTGATAAGTCTGGCTAGGGGTTTATCTGTTTTGTTTATTTTCTTAAAGACCAGCTCCTGCTCTCATTGGTTCTCTTTATTATTTTTTTCTTCTCAATTTTACTTATTTCTGCTTTAATCTTTATTATGTCCCTCCTTCTACTGACTTTGGGCCTCATTTGTTCTTCTTTTTCTAGTTTCATTAATTGTGAGTTTAGACTGTTCATTTGGGATTGTTCTTCTCTCCTAAGGTAGGCCTGTATTGCAATAAATTTCCCTCTTAGCACGGCCTTCACTGTGCCCCACAGATTTTGCGATGTTGAATTATTGTTGTCATTTGTCTCCATATATTGCTTGATTTCTGTTTTTATTTGGTCATTGATCCATTGATTATTTAGGAGCATGTTATTAAGCCTCTATGTGTTTGTGGGCTTTTTCATTTTCTTTGAGTAATTTATTTCTAGTATCATGTCTTTGTGATCTGAAAAGCTGGTTGGTACAATTTCAATCTTTTTGAATTTACTGAGGTTCTTTTTGTGGCCTAGTATATGATCTACTCTTAAAAATGTTCCATGTGCACTTGAGAAGAATGTGTATCCTGTTGCTTTTGGATGGAGTGTTCTGTAGGTGTCTGTTAGGTCCATCTGTTCTAATACTTTGTGCAGTGCCTCTGTCTCTTTATTTATTTTCTGTCTGGTTGATCTGTCCTTTGGAGTGAGTGGTGTGTTGAAGTCTCCCAAAATGAATGCATTGTATTTCTTTTCCACCTTGAATTCTGTTAGTATTTTTTTCACATATGTAGATGATCCTGTGTTGGGTGCATAGATGTTTATAATAGTTATATCCTCTTGTTGGACTGACCCCTTTATCATTATGTAATGTCCTTCTTTGTCTCTTGTGACTTTCTTTGTTTTGAAGTCTATTTTGTCTGATACAAGTACTCCAGCTCCTGCTTTTTTCTCCCTATTTGTTGCATGAAATATCCTTTTCCATCCCTTTACTTTCAGTCTGTGTATGTCTTTGGGTTTGAAGTGAGTCTCTTGTAGGCAGCATATAGATGGGTCTTGATTTTTATTCATTCAGTGACTCTATGTCTTTTGGTTGGTGTACTCAGACCATTTACATTTATAGTGATTATCGATAGGTAAGTACTTATTCCCATTGCAGTCTTTAGATTTGTGGCTACCAAAGGTTCAAGGGTAATTCCATTACTATCTGACAGTCTAATTTATATCCCTTTATATGATATTAGAAACACAACCTAAAGACTCTTTTTTTTCTCCTCCTGTTTTTTCCTCCTCCATTCTTTGTATGTTATGAATCATATTCTGTACTCTTTATCTTCCCTTGGGTGACATCTATTTAGTTTTAAGAATACTTCCATCTATTGGAGTCCCTCCAAATTCACTGTAGAGGTGGTTTGTGGGAGTTAAATTCTCTCAGCTTTTGCTTATCTGAAAATTGTTTAAACCCTCCTTCAAATTTAAGTGATAACCTAGTAACGTAGAGTATTCTTTGTCGCTCTTCTGCTTCATTGCATTAAATATATTATTCCACTCCCTTCCAGCCTGTAAGGTTTCTGTTGAAAAATCTGATGATAGCCTGATGGGTTTTCCTTTGTATGTGATCTTTTTTAGCTCTCTAGCTGTTTTTAAAAGTCTGTCTTTATTCTTGATCTTTGCCATTTTAATTATTATATGTCTTGATGTTGTCTTCCTCGGTTCCCTTGTGTTGGGAGATCTGTGCATCTCCATGGCTTGAGAGACTATCTCCTTTTCCAGATTGGGGACGTTTTCAGCAATTACCTCCTCTATGACACTTTCTATCCCTTTTTCTCTCTCTACTCTGGTACGCCTATTATGTGAATATTGTTCCGTTTGGATTTGTCACACAGTTCCCTCAATATTCTTTCATTCTTAGAGGTTCTTTATTCTCTCTGTGCCTCAACTTCTTTGTATTCCTCTTCTCTCATTTCTATTCCAGTTACAATGTCTTCTACTACATCTAATCTGCTTTAAATCCCTCCATTGCATGTTTCATTTCAGATATCGAATTTCTTAATGATTCAGTCTGCATCTTAAATTTATTCCTGAGTTCTTGAAATTTTTCTCTGCCTCCATAAGCATGTTTATGATTTTTATTTTGTACTCTCTTTCAGGAAGATTGGTGAGTTCAGTTCCATTTGGTCCTTTTTCCTGGGGTTTGTGAGATTTTGGTCTGAACCATGTTCTTTTGACGTTTCATATTTCTGTGTGGTGCTCTCTATTGCCCAGAAGTTCCAGTCTCTGGAGCTTCTCAACCCCTAGAGTGAGGTTGGGGGTCATAGGGGAGCGGAGCTGGTGCCTGAGGGGAGATAAGTTCTGTTTCCTGATTCCTAGCTGCAGTGCCTGTCTCCAGTATCAGAGCCAGTGGGCCAAGCACACAGGTGTATGACTCTGTGCTTGGCATCTCTAGCTGTTGTAAGGGGGGTCTCCCTCTGGCCAGCCTGACGCCAGAGCGGTGAGTGCCGATTTTTGAGCCAGTACTTGCAGGCCAGGAGGAAGGCTCGGCAGGGTGCATGTCACAGTGGGGGGGCCTCAGAGCTGAGTATCCAGCCAGAGTGGTGGAGTGCTTGAATCTCCCCAAAGTTCTCAATCTGCTGGGCAGAGCACACCAGACAACCCTGTCCCCCTATCCCTTCTCCTGCACAGCCAGCTCCGTGTAAACCCTCCCCTTCAGCAGCCCTCTCGCTGCTAGGAAGCCTGTCAGACTGCCTGCTTTTCCCTTGTCCCAGAGAGGTCGGACAATGGCTGGAATCTGTCTCTCAAGCACTCCGCCTGTCCCAGCCCCCCATCCTCCAGAGCACCACACAATGTAGGTTTCTGGTTGCAAAGCAGATCCCCAGGGCTAGTGTTCAGCAGTCCCAGGCTTCCACTCCCTCCCCCTCTCTGTTTCTCTTACTTCCGCTGGTGAGCTGGGGTGGGGGAAGGGCTCGGGTCTTGCGGGATCAAGGCTTTTGTATGTTACCCTGTTTTGTGAGGTCTGCTCTGTTCATGAGGTCTATATGCAGTCTGGTGCATACTTCTTTTGTTGTTGCTATTTTAGGGTTAGTTGTATTAACTATATTTTCACATTATCTGTGGTTTTGGGATGAGTTCTCTGTCTCACCTGTCATGCTGCCATCTTGAATCTGGCTTCTTAAACTCTTCTTAGAGTAAATTTCATGCATATTTCTTTTAATTTTATTTTTATTTCTTATTGACTAGAATTTAATCAGATGGTTACCCCTAGATGCAGTGGAGTCTTGGAAAAGTAGGCTTTTATTTTGAGTGATAAAGTACCTACTAAAAATAAGAGTTCTCGAACCAAGGTGCAAATTATTTACAGCATTGGGATAGATTACTAACAGTCTCTTCCACAATCACCTGTATACTGTATCAGTTACATTCATAAACAAACCACTTGCAAGTTTAGTAGCTTAAAATAACAACCATATATATGGCTCATGGATCTTTGGATTGGTGGTTTAGGCTGTGATCAGTTGAGAAAGTCTTGTGGTTTTGTCTAGGGTTTCTTTAGCATCGTGGTCAGGTGTAAATCAGCTATGTAGCTTTGCATCTTGTTTTTTTCTGCCTGTTCTGAAGCTCCTTAGCTTTCCTTCATGTAAGCACTTATCCTCCACCATGACTGCTGGGATCTTTCCATGTCAGTGTCTGGTTCCCAGAAAGTGAGGGGAAGCGTTCAAGGCCACTTGAAGCCTGCCCTCAGACTGGCACATCACTCTGCTGGACAACGCACACCATATGGTCAAACCAGATTCTACTCCTCATGTGAGGAGCTGGGGAGTCACATTGCTATACAGTGAACATGGACAGTTGCAACCATTTTAACAAACAGCTAACTCTAGTCATACGCCAATTGCTGAAAATGAGGTGTGTATATTTTCCAAAATTTTCTTTAGTTGATATTTCTTTGCCCTATGAATTCTGACTTTTTATAAAATTAACCTGCTGTTTCTCCATCCTCTCAGTCCAGGGAAGTAGCTGACTTAAATAAATTGTATATAGCAACTAATTGTTTTGATAGCAGTTGCATTTTGGCAAGTTATCAAACAATATGGAATATAAAACCTCTCAATATTATTTATGTTATGTTGTACCTTGTATGAGTTATTACAATGACCTTCTAGAAAGGATGAAACAACAACAAAAATGATTAGGCACAAATCACTCTTTTATGTGCTGAGTAGAGCTTAGGTTAAAACTCTTAGCAGACAAATGGGGCCAGGACCATTTGAAAAATATTTGAAATTAGCCAAAATGCTTTAGTGACATTTTAAAATGTCATTTGAATAAGCTCAGGAAAAGTGGTTATTAACTTGTAGAGTAGTTGCCTAATGAGTTGCTCAATATGCTAGCATGTTTACCTGTTAAAGTAAAATCTTTAAGTGCTAGCAAAGAACCACAAAGCTGTTTTTTCTCTGATTTGTTTCAACTGTCTGGGTAGGTTGTGTGTTTCAAAGATGAGGGCTTCTAGAAAATCAGAATCATTTACTTGGGAGTGTCAATTCCTCAAACAACTCCTAGGGTTTCTCCTCTCCACCTACTATTTCCTTCTCTTTGCTTTATACCACTGGGCAACTCGTAAAGAAATCAGGTATATGGATTTCAGACATGATCCATTACAGAGAATTGACAAGAATGGGAATGAGTTCATGACAAGTGTGATGGGGATAAAGTTATGACATTGCCCTTCCAATTAAAAACAAAACAATAAAGAAATAAACAATGCAAATGGAACACAGGAAAAAAGTGAAAATAATGTTACTTCATTAAAGCAGTTAATACTATTCCTTTTGAAAAAATGGTTTTCAACTCACTTTAGAATGACTTTCAGTGAGGAGGTGTGTAGTTTGTCATAAAGCTACCAGAGGCTACTCCTCTTTTCTCATCTTTGTGACACACAGCTGTAGTACAGAACCAACAGTGTGTGAACTGAAAACTGCTGATCAAAACATTGTGGATGTGAATCACACTTTCCAATAAAAATCTTGTCCAGTGAAAACCATACATTCCTATGTTTGCTGGATTTTTATCTTAGATATTCAACACATTAAAAAAAAAGGAAAGCCAAGCTGGAGTTCTTCTGTTATCCATTTTTCTTTTTTAAAAGACTATCAATGGTTACCAAAAATGTTGAATAAGTACGAATATGATCCATAAGTTCAGAATAAAAAGTTTTATTTTCTTTTTATTTCAGACATAATAGATCAAATTCAATTTTTCAACCAAAGGTGAAAGAAAGACTTTTTGTCATGCATTATGACTCTATTGCTACAATTTCTATCATAACATGTGATTTTTAAACTTATATAATGTATATAGAGAATGTCAAGAGCTTCAGTCATATAATACATGACTTGAGTCTAAAGCACACAAAAAATGAATCTTGTTAAAACTGAAGAAATGCCTCATGGCATTCTACCAATCAATAAAGTCATTTTACAACAGGGAATTGATTTAAAGTTTTCATAAATCCTAGTGAAGGAAAACATTTTCAGCTAATCAAATTAGCTGCATAAATTGCTGAAGCAACTTAATTGAAACTGAATCAAGTAATTTGCATAAATCACACCATCAAATGTTTCTCTTGGAATCTATTTAGTTGTGATTTGTATAAAGAATAAGCACTCGAAGATATTAACACAAACCAGGGCTCTGAAACTCATTGTACTATTATAGAACATTTGTAAATGTGTTGTTACTTAATTAGATTTAATATTTTAATGCTTTGTACAATTTAAGTTATTTATTTTGGAAACATTAGGTCTAAAGTATCTTGCCTTCAGTGATTTTCTGAAGAGGAAGTAGTTTTATGAAGTGTGTTATTTACCAAATAACTAAGTCTATTTATTTTAATGCATTAAAACACATGCCATGTTGCTTCTTAGACTGTGATCCATATACATGTTTATAGGGAAAATATTTTTCTTACCTCCTTATGCATGATTTGTTCTTCAGAAATGTTTGGCTTTTAGTGGGGTGGATATGTGTGAATATCTTAAAAAATACATAAGAAACAGATACATCTACCTATATATTTGTTTGTTTACTTATTGAATGTGGTTTATACAATCTACATATGATTTCATTTTTAAGCCATATGAATGTATTTTTCCTTTCAGATTTTCTTTGGCCAACCCAGATATTACTAAGAACTGACTTATACTGTTTGCAGTTCATTGCCCCATGCATATGGGGAGGATGTGCTGATATTAAAATGATCTTTTATTGTATCTCTTTTCCTGCATTATGCAGAATATTTTATTCTTACATTATAAAATATTTTAAAATTAAAATGTATATATACAGTACAAGTAACAATAATAATGAACACCTTGGACCCACTACCCATCCTAATTAAAGGCCATTACTAATATCCTTGAAGCATCTTGGAACTTCCTGATTACATTCTTTATCCCATTTCTAGTGGTAGCTACTGCCGTGATATTTGTTAAGGATATATTGTGTTTCTTTGATTAAGCCATATTCATAGTTACCTCTAAACATTAAATGGTTCACTCTTGTTTTTGAAATTTATATATACACTGAATTCATTCATGTACTCATTCAATAAATACCCATTCAGCATATATTATGGGCCAGCACTGTTGTAAGTGCTAGAGATACAGCAGTGGAGAGAACAAAACAAAAATCCCCTGACCTCAAGGAGCGTACATTCCAGTGTAAGAAAGAGAATTGTTGAGAGGATCAATGAGCAAAGACTATCAGTCAGGTATATCAATAATACTTAATGACACATGCTAGAAAAAAGGTGCAGATGAAATAAAGAGGGTTTTATACGTTTACTTAAGGTTGCCAGAGAAGACTTCACTGAGAAAGTGACTTTTGACTAAAGACCTGAAAGTAATGAGTGAATTAGTCATGGAAATATAGGGAAATAGAAAACAGTAAATGCAAAGTCCCGGTGCGAGTGTGCATCTGCCCTGACCAGAGCTGACAAGGAGAGGCATGCGGACGAAGCAGAGTGAGAAGGCACGGAGAGGATTGGAATCAAAGAGTGACAGTAACCAGATCATGTGGGCTTAGAAGGGACTTTGGCTTTTACTTTGAAAACTTCGGAGGACTTTGAGAAGAGGGGAGACATAATCAGTTTTACACTGTAACAGAATCACTCTGCTCCAGTACTGAGGATGGGCTACGGTGGGGGGGCTTAGGCCAAGGCAGAAGCAAAAAGACCAGTTAGGAGATCATGTGAAAATCCACACAAGAAAATATGTTCATTTTGATCAAAAGTATAACAGCACTGGTACTGAGAAGAGGTCAAAACATGGATATGTTTGAAGCAGAGCCAACAGAATTTTCCAACAGGTGTAGCATGTGAGAAAAAGAATTCAAGACCTGAGCAACCAGAAGAAATGGCATCTCAGTTGTACTACCGAAGATAGGAAAGGCTGCAGGAAGCACTTGGATAGGGAGGGAGGGTTATCACTGATCTCAGTTACAACAAGCAGTGTTGAGAATGGGAGACTCAATCATCAGTGTGAATATGTTATGTCCACATTGACTAGTACATGTCTAAAGGTCCAGCAACAGGTTTTGGCTAGAGATAAATTTTGGTGTCATCAGCACATGAATGATCTTTATTAATTACTATTGATATAGGTATTTGAAACTATGAATTTTCATGTCAACATTTCTTTAGCATTATCCAACAAATTCAGACTCTTTTAAATATTATTTTGGACTTCTAGAGATTTAACAACATTGATTTGCATTTACATTTTTCTTTCTGTTTTTAAATGTCTGGGGGAGGTGATTTTATTTCTGATTTTGTTATTGATGTTTAGTTTGATCCTATTTCTTAGTTTTCTTTGTGGCTATTTTTTATGGATTATAAATATACCAATTTATATACCAATGTGCCAAATATACCAATCCATATGTATATGCATTTATATATAACAATTTACAATATGCAACATATTTTCATCTTTATTTATTATATTATTTTTTAAAAGAGTTAAATTTTTAGAGCTGTTTTAGGTTCACAACAAATTTGAAGGGAAGGTAGAGATATTTCTTATATACCCATTGTCCACCGAAGGAAAGGCCATTATTTTTCTGTATGTATGTTTTAACATTTCTCACCCCTGAGGAACTCCTGTACTTCTTCCCCAAGAGCTCATTCATTTATGAAAAACATAATTTTTAATTACTTAATATTTTTATTAAATTGCACTGGGAAGGCTTCTGTATGGCCTGATATTACATTCAACTAGAAATGGAGGTCAGTGGTCCTCTTTCCAACCCAAATTGCAACCCATAAGTTAATTTTTGTTAAGCACATTGCACATTTGTTTCTTTATTCAACAAGTTGTGGATCCTCTTACATAAATGTTGAATTTCATATTTCTTTGACTAACATGTAAAATGTATTCTTAATGTAGCCTCTTTATTTTCCTAACTTTATATCATTTTCTTGTGTATAAAGAATAACCATTTTTCTTTTCTAAAGTCATATATAAACTTTTGTTTTATGATTTTTGTGTGTCTTCCTGTCTTCACTACCAGCCCTTCTTCTGTCACCTGGATTTCTAAAACAATTTGCTAAAATTCTTTTTGGTTTCCTATTTTCCCCTGATAAGTATGTTTCTTTAAACTATGTCCATGTGATCTTTTAGAATTGCTTAGCATTTTCTAGTCTAGAATCTGTAAATATTTCCCCAATGACCTTATGAAAATTTGCAAACTCTTTATAGGGTAACATGTACAAATGATATTGTGAAATTGGTATATTGTCACCTAAATTTGGATTTTTGGAATAATTATATAATGAAGGTTTCTATGTTTAGAAAACAGTGGCTTTCTTAGGAACTCAGGTTTTCTAAGTCTTGATGGCCTGTGTTCAAATCTTGGCTCTGATATTTTCTAGATGAGTTGGAGAACTTACTTTAAATTACTCTAAACCTTATTTCCCTCATCTGTAAAATGAGGATAATATCTATTATTGCTCATCTATCCCTCTTCTATTTCTAATGTATTTGTGGTTAAAAATAAGTGAAACAGATTGTACTAAATTTCATACAGATCTTCAAATGACTTAAAATCTCTTCTGATAATATGTACCCTTATTTACAGATTTAGTTCTATTTAGAACATGAGCTGCACCATATCATCTCTGGGCTTATTACTCTTAAATGAAGTCCTGATGTAGATGTCCCTTCCCCTGGAAAAACTTTCCATGTTTCCCAAATCCTGAGTTGCAAGACTTACTCTGTCCTTCTAGCAATCCATACTTCCTCTTTTCATGGCAATTCCTTACTGCATTGCATTAATATATTAGTTTTCCAAACCTCCATCTCCCCAAACTCTGAGTTTACATAAGATGAGAAATATATACTGCATTATTGTAGATTCTGTGTTTGACACAAAGGTACGTGATCAGTAAGTGGTGATTAATGGATGAATGACCCAATGAAATTTGACACAGTCTGATGAGGCAATGTTTACACCCTATCCTCTTCTCTCTAATACCTGTAACTCTCTGACGCATAGATGTTTTCCAGCCTCACTGCTACTGCTTAAAACTCTGTACATTTCATTGTTTTGTTAGAGTGCCTAATAATCCTTCTATGTTGCACTTCTCTCTCTCTCTCTCTCTCTCTCTCTCTCTCTCTCTCTATATATATATATATGTCTATATCTGTATCTATAACAACTTTATCTATATCTATAGCATCTATATCTGTATCTATAATTATATCTATATCTACTTGTATCTAATCTATAATCATCCATCTGTATGCCTTGTGTTTCTTTAACTAGTTAGAAACATGCTTGAGCAAGTTTTGGCCAATTTTCAACATTTGGCTTTCAGGTGATACTCACTGCAAGTGTGGGGCCACCACTAAACCTTGAAACAAAGTTTATAGCTCTCTCATCTCTCTTACCATTTTCTTTGCCTTCATACTCTCCTCTGCTAGTGCAAACACATTTCTCAAATATTTAAGCCAAGCTTGTCTCATGCTGACATGTTACTCTTCCTTTCTTATTGAATGTCAATACAAGGACCTAACATGTTAGCAAAGCAATATCATATTTTGTATTAATCATTCAATAAAAATATTAATTGAATAAAACTATTCAGTCTATGGTATGACAGGCTTAATTCTTTTCAACCTCTTCAAGTGTTTATTTATTTAGCAAACAGCATAGACCTTTCCCTAAGAGCCAGTTTGTTTCTTTCTTTCTTAGCATTTAGTGTGAAGTCTGGCACACACTAGGTATTTACAAAATAGGTATTTAATATATTTAGAATGAAGATTTCCCCATTTTATGTAGCTAGGATAATATACAAAGACATGATACATTTTAGAGTTAACTAGAGTTAGTATTCCTGCTTAACTATTGCTGAGTTATGACATTTTAAAGTAGCAACCTGACAATACTGACACATGTTTTAGTACATAGATTAATATTACTTCATTCAAGAATTTTTTTAAAAGAAAAAGTATCAGTGATCACGTTAGATTTTACTTGAATCCACTAAGCTATAGGTCAAACTCTAGCGTATGTATTAGCCAACAGGGACTTTGATATTTGTATCAAAAGCAAAGTCTCCTAAATGTTGTGATTGATTTAACAAGTTCATAAAAAATGAGGTTTGTTTTAGATCACGGAAGTGATGATTGCTGGTTACAAATGATTCAATGTCTGTAAAACCTTTTATATTATCTGAATAATAAATCCTAGAATTTTTATTAGTTTAATTGTTAAAAAAATTTTTCATTAATTTCTTTGCATATTTTATTCTATGTGCTATGAACACAAAATCAACTTATCTAATTCTCTGACTTTACATAATTCTCAGGTATGAGGGAAAAGCATTTTTCAACAAATAAAAATATTGCAATTAATTATCTAATGGCCCAGAATCATGCTGAAGTTAAAAGAGAAGATAAATGACACAAATGACTTTCTAGTTTTATGTACACATGGAAAGATCTCTCTGAAGAGTGAAGCACCTTCTACATGACCCTCTCAACTTGGAGCCCTGTTATGTCCTCCTGTATCTTCTCTGGTCCTATAAACACAAGAAAAAACAAGCCTCTGCAACTGAGTTGCATATTTTTGATGTTTTGCAAGCCCTACTCTAGTCCTTGAACAGACCACTAAAAATAAATGAACCATGCTCTGAATTTCCAGTCATCAAAGTCTATGTTAACATATATTATTTTAAGCTACATCTTCATAGAATGTATGTTCATTGCCATTATGAAAGCTGAATTTTAATATGCTCTTTTATTACTTAATAATACAGATCAGTAGTTTTCAAACTGGGCTCAGAGGAGAACCAAAGATTTCATGGAATCTCCCTCAAAGACGTATCTGAAGAAGATTGCAAAGGGGAGCAAAGCAATTCTTTAAAAAACCTGTTTTACATGCTGGATTTTTGCATTAATGGGGAATCTAATATTATATGGTTCTAGAAAATCTTTCCAAATGAAATGAAATCTAAATTGATAGTAAAATTATAAGCAATAAGATTCCATTTAATATTTAGTTTTATGGCACAAAGAGGTGTGAAAATGTTTGCAATGTACCATATTAATAACATAAACTGTATACCTTTTCTTCATGATCTATTTCTTCTCCTATTCTGCCTACACTGAGACCTTGTGCAAGTTACATAAGCCCTAAATCTCAGCTCCCCTATAAATGAAATATGGGTTTTGAATTAAATTTTCTTCTGTGAGTTGATTTACAGTATCAACATTCTATGATTTATCATGTCTAAGAGTGGCAAAGTAATAAGCTCACATGATTCTGCATTCAGGTTAACTCCCAAAATTTACATTTAAATAAAAAATGAGAAATGATCTCAGACTATGGGAAGTGTTACACTGGAAAATTTCTGGCTTTCAATAATTCAAATGTATTTTATTTAATATAGCAATTGCCTCTTGGGTTTTAGGCAAAGAACAGATGTGATGACTCCTGTAAATCACAAGAAAATTTTCCATGAAAGATGATTGACCTGAAGCCTGAAGGCAATTTTATGACTGAGAAATATAATAACCCATGTGCTCTAAAGAGTATTTGCATAACTTAACTTAACATAAAAAAAATTCTGATTCATATATGCCTCTGGGTAACAAATACATGACAAATAAGTAATTGAATATTCTGAAAAGCAATATTCAAACAGCGCTCTTGTCAGTCATTGACATGGGAATCACTATTCATAATTGATAATAGTGTATACTCTTTTCTTTGTAGATAATAATTTAGAAAAGTATTTCATTCTACAGGCTTCAACTGCAGTCCTGAGAAATGATAACAATATCTCACAGCATCTGTAAAGTAAGGTCTGTGCAAGTATAACTGCTTGAATCAATGACATCAAAGAAAAAACCATTTCTCTAATTACCTTTGCAAGTTTTTACTGGCACAGGTTGTGAAATAAAATCATTATAGTCTTGCTTCTGAATGGATATATTAATTCATTTCATTTTATCAGGAAAAATAGTCATTGGCATTTATCATCTAGATACAGTGAATTCTTTTTCAAGATATTAGAAATAAAGTGATAATGTAAATGAATGTTATTAGAAAAAATGTAAACTTTCTCATTTTTAGATAATTATAGATTCCTTTGTAGTTGTAAGAAATAACAGAGATATCTTACCGACCCTTTACTAATTCTCCCCAATGATGACACTTGCAAAGCAATAATAAAATATTACAAAACAGGATTGATATTGATGCAGTCAAGATCCAGAATCTTTCCAGCAACACAGAGAATCCTCATGTTGTCATTCTGTAGCCGCACAACTTCCCTTCAGCCCCATCCCATCTTTAATCCCTGTCATCTTTTTTCCTTTTCTAATCATTTTTCTATAATTTTTCCATTTCAATATGCTGTATTAGTGGCATAATTGAATATGCAACAATTTGGTATTGGCTTTTTTTAAGCATAATTTTCTGGAGATTGATCCAAGTTGTATGTGTATCAATAATTTGTTTCTTGGTATTGCTAAATTGCGTTCCATGGTATGGATGTATCACAGTTTGTTTATCCATGTACCTGCTGAAGAGCACGTAAGCTGTTTCAAGTTCGGGGTTATTATCAATAAACCTTACATAAGCATTTGTGCATAAGTGTGTGTGTGTGTGTGTGCATGTGTATGTGAACATAAGTTTCATTTCTCTAGAATAAAAGCCTAGGAGTGCAATTGGTGGGTTCTACAAGAATTACATGTTTTGTTTTCTAAGAAACTTCCAAGATATATTCAAGAACAGCTATACCACTTCACACTCCCACTAACAATGCATGAGTGACCTAATTTCCTGAGATTCTCACAAATATTTGTTGTCAACATTTTATTTTAGCCATTTCTGATAGGTATGTCACAGTGGTGACATCTTACTGTGGTTTTGATTCGTGTTTCCCTTTTGGTTAATGATGTTGAATGTCTTTTCACTTATTTCATATATGTATATCTTCTTTAGCAAAGTAGCTTTTCATGAGTTTTGTCCATTTTTAATTGGATTTGGGTTTTTTCAACTCTTGTGCTTGAAACTTCTTTATATATTCTAGACATTAGTCATTTGATAGAAATGTGGTTTGCAAGTTCCAGTATTCAGCTTTTCTTTTCATCTTCATAAGGAAAAAGGTTTATAACTTTAATGAAGACTAATTTATACTTTTCTGTTTTATGGATCCTACTTTCGGGGTCAAGAATTTGTTATCTAGTTCTAAATAAAATACTTTTAGTGTCAAGAACTTTTTGTCTAGCTCTAAATAAAAAATTTTTCATCTGTTTTTTTCCCCAAGAGTTTTATAGTTTTACCTTTTCCATTTATATCCAGGTTAGATTTTGAGTAATTTTTGTGTAGGATGTGAGAATGAATCAAGATTCATATTTTTTCATATAAATGTTCACTTTCTCTAGCACCATTAAGTAAAAAGGCAGTATTTTCTCTACTGAATTGCTTTTGCATCTTTTTTCTAAAGTCAGCTGAAACAAATGTTCGGGTTTTAGCCCAGACATGTAAAGAGCTTGCAAGTTGTCACTGCACCTTTATGACAAAACAAAACAAACTACAACAAAAAAAACCTGAACATACTGAAAATTAATGACTTCTCTTGAACTTTTCAGAGAAGTGAAGTTTTGGGGGAATCACTACCCTTAATTCTGGAGAGAAAGGCAAATCCAGAATGTCCCAGCTAAGATTTACTCATCTAGGGTACCCTAGATAGTAGATATTAGATGCTAATAGAATCATAAACTATAGGTGCACTTAAGTGGTGATTTTGATGAATTGCTTGAAGCAGAACATGGATCACCTGGAACAACTACTGCAGACTGCACTTTCTTGGGTTTTACCTCCAGGAACCCCATTAGGTTCTCACAAATCCAAGAAAGATTCACTCATGATATTGGGAGAGGAGGGGAATAATCATTGTGAAATATGTCTAGATCACTGTCTATAACAGAGTCCCATTCTCCAGGGAAAATAACTTTGCCAGAGTCTTATCTAAGTTGTGGAAAGGCATTCCTCCCACTCTAGCCCCTCTAGCCTCACTATCTTATTTAAGATATAGGGAGAAGCTATACCACTAGAAAAACACTTTTGAAGGTTACAGTCTGGATACAAAGATGCACTGAAAGACTGAAATTTAATCACAAGATTACAGAACACTTCCTCTACACCACACCTGACCATCATGCCAGCAGGACAATAGCATGATAGTGGATTATAGTTGAAAATGTGGAAGACTCAGACTTTTTCTAAGCAGAAATATTTAGGAAAGCCCAAAGTCAAAAAGAGAGACAAAAAAAAAAAAAAAGAACAACAGAGAAATTTTAAATCCCTGATACCTACAGCATCAGCAAGCATTAAACATAGCCCCAGTCCTAGCTAGATTGACATAAAACCTCACATTAATTGACTATTTATATCAGTTTCTATAAGGCAAATATGTTTGCCTTTCAAAAAAATTATAAGGTATGCAAATAAGCAAGAAAAAAATCACAGTGTGAAGAGAAAAGGTAGGTGGACATCAGAAGCAAACTCAGATGTGACACAAATTTTGGAATTATAAGATAGGGAATTTAAAATAGCTATGACTATTAGAGGTGCTAATGAATAAAAGTGGACAACACGTAAGAACAGATGAATGATGTAAACAGAAGGTTAGAAACTCTGAGAAAATGCCAAGGAAGATTTTAGAAGTAAAAAAAAATTGGGCTCATCAGTAGACTGGAGATGGCTGAAGAAAGAATCAGTAAGCTTAAAGGTATATATGAACTTTCCAAACTGAAAAGCAAGGATAAAATTAAAAATAAGAACTAAAAAACACAGAACAGAATATCCAAGATCTGAGCATGATTTCAAAGTGTTTAAAAGATGTGTAGTTGGAATGACAGTGAAGAAGAAAGAAAGAGTTGGAAAAACTAACTGAAGTAAGAGGCAGAAAAATAGACATGAGCAGGGTGGAGAGAGAATAAAACCAGTCAAGCCCACTAAAAGGGACTCAAAGTGTTAACCACGTAACACCAGAAATGGCTCACAGAGTTATTAAGTAGTTGAAGTTTCAAAGACCTAGAGCAACTTGGAATGCCCAGATATTCCCCAGATAAAGAAAAGTATCCAAGCATAGCTGGAAGTCTTCATTTTACCAGTTAGATCAGGTCATGGTAAACTCTACTTGGCCTGCAAAAAGGTTCGGCTTATTCTTTAATTTAACCTATATGATGTTTTTTCCTCTTCTTCCAGCTCCTTAATCAAGGAACTTTGTAACCAGATGTCTTGCAAATGAGTTTCAGCTCCAGGCAAGTTCGCTATAGATTCACTGTGACCAAAGAAATTCACAGCAAAGGGTTCTTGGGGTGAAAAGGTTATACCCAACTTTATTTCCAGGTGGCAGGTCAGTCACTAAAATCTCATTCACTCAGAGCGAGTCTGTGTTATCACTGCTGCTTCGGATGCAGCAAGGCAGTCTGTACCTCTGGGCCTCTCTGCACAGCTGTCCCGCACAGCCGTCCTCTGGGCCTCTCTGCACAGCCGTCCCGCACAGCCATCCTCTGGGCCTCTCTGCACAGTCGTCCCGCACAGCCGTCCTCTGGGAATCTCTGCACAGTCGTCCCGCACAGCCATCCTCTGGGCTTCTGTCCTCGGTGCTGCCACCACTCCAGCCTCCGCTCTGCTCCTTCCAGCCTTGCAGTCCCGCCACCCCAACTCGTGCAGAGCACTGGGCAGAAATCTTATATATAACACAATAATGGCTTATTGCCTAAAGGTGTGGAAGTGGTAGCATAGCAACAGGCCAGTTACATTTAATTTCAGTCCATAGGAACCCCATTTTATCCACATCCACCCCTCCAGGATTCTCGCCTTACAATCTACACACTTTCCATCTTCCGCAATGGTCCCTGTGCGAGAAAGCTGGAGCACTGTAACCAGATTCCACAACAGCAGTAGAGGATAACAACAACTCAGAGATAATAAAAATTAATACACAGGTAACACAAATTATAATAATCCTCAAGCCAGAGGATTCAGCTAGGTTCAAAGCCCCATGCAGATCAAGTCCAAAGCATGTCCATTCCAGCCATCATGTGGTCTCTGGTTCCCCTCTGGTCCCTCAGGGCAGGTACCTTGACCTTCCCCTCAGTCAAACCATGTTCCCCAATCATCTTCCTGTGTGGGCTCAAGTGAGGTTGGCTCGCTTTCCAGCAGGAAGTCTTACAAACACACAGGCCAGACTCGTGGCTCTGTCTCTGATCTCTGCCTCTTGGTCTTAATGGCTGGAACTGCTGCTCTGGTTTCAGCTGTTGCCATAGCTCTAGTAAGATCCTATTTGACTTACCATCTAATTTCCTTCCATTTGCTCCTGCCCGTATTAAATCAACCCACATCTGGGTCCTCGTAACCTTCATGGGGCCCTGTAAATTCTTGTGAGCAACAGGTCTTACTTTTTGAATTCTCGTGGCTTCAGCCTCTCCTAAGTCTGCTACTGAACGTGTCACCTCGCTTATGGGATGTCCTAAGTGAGGGGAAAGAATGGCCACTAGAGACCCAAAGAGGGATGTAGGAGCCGTTTGAAGTACAATATTCCTCATCCCAGTAGTGAAAATATCTTCATCTGGGCCATAATTCTCTGGAATATAGATGGCATTTCTCATGCGTAGCTCTCGTAGCACCTGTTGGAGTTCAGCATATGTGTGCCATCTAACAGGAGAGGATGGTAGGTCACCCGGATTGGGCCACACAGCACGAAGTGCAGCCATGAGCCAATCAAGGAGGGTGTGACTCCCTGGGGTCTGATGTGCATTTTGTATCTGCTGCCTCAAGGCAGGCTGCACTGTCAGGGAAGACAGCTTTCCCATCTCCGACCCCGACAGAACAATTTCCATCCACCCCTAAGTCCCACAGACACAGGAGCCAAGCTGATATTGACTCTGAGGACTTCTGCCTAAACCGGGAGCCCAAATCCATGAGCTCAGCCTGAGTACAGGGGCGGACCATAGAGTGCTTCACCACCTGGGGTGGGGGCTGCTCCTCTCCTTGGGGAACTTTCAGCTGCTGGGTCTTTATTTTCTTTACAACCATGGGGTGTGCTTTCAATACAGGAGGGGCCAGTGCCTCTGGCATCACCCCTTCATCTTCCTCCAGCTCCTCCATTACTTAGCTGATGGCACCTTTCTCTCCCCTCCCCCGAGTGCCTCCTCTGCTACAACCTTTATCTTTTCTAGTGTACCTCGCAGCAATGCTACCTCAGTCTTCAGAAGGTCTTTTACCTTCAGCTCAATGCTTCCCAGATGACGTTCTCGGACCACTTCCGCCTGTGCTTCCCTCAGGAGTTCGTCTTTATCCTTGATGGCCTCTTCCCCCTTTAGGACACCTGGCAGTGCTGCCATCTCATCTCCAATGGCTCCTTGCTGCCTGTGCTCTCGTGCTGCCTCCTCTCGCATCAAAGCCATCTCCCTCCTCAGGGAATCCACAGAAGTTTGCAGCTCACGTTCTCATGCTGTTATTTCTTGGGTCTCTTCTGTAGACCTTTCTAATACTGTGAGAAGCAGCCAACCCACAGTCCCTGGTGCCTCACGGGCACTCTGCTTCTCAAAGGATCTACTTACTATACCAAGGGCCACCCCTACAGCCTCAGGTGTCACCTCCACTTGTCTCCAGTCCTGAGGTGGTGTCTAGTCCTCTAGAAGGCAAGCCACCTCAGACCACATACCCATTGGGGGACAATCCACTGTCTCCCCATTCACAGGGGCAACCAGCTGAAGCACCCCCTCCCATAAGGGCAGCTTATCTTTTTCCTTGGTCAACAATGAACCCTGCCGACTTCGCCAATTGTCTTGCAAATGAGTTTCAGCTCCAGGTAAGTTTGCTATAGATTCACTCTGACCAAAGAAATTTACAGCAAAGGATTCTTGGGGTGAAAGGTTATACCCAGCTTTATTTCCAGGTGGCCGGTCAGTCACTAAAATCTTGTTCACTCAGAGCGAGTCTGTGTTATCACTGGTGCTTCAGATACATCAAGCCGGTCTCTGCCTCTGGGCCCCTCTGCCTGCACAGCCGTCCTCTGGGCCTCTGTCCTCGGTGCTGCCACCACTCCAGCCTCCGCTCCGCTTCTTCCAGCCTTGCAGCCCCACCACTCCCTGTCTTGCGCAGAGCACTGGGCAGAACTCTTTATATTAACACAATAATGGCTTATTGCCTAAAGGTATGGAAGTGGTAGCATAGCAACAGGCCAGTTACATTTAAGTTCAGTGAGCATCCTGGCCATAGGAACCCCATTTTATCCACACCAGAGCAGGGGACAGACCTCAGAAGTATAAATAAATCTATGTGGACAAAGACAGAACTCCAAAGAAACTATGAATCACCTGTGTACATCATGCCTCAGGCTGAGCCTTACCCAAAAAGCACTATTAAACCCCAGACCGTAAGCCCTTAAGTGTGCCTCCTCCCTGAGGTTGCCTGCACTCCCCTTTCTCAGAGTGTGTATTTTTAAAAGATTTCTTACTGCTCAACTTGTTATATTTTGTCTCTGTGCTTTTCCAGTGTTGTCTTTGTCAAATTTGCTATTTCATTCTGTTTTCCAGACTTTAAACACAAGTCTTCACTCTGTTCTACTTCAGATAAGTAGGGTGGGGCTACTGAAAGCTCAGATTTGAACTTGCAAATTCCCATCAGTGAGATTCCTCTTCCTCTCTGCTTTATTCAAGTAAATCTGACTTTGTCTACCTTGACTCTGGCCTGTTCCTTCCTTAGAGTGTATAAACTTCTGCTCTGCTTCACTACTGTATCTCTGCCCTTCAACTCTTTGTTGTGGTGGGGACAGGAACCAAGGAAAACAAATTCAACCTCCTAAAAGAAGTACTAATGGTTAAGAATTTTCAAAATTAATAACAGCCACCAGACTGTAGACCCAAGAAGCTCAGGGAAACCAAACAGGATAAATAAGAACAACAACAAAAATCTATGCCTAACCATATCATATTCAAACTTCAAATAACAAAGACAAACAGAAAATCTTGAAAGAAGACAGAGGGAAACTACACCTTTTATATCTATAAAAGGTCAGTGAAAAGAATGACAATGGACTTTTATTCAGAACCATGTAAGCAATAGTAGAACAAAACATTTAAAGTGTGGTAAGAAAAAAAAATAATTCACCAAACTAGCATTCTATATCTTGTAATTTATCCTTCAAAGATGAAGGAGAAATATGTATTTTCTCAAAGAAAAACAGGGAATTCATTTTCAGCAGATCTGTCTGGGACAAAATGTCTCATTAAATGTCTAAATTCTTTGGGAAGTAGTAAAATGATATCCTTCAAAAACTCTAATCTACAGTTCCGGGAAGATGGCGGTGTGAGCAGGGCGGCAGAAATCTCCTCCCAACACTATATTTATCTACGAAAACACAGAAATACATCTATTCCTAAAAGAGAGACAAGAATACACAGGAAAGCGCACAGCGTGCAGCTACACCCGAGAGGACTCGGCACCACAAGAGGCGGGTAAGATACGGAGCTGCGACCCGGCGGGACCCGAGCCCTCCCCCACCCCAGCGCACTGGCGGGAGAAGAGGATTCAGAGCCGGGAGAGAGTGGAAGCACACCCTGCGAAGTAGCCAGCCCCGGTGATCTGCGCGGGGAGCGCTGACCCACATTGCGCAGAGCAGCGGAGATTGGAGAGACAGAGGGGCAGGATCTGAGCGGGGAACGCGCCAGGGTGCTTGCAGCCTGCTCCCGGGAAGGAAAAAAAAAAGTGCGCGCTTTCTTCAGTGGTCTTAAAGAGACAGGAGCCCAGCGGAGGAGCCGGATCACCCCAGCACACTCAGCCCAGCAGGCTGGGAGTCCTGGGGAGTTTCAGACGCCTTAGCTGGCGACTGAGGAAGCGTAGCCATACTTAACACTTCTCACTGAGATCAACAGCCTCCTACTTGTTCCCACCCCTGCCAGAGCGATAAAGGGCCCTGCGGAGCGGCACAGTCACAGCTGTGGAATAGTGGGGCAATAGCGCCACCTAGAGCATTCCCACAGAATCTACGTCTGGTGGGCATTTTTTTTGTTTTTTTTGTTTTGTTTTGTTTTTTGTTTTGTTTTTGTTTTTCTTTTCTTTCTTTTTTTCTTTTTTTCTTTCTTTCTTTCTTTTTTTTTCTCTTTTTTTTTCTTCTCTTTTTAAAGTCTTAAAGAGCCCAGCTGACATACGTGGCAACTATCAGTGACCAAATTATACAGCCATGAAAAGACAAAGGAATATGGTTCAGACCAAAATCAACCAGACAACCCCAGAGAGGGAGTCTGAAGGGATGGAAATGCACAGCCTTCCTGAAAAAGAATTCAGAATAAAAGTCATAACCATGCTGATGGAGCTACAGAGAAATGTGCAAGAGCTGAGGGAGGAAGTGAGGGAACTGAGGAAAGACAATACAGAAATCAGACAAGCGATCGACAGGCTTAACAGCAGAATGGATGAGATGCGAGAGACTGTTAATGGAATAGAAAACAGAGAACAGGAGTACAGAGCAGCTGAGGCAGAGAGAGATAAAAGGATTTCTAGGAATGAAAGAATATTAAGAGAACTGTGTGACCAATCCAAACGGAACAATATTCGCATTATAGGAGTACCAGAGGAAGAAGAGAGAGAAAAAGGGATAGAAAGTGTCTTTGAAGAAGTAATTGCTGAAAACTTTCCCTTGCTGGGAAAGGAAGTAGTCTCGCAGTCCACCGAAGCTCATAGATCTCCCAACACAAGGGACCCAAGGAAGACAACACCAAGACACATAATAATTAAGATGGCAAAGATCAAAGATAAAGACAGGGTATTAAAGGCAGCTAGAGAGAGAAAAAAGATCACCTACAAAGGAAAACCCATCAGACTATCATCAGACTTCTCAACAGAAACCTTACAGGCCAGAAGAGAATGGCATGATATATTTAACGTAATGAAACAGAAGGGCCTCGAACCAAGAATATTATATCCAGCACGATTATCATTTAAATATGATGGAGGGATTAAACAATTTCCAGATAAACGAAAGTTAAGAGAGTTTGCCTCTCATAAACTACCACTACAGGATATCTTAAATGGACTGCTCTAGAGGGAAGCACACCTAAGGCTAGAAAGATGTCACCAGAGTAAAAAAAAATCATAGCAAAGAAAGCAGACCATCCAAATACCAACTAAAGGCAAAGAATAAAACACCTATTATAGAAAGAATGGAGGAGGAGGAATAAGAAGGGAGAGAAAGAAAGAAACATCAGACTGTGTTTACAATAACTTAACAAGAAAGTTAAGTTAGATTGTTAGATAGTAAAGAAGCAACCCTTGAACCCTTGGTAACCACGAATCTAAAGCCAGCAATGGCAATAAGTACATACCTATCAATAATCACCCTAAATGTAAATGGACTGAATGCACCAATCAAAAGACACAGAGTAACAGAATGGATAAAAAAGCAAGACCCATCTATATGCTGCCTACAAGAAACTCACCTCAAATCCAAAGATATACACAGACTAAAAGTGAAGGGATGGAAAAAGATATTTCATGCAAACAACAAAGAGAAAAAAGCAGGTGTTGCAGTACTTGTATCAGACAAAATAGACTTCAAAACGAAGAAAGTAGCAAAAGATAAAGAAGGACATTACATAATGATAAAGGGGTCAGTCCAACAAGAAGATATAACCATTATAAATATATATGCACCCAACACAGGAGCGCCAGCATATGTGAGACAAATACTAACAGAATTAAAGGAGGAAATAGACAGCAATGCATTCATCTTAGGAGACTTCAACACACCACTCACTCCAGAGGACAGATCAACCAGACAGAAAATAAGTAAAGACACAGAGGCACTGAACAACACACTAGAACAGATGGACCTAACAGACATCTACAGAACTCTACACCCAAAAGCAACAGGATACACATTCTTCTCAAGTGCACATGGAACATTTTCCAGAATAGACCACATACTAGGCCACAAAAAGAACCTCAGTAATTTCAAAAATATTGAAATCCTACCAACCAACTTCTCAGATCACCAAGGTATAAAACTAGAAATAAATTTTAGAAAGAAATCAAAAAGGCTCACAAATACATGGAGACTTAACAACACTCTCCTAATTAATCAATGGGTTAACGACCAAATCAAAACAGAAATCAAAGAATATATGGAGACTAATGACAACAACAACACAAAGCCACAACTTCTGTGGGACGCAGCAAAGGCAGTTCTAAGAGGAAAGTATATTGCAATCCAGGCCTATTTAAAGAAGGAAGAACATTCCCAAATGAATAGTCTAAAGACACAATTACTGAAATTGGAAAAAGAAGAACAAATGAGGCCCAAAGTCACCAGAAGGAGGGACATAATAAAGATTAGAGAAGAAATAAATAAAATTGAGAAGAATAAAACAATAGAAAAAATCAATAAAACCAAGAGCTGGTTCTTTGAAAAAATAAACAAAATAGATAAACCCCTAGCCAGACTCATTAAGAGAAAAAGAGAATCTACACACATAAACACAATCAGAAATGAGAAAGGAAAAATCACGACGGACCCCACAGAAATACAAAGAATAAAGAGAATATTATGAGAATCTATATGCTAACAAGCTGGAAAACATAGAAGAAATGGACAACTTCTTAGAAAAATACAACCTTCCAAGACTGACCAAGCAAGAAACAGAAAAACTAAACAGACCAATCACCAGTGACGAAATCGAATTGGTAATCAAAAATCTACCCAAGAACAAAACCCCTGGGCCTGATGGATTCACCTCTGAATTCTACCAGACATATAGAGAAGAAATAACCCCGATTCTCCTTAAAGTTTTCCAAAAAATAGAAGAGGAGGGAATACTTCCAAACTCATTCTATGAAGCCAGCATCACTCTAATACCAAAACCGGGCAAAGACCTCACCAAAAAAGAAAATTACAGACCAATATCCCTGATGAACGTAGATGCAAAAATACTCAACAAAATATTAGCAAACCGAATTCAAAAATACATCAAGAGGATCATACACCATGATCAAGTGGGATTCATCCCAGGGATGCAAGGATGGTACAACATTCGAAAATCCATCAACATCATCCACCACATCAACAAAAAGAAGAACAAAAACCACATGATCATCTCCATAGATGCTGAAAAAGCATTTGACAAAATTCAGCATCCATTCCTGATTAAAACTCTCAACAAAATGGGTATAGACGGCAAGTACCTCAACATCATAAAGGCTATATATGACAAACCCACAGCTAACATCATACTTAACGGCGAGACGCTGAAAGCTTTTCATCTAAGATCGGGAACAAGACAAGGATGCCCACTCTCTCCACTGTTATTCAACATAGTACTGGAGGTCCTAGCCACAGCAATCAGACAAAACAAAGACATACAAGGCATCCAGATTGGTAAAGAAGAAGTCAAATTGTCACTATTAGCAGATGACATGATACTGTACATAAAAAACCCTAAAGATTCCATTCCAAAACTACTAGAACTAATATCTGAATTCAGCAAAGTTGCAGGATACAAAATTAACACACAGAAATCTGTTGCTTTCCTATACACTAATGATGAACTAACAGAAAGAGAAATCAGAAAAACAATTCCATTCACAATTGCATCAAAAAGAATAAAATACCTAGGAATAAACCTAACGAAGGAAGTGAAAGACCTGTACTCTGAAAACTACAAGACACTCCTAAGAGAAATTAAAGAGGACACTAACAAATGGAAATGCATCCCATGCTCTTGGCTAGGAAGAATAAATATTGTCAAAATGGCTATACTACCTAAAGCAATCTACAGATTCAATGCAATCCCTATCAAACTACCAACAGCTTTCTTCAATGAACTGGAACAAATAATTCTAAAATTCATATGGAACCACAAAAGACCCCGAATAGCCAAAGCAATCCTGAGAAGGAGGAATAAAACAGGGGGAATTACACTCCCTGACTTCAAGCTCTACTACAAAGCCACAGTAATCAAGACAATTTGGTATTGGCACAAAAACAGACCCACAGACCAGTGGAACAGAATAGAAAATCCAAACATTAACCCAAACATATACAGTCAATTAATATTTGATAAAAGTGCCTTGGATATACAATGGGGAGATGACAGCCTCTTCAGCAGCTGGTGTTGGAAAAACTGGACAGCTACATGTAAGAGAATGAAACTGGACTACTGTCTAGCCCCATACACAAAGGTAAACTCAAGGTGGATCAAAGACCTGAATGTAAGTCATGAAACCATAAAACTCTTAGAAAAAAACATAGGCAAAAATCTCTTGGACATAAACATGAGCAACTTCTTCATGAACATATCTCCCCGGGCAAGGGAAACAAAAGCAAAAATGAACAAGTGGGACTATATCAAGCTGAAAAGCTTCTGTACAGCAAAGGACACCATCAGTAGAACAAAAAGACATCCTACAGTATGGGAGAATATATTCATAAAAAACGTATCTGATAAAGGGTTGACATCCAAAATATATAAAGAACTCATGCACCTTAACAAACAGAAAGCAAATAATGCAATTAAGAAATGGGCAGAGGACATGAATAGACACTTCTCCAAAGAAGAAATTCAGATGGCCAACAGGCACATGAAAAGATGCTCCACATCGCTAATCATCAGAGAAATGCAGATTAAAACCACAATGAGATATCACCTCACACCAGTGAGGATGGCCAACATCCAAAACACAAACAACAACAAATGTTGGCGAGGATGTGGAGAAAAGGGAACCCTCCTACACTGCTGGTGGGACTGCAAATTAGTGCAACCATTGTGGAAAGCAGTATGGAGGTTCCTCAAAAAACTCAAAATAGAAATACCATTTGACCCAGGAATTCCACTCCTAGGAATTTACCCTAAGAATGCAGCAGCCCAATTTGAAAAGGACAGATGCACCCCTATGTTTATTGCAGCACTATTTACAATAGCCAAGAAATGGAAGCAACCTAAGTGTCCATCAGTAGATGAATGGATAAAGAAGATGTGGTACATATACACAATGGAATATTATTCAGCCATAAGAAGAAAACAAATCCTACCATTTGCAACAACATGGATGCAGCTCAGTGAAATACGCCAAGCCGAAAAAGACAAGTATCAAATGATTTCACTCATACGTGGAGTATAAGAACAAAGAAAAAAACTGAAAGAACAAAACAGCAACAGACTCACAGAACCCAAGAACGGACTAATAGTTACCAAAGGGAAAGAGACTGGGGAAAATGGGCGGGAAGGGAGGGATAAGAGGGAAAAAGGGGCATTACGATTAGCAGATGTAATGTTTGGGGGGCACGAGGAGGGCTGTTCAACTCAGAGAAGACAAGTAGTGATTCTACAGCATCTCACTACGCTGATGGACAGTGACTGTAATGGGGTTGGTGGGGGGGACTTGATGAAAGGGTAGTTTAATAATCGTAATATTGCACATGTAATTGTAAATTAATGATAATAAAATAAACTAATTAGTAAATAAATCACAAGGTGTTCCATCTCTAGACTAGGTAGCATTTTAAACATGAATGCTTAAAAATAAAATCACATTGCTCATGTAATTGTATATTAATAATAGCAAAATAAAAAAATATATCAAAAAAATAAAAAAATAAAAAAATAAAATCACAATTTCATAGACACTGTGAACCAACTGCTCTTGATCAGAAGCAGAATTTTTGGTGCATTATTACATATGCTTCTATTTCTCCTGGTTCCAGACAGACTTAAATTCCTCCTCTTAGGGCCTGAGCTTAGGAATAAGAGGAAGAATGTCATGGCTTTTGTGGTTTAATAATACTCCATAAAAGAGAAACACAAACACAAACAATTTCTGGGTCATTAGCTGCTAAGGAAAGGCATTAATCTATTTGTGATTAATTAATACGATTATGGTGAATTACCAAATACATTTTTATCTGGAAAAGAATGGAAAAAAAACCAACAACCTGAACTCTTCCCTGAAGCGATCTCATCTCCAGCAAGTTCACTCAGGCTTTTGCAACTGTCTGACCCCAGCACCTAACCTCAGCATCTCTTGTCAAAGGATGAAGGGAAAATCTTCATTCATCCACCCCATCCCAACCCATCCAACCATTTAACAAATACCTCTTGAGCATCTACTTTAATGTATATTAAAGACTTTAGTGCTAAAATGGTGAATAAAGTAGACAAAGCTCCTTCTTTCATTTATTACGGAAGCTACTGTAGTGGGCTGGGCTAAATAACAACAAACAGATATATAAAATAATGCTATGGCAGTGATAAATTTTCTTTCATAAGTTATGAAAAAAACTAAGTCAAAAGATATAGAAAATGACAGGACAATTTTCTAGAACAGTGGTCAGGCAAGACGGCTCTGAGGAGTTTCCACATGAGAACGGAGTGGCAAGGGGGTAAGCATACCCATCAGAGGGAAAATGAGTGCAAAGTTAGATGGCTGGCCAGGGTGGAAAACAACAAGCCAGCTGGGAGAGAATGAGCAAGGGCAAATGATCAGAGGGTGTCCAGCAAGCCATGGTGAGGACTCTGGATATAGTTCTGAAAGTGACAGGAAGCCACTGGAGACTACATCTGATTACTGCTTTAAAAAGGTCAGTAGTTTCTAACAATATTATCCAATTCATAACATTTATTGGATGTTCACTATTTGCCAAGTACTATTCTAAGCAATTTACATGTACAAACTCATCTGGCACAACCACATGAGGTGAAGAGTACCATCATCTTCATCTTCATTTAACAATTAAGGAAACTGAGGCCTAGAAAGGCTAATAATTAATGTTCTCAGTGTCACATGGCAGAAGGTTCAGTGATGAACTACAGCAATCTGGTTCCAGAATCTATGTAATTAACCACTGTACTAGGTTTCAGGAAGGGAAACAGTGACAAGAAGATGGCTAGTTGGCTAGTGCAGTTTCTAGGAGAGAAACAAGAGGCTGAACAGGGTGGCAAGGGGAATATATCTGAAGATAGAAAACCAACATGATTTGCTAAATGAATTGGAAGTGGAGAGTAGAGGAGTCAACAATGACTTGGAGGTTTTCGGCCAATGTAACTGAATGAATGGAGTGAATTATTTACTAAAATGGAAACAGTAGGTGAAAGGGCAGTTTTAACAACATGCATAGGGTAGGAAGGGGGTTTCTTAGCAGTGGCCAGACATATCAAACCAGAACGAAACTGAAGGCACCAGGACTCTGTATTAGTCACTTCAAAACTGCATTCCTGAGAACCCTAGGGCTACATGGAGATTCCAGAGGCCTGTGACAGGGATGAAGTGAAATGATAAGAGGCTAAACAAGCAGGTTTTGCCTCAACTTACAACTAGGGGCAGCGTTTATCTGTTTCATTTATTTGAATTCCAAGTGAGACTTTGAAAAAATAAAAGATGCAATGAGAACAATCATGTCAGTTGAATTTTACAGTCGCTGATACAGGTCAATTACCACCATCTAAATGTATCATTTGAGGTGGACATTACTGCTTTAGCCTTACCTGGTGTCCCTGAGGTCCCTTCAGCTCTGCTCTGGTGTTAGGGACACTGCCATATGAAGAGAAAGGAAGGAAGGAAGAGGGTTTGAGAGCTGAACAGGCCCTGCCCTGAATCTGCCACCTCAACTTGTCAGTACCAGATCTAAGAAAGGTAGCAATATGTTATCTTCATTGTAAAAAAGGTGACATGGAAAACATGAGTGTAACAGAGCAAACTAAGACAGCTTAATGCTGGTGGCTATAAAGTGGAGTGCTATATAAATGGGAAGGAAGGCAGCCAATCCCACCTGAGCAGAATAAGGATTCCAGGACAAGGACAAGCCCCTCTGTCCCTGTAACAAGAGACTTTCAGGGGAGAAGGGAGAGCCAGGGCCTGTGCACACCCAGAAGAAAGACTGTTCTGAAGATCTGAGGCCTGAAAGAGCCAAATCCTTAGATGTTCTGAAGAAAGAGAAACTTTGTAGGAAATTTGCAAAGATTTGGGAAGGTCATGAATTCATTTAAATAACTGTGTGGTCTGATAATATACAGTGAAACTGCATGTGGTAATTCATGCCTGTGCTGAGACTTTTCTCCATTTGGATTTTACTGGATTTTAGAAAACATAAAAACGATATTTCTATGTCTCATGAAATCTGGCAGCTTACTGTGTTTAAAACCAGTATTCACATTTAAACAAAATTATTCTTAGCTATTTAAACATAAGCAAAACAATAAAATATTATTTTTTCATTTGATATGAAAATACACATGATTGAGGACATTCTTAAGATAAGAAACACCATAAATTTGTTTTTTATTCTGAGAATAAAAGGAAAGAAGAGGGTTGTGATACCTCCTTGGAATCTGAAGACATTTATTTCTGGCATTGGAAGGTTTGTATTCAATATGAAGTTGAACCAGGAAACTAAAAAACTTTTTTTTTCCTTTTTGAAATGAATTATTTTAAAACATTGATTCAAACCTAAGAGAAATTATATGGACTCTATCAAAGTACTATTTTTACCCTGAATTAAAAGGTTCATTACTTGAAAAGTTATCCTATTAGAATAAGGTGCCTCGGGGCACATGGCACTGCCCCATGCAGATGTCTACAGCGATACTGCAAGACAGACATGGTATCTCATTCAGTCTGCATGATGAACTTATGGAGTAGGTACAATTAATCACTCCATAACTGAACTATAATGAGAAAAGAAAATCTGCCAAAGGTCACCGAGACTCTGAGTGGCGGAGGTGGGACATGCACTGAGGCAGAACCTCTTCCTTCTGTATCCTTGCTCAGTTCCTGTTCCAAGGAAGCTATGCTGACTCCGACCAGGGGTTCAGATGCACTCGCCAAGGGGGGCTCCAATGGCTCCCCTTCTGCCACAGCACCACACACTACAGATGTGCTGCAGGAGGCTGTGCCAATGCTACGGTTACACTTTTTAAGTCTCTTCCCCAACCATTCCCAAAGCACACCCACCACCACTATCACCACCTCTCTGGTTTATTACACAAAATCGTTCAAGTATGGGAAAAAGCAGGTCATCAAATGAACTGGACTAAGAGCAAGTTGGTATTTACTACAAGAATAATCTAATTTTTAAAGCTGCAGATTTCAAAAATACCTGTTTCGGTTAATCTCATTTCCCAAAAGATACAATTAAGAACTTTAAAAGGTTATTAACTTTGTTCATGGCATTAATTAGCATAATATATTGGGGGAAACAGAGATGGGCAACAATCTACATGCATTTAAAATTTTAATGCTTTGACTTATTTTGCTCAACTTTAATAAAATATAAATAACATATCTCACCATAAACTCAAGACTTTTGTTTTGGCAGATAAATTTTTCACATCTCTGTCGTGGAAAAAATGAAACTAGCACTGAAAAAAAAGGATGCACCAGTAAGAACGAGGGCAGTTTCTCTTGTAACAAGCCTCCAGTTCACACGGGCCAACAAAGACCATTCAGATCAGTAGTGCATGAAACTTACTCAACTAATTCCAAGTAAAGAGAGAAGAACCTAAAAAGAGGTACTAAGACAGTATTGTGACAGATCATGGCAGACTTACAGAAGAAGCAGCACCTGAGCTAAGCTTAAAAGAAATACGTAAGCTGGAAAAGAAGGCATTTCAGCATCAATTTTATAAGGGAAGTTTTAAACTCAAGAAAATATAGAACATATTTGGTGACAAGGAATATTCAGATTTGCTACAGCACAGAGTTCTTGAGAAGGGTGAGAAAACTGAAGAGGTAAGAAGGGTCAGACTGTGGACAAACCCGAGTGCTCCATGAGGAATTCAACCGTTATCCCACAGGCAGAGGGAAGCCATTGTTTCTGGGCAGGTGAGCAACATGATCACAAACTGCACCTCAGAAACACCACAGACAGGAGGCAAGACAGATCTGGGTGATGGGGCAGGGGAATGAAAGTCACCAAGAAGACCAGTCAGGACAATACTGAAACAGACAATGAAAAGCAGGGACAGCCTGCCATAGAGGAGGGCCTCTGGGAAGGGTGGGAAAAGGGGTGAGGGGGAGAGTGGAGCCAGATGGAGAATGCACAGAAGAGTGACAGAACTTGCTTGTGAGAGCTTTCACAGACAGAGCAAGGAATGGGGCAAAATCAAAGATTTCACTTAAGAGCCTTAAGAGGTCTGTCGGGTTGAGATTAACAGACAATTAATGGAAGTTGGAACATGGATTTGGGAGAGATGGGTTCATTTATTTGGACACACTGAGTTTGCCATGCTGGTAGGCCATTCAGGTGGAGACGTTCAAAAGACAGCTGGAAATGTGAGTCTGGAACACTGCGAAGAGGTCATAGCTGGAGATGTGAATATAGGAGGCATCATCACATAGGATGGCTGAAGCTATGTGGCTGTGAGAGATGCCAAGAAGAGAGGGTAAGGAGAAAATGAAAGAACAAAGGACAGGAGAGATTAAAGATGGCAGCATGAGAGGTGAGACAGAGGCCACCTCCCAAAACCACATATAATACAAAAATATAATTAATACAACTTATCCTGAAAGAGCAACAGGAAGAAGGCTGCGCCAGACTACATACACCTGGAGAACAGTGAAGACCTCATGAAACAGGGTAACATACCAAAGGTGTGATCCGGCGGGATCCAAGCCCTACCCCCATGTCAGCTCACCGACGGGAGGAAGAGAAACAGAGCAGGAAGGGAGTGGAGGCCTAAGACTGCTGAACACCCAGCCATGGAGATCTGCTCTGGGACCACGAACCCACATTGCATGGTGCTCTGGTGATTACTGGGGTTAGAAAGCTAAGACAGGCAGAATACCTGGAGAGACAGAGATTTCAGCTGCTTGTGGAAAACAGGGATATATAGCTGGCAGCTCTGGGACAAAAGAAAGGTGGGCAGTCTGAGAGACTTCCTAACAGTGAGAGGCTGCTAAAGGGGCAAGGAATTGCACAGAGCTTACTGCTCAGGAAAAAAGACAGATAGACAAAAATTGTCCAGTGCACTCTGCCCAGTAGGTTGGGAACTTTCAGGATCTTCAGGCGCTCCAGCCCCCTGGATGGCTACACAGCTCCAAGGACCCCCACCATGATATGCAGCCTGCTGCACTTTCTTCCCAGCCAGCCTGCACTGGTTCACAAACCAGCAGCCCCTGCCCTGGTGTCAGGCCACCCAGAGGAAAGCCCCGCCTACGGCAGCTACAAAAGCAAACCATTGAGGCTTACACCTGTGTGCTCAGCTCACTGGTTCTGGCAGTGGAGACACGCATAGCAACCGGGAAGCAGGAAACAGCTTTCTTCCCCTCCAGGCAACAGCACCACTCCCCTGAGGCCCCTGACATTGTTCCAGGGGCTAAGCAGCTCCAGAGGGTAGAGCTTCTAGGCACAACAGGGCATCATATACAAATATGAAACATCAAAGGAAGCTGGTTCAAACCAAAATCACACAAACATTGGAAAAAGGAACAAGTGAAACTGAATTCATCAATATTCCTGAAAGAGATTTCAAAGTAAATATCATAAACATGCTCATGGAGGTACAGAAAAATATTCAATAACTCAGGGAAGAATTCTGGCCAGAGATACAATTATTATGGAATACAGTATCAGAAATCAAACATACAATGGAGAGATTTAAAAGTAAATTAGATGTAGTGGAAGAGATGGTAAATGGAATAGAAATTAGAGAAGATGAATACAAAGAAGCTGAGGCACAGAGACAGAAAAAAAGGATCTCTACGAATGAAAGAATATTGAGAGAACAGTGCAACCAATACAAATGGAACAATATTCACATTATAGGGGTACCAGAAGAAGAAAAGAGAGGGAAAGGGATAGAAAGTGTCTTTGAGGAGGTAATTGCTGTAAACTCCCCCAATCTAGGGAAGGAAATAGTCTCTCAGGCCATGGAAGTGCACAGATCTCCCAACACAAGGGACCCAAGGAAAACAACACCAAGACACATAATAATTAAAACGGCAAAGATCAAGGATAAGGACAGACTATTAAAAGCAGCCAGAGAAAAAAAGATCACCTACAAAGGAAAATCCATCAAGCTATCATCAGACTTCTCAACAGAAACCTTACAGGCCAGAAGGGAGTGGCATGATATATTTAATGCAATTAAACAGAAGGGCCTAGAACCAAGAATACTCTACCTGGCAAGATAATCATTTAAATTTGAAGGAGGATTAAACAATTTTAGACAAGCAAAAGCTGAGATAATTTACCTCCCACAAACCACCTCTGCAGTGCATTTTGGAGGGACTGCTATAGATGGAAGTGTTCCTGGGCTAAATAGCTGTCACCAGAGGAAATAAAACCACAGTAAGGAAAGTAGAACAATTAATTACTAAGCAGATGCAAAATCAAATCAACTATCCCCAAAGTCAGTCAAGAGATATATAAAGATTACTGAATATGATACCTAATATATAAAACATGAAGGAGGAAGAAAAGGAGGGAAAAAAAGAAGAACCTTTAGATTGTGTTTGTAACAGCATACCAAGTGAGTTAAGTTAGACTGTTAGATAGTAAGGAAGTTACCCTTGAACCTTTGGTAACCACGAATCTAAAGCCTGCAATGGCAGTAAGTACATACCTATCGAAAATCACCCTAAATGTAAATGGTCTGAGTGCACCAATCAAAAGACATAGAGTCACTGAATGGATGAAAAAACAAGACCCGCCTATATGCTGCCTACAAGAGGACTCACTTTAAACCCAAAGACATACACAGACTAAAAGTGAAATGATGGAAAAAGATATTTCATGCAACTAGTAGGGAGAAAAAAGCAGGAGTTGCTGTACTTTTATCAGACAAAATAGACTTCAAAACAAAGAAAGTCACAAGAGAAAAAGAAGGACACTACATAATGATAAAGATGTCAGTCCAACAAGAGGATATAACCATTATAAATATCTGTGCACCCAACACAAGAGCACCTACATATGCGAAACAAATACTAACAGAATTGAAGGGGGAAATAGAATGTAATGCATTCATTTTAGGAGACTTCAACACTCCACTGACTCCAAAGGACAGATCAACCAGACAGAAAATAAATAGAGACAGAGGCACTGAACAACATATTAGAATAGATGGACCTAACAGACATCTACAGAACGCTCTACTTATAAGAATTATGAGAGAATACTATGAAAAATTATATGCTAATGAACTGGATAACCTAGAAGAAATGGACTACTTTCAAGAAAAATACTACCTTCCAAGGCTGACCCAGGAAGAAACAGAAAATCTGAACAGACCAAAATTCCCCACAATGAAATTGAACTGGTAATCAAGAAACTACCTAAGAAGAAAACCCCCAGACCACATGGCTTCACCACTGAATTTTATCAAACATTTATTAAAGACCTAATACCCATTCTCAAAGTTTTCCAAAAAGTAGAAGAGGAGGGAATACTTACAAACTCATTCTATAAGGCCAGGATCACTCTAATACCAAAACCAGGCAAAAACACCACAAAAAAAGAAAATTATACACCAATATCCCTGATGAACATACATGCAAAAATACTCAACAAAATATTAGCAAACAAAGTTCAAAAATACATAAAAAAGATCATCCATCATGATCAAGTAGGATTTATTCCAGGGATGCAAGGATGGCACAATATTCGAAAATCCATCAACATCATCCACCACATCAACAAAAAGAAGGACAAAAAAACACATGATCATCTCCATAGATGCTGAAAAGCATTCAACAAAATTCAACATCCATTCATGTTAAAAACTCTCAATAAAATGGGTACAGAGGTCAAGTTCCTCAACATAATAAAGGCCATATATGAAAAACCCACTGCCATCATCATACTTAACAGCAAGAAGCTGCAACCTTTTCCTTTGAGATAGGGAACAAGACAAGGATGCCCAGTCTCCCGTCTTTTATTCAACATAGTTCTGGAGGTTCTAGCCATGGCAATCAGACAACACAAAGAAATACAAGGCATCCAGATTGGTAAGGAAGAAGTTAAACTGTCATTGTTTGCAGATGACATGATATTGTACATAAAAAACGCTAAAGAATCCACTCCAAAAGTACTAGATCTAGTATCTGAATTCAGCAAAGTTGCAGGATACAAAATTAATACACAGAAATCTGTTGCTTTCCTATACACTAACAATGATCTAGCAGAAGGAGAAATCAGGAAAACAATTCCATTCACAATTGCATCAAAAAGAATAAAATACCTAGGAATAAACCTAATGAAGGAAGTGAAAGACCTATACGCTGAAAACTACAAGACACTCATGAGAGAAATTAAAGAAGATACCAATAAATGGAAATACATCCCATGCTCAAGGATAGGAATAATTAATATTGTCAAAATGACCATCCTGCCTAAAGCAATCTACAGATTCAATGCAATCCCTATCAAAATACCAACAGCATTCTTTAACGAACTAGAGCAAATAGTACTAAAATTCATATGGAACCACAAAAGACCCTGAATAGCCAAAGAAATCACGAGAAGGAAGAATAAAGGGGGGGGGGATTATGATCCCTGACTTTAAGCTCTACTACAAAGCCACAGTAATCAAGATAATTTGGTACTGTCACAAAAACAGACCCATAGATCAATGTAACAGAATAGAGAGCCCAGATATAAACCTAAGCATATATGGTCAATTAATATATGATAAAGGAGCCATGGAAATACAATGGGGGAATGATAGCCTCTTCAACAACTGGTGTTGGCAAAACTGGACAGCTACATGTAAAAGAATAAAACTGGATTATTGTCTAATTCCATACACAAAAGTAAAATTGAAATGGATCAACGACCCGAATGTAAGTCATGAAACCATAAAACTCTTAGAAGACAGCATAGGCAAAAAGCTACTGAATATAAACATGAGTAACTTTTTCCTGAATGCACCTTCTCGGGCAAGGGAAACAAAAGCAAAAATGAATAAATGGTATTACATGAAGCAAAAAGGCTTCCATACAGCAAAGGACACCATCAGCAGAACAAAAAGGCATCCTATAGTATGGGAGAATATATTTGTAAATGATATATCTGACAAGGGGTTAACATCCAAAATACATAAAGAACTCACATGCCTCAACACCCAAAAAGCAAATAACCCTATTAAAAAATGGGCAGAGGATATGAACAGACAATTCTCCAAAGAAGAAATTCAGATGGTCAACAGACACATGAAAAGATGCTCCACATCACTAATTACCAGGGAAATGCAAATTAAAACCACAATGAGATATCACCTCACACCAGTTAGGATGGCCAGCACCGAAAAGACTAAGAACAACAAATGCTGGCAAGGATGCAGAGAAATGGGAACCCTCCTACATTGCTGGTGGGTAAACTAGTTCAACCATTGTGGAAAACAATATGGAGGTTCCTCAAAAAACTTAAAATAGAAATACCATTTGACCCAAGAATTACACTTCTAGGAATTTATCCAAAGAATACAACTTCTCAGATTCAAAAAGACATATGCACCCCTATGTTTACGGCAGCACTATTGACAATAGCCAAGATATGGAAGCAACGTAAGTGTTCTCAGTAGATGAATGGATAAAGAGAGGTGGAAATATATGTGATGGAATACTATTCAGCCATAAGAAAGAAACAAATCCTATTTGCAACACATGGACAGAGCTGGAGGGTATTATGCTCAGTAAAATAAGCCAGGCAGCGAAAGACAAGTACCAAATGATTTCCCTCATTTGTGGAATATAACAATGAAGGAAAACTGAAGGAACGAAACAACAGCAGACTCACAAACTCCAAGAAGGGACTAGCGGTTACCAAAGGGGAGGGGTGGGGGAGGGTGGTGGGGAGGGAGGGAGAAGTGGATTGTGGGGTATTATGATTAGTACACATGGTGTGGCTGGGGATCATGGGGAAGACAGTGTAGCAAAGAGAAGACAAGTAGTGACTCTGGCATCTTACTACACTGATGGACAGTGACTGCAATGGGATATGGGGGGGCCTCGATAATATGAGTGAATGTAGTAACCACATTGTTTTTCATGTGAAACATTCGTAAGAGTGTATATCAATAATACCCTAATAAAAAAATTGTTTATAAAGAAAAGAACAAAGGACAGATTCTTACAGAATAGACACATTTAGAATAAGAACTAACATTAAGCCTTGTTGCATTCCTGATCACAAGACAATGGTTACATAACTGGTCAAAAGTTGACTAATTATAAATGGTTTTGACCAGGTTTTTACTAATTGCTTTTTGATTAGGTGTAAATGATAAACACATATTATAAAACAGGACTTTTAGGGCATTCAGGTTTTTTCTTAAAATGTTTTAAAAAACTTGTTGTATCATAATATTGTGATCACCAGCAGTTTTGGAGCTCCAACACTTTATAAACATCCTGGACCCCTTCCTAGAAGTGAAATTATAAGGCTTTTAATTTGTTTTATTGCCAATATGTTCTCTCCCCACCAGCTTTGTATAAGTACAAATATCCTTCCACTCATTTGCCAAGTCTGGCTATTAAATTTTATTCTTTTAAAGACTGCTCAATTTGGTAAGTAAAAATTTATGCTTTAAACACATCCCCATTTATGAAAGTAAACATTTTAAAATATTTTTATTGGCCATTTAGTTCTTTTGTTAATTGCTTACTCACATCCTTTATTCATTTTCCTATTGGGCTGCTCATCCTTTCTTTACTGACTTTTAAGAGCTCTTTAGCTATGACACAATTATGTCAACATTTTTACTATGTTCCTACAGAGTATTTTAATACGAGGTAATTATTATTTGTGCAGGAAGAGAGAGTATAGCAATATTAATTAATAAAAATTGAAGTTTTTAAAAGTCCAAGAGATTCTTCTGACCATATTCATAGGAATGTGAAAAATGCAGTAAAAAAAGGAAAGATAATAAATAGTATTGCCCCAAATTACTCTCCAAATGGCCCAAGAACACTGGACTGTTTAATCTGACACCAGACACACTACTTTTCTTAGAGCCATAATTCTTATCCAAGATATCTTGCCAATAGGTTTCAGCCCCCGGTAAGTTCACTATGGATTCAATGTGACCAAAGAAATGACAGTAAAACGTTCTTGGGGTGAAAGGGATATACCCAACTTTATTTCTATGGTGGCAGGTCAATCACTAAAATCCCATCCAGTCAGAGCAAGTATGCATGCAGTAAGCTGGTCTCTGCCTCTGGGCTTCTCCGCCTGCACAGTTGTCCTCTGGCCCTGTATCCTGGCACTGCCACCACTCCAGACTCTGCCCTGCTCTCCAGAAGCCTTGCAGTAGTGCCACCGTGTTGCCCAGAGCACTGGGTGGAGCTCTTTATATAGAGTCAATAGCAACGTACTGCCCACATGTGTGTAGTGAGCTAGCCAATCAGGGCCAGGTGAGAATCCTGGCCACAGGAACTTTCATTTTATCCACACAAGAGAAAGAACTCCAATATACCTTTAAAAATCAACTTGCTTAAGAGCAATGCTCCTAACAGGCAGTATAATCTAGAGACATATAATGATGACTTACTACTCCTATTTCTCTTTTAGGAATTATTAAATTATACTTTAAAAATTAGGAATCTATCTGGTGTAACAGTTTTTATCTCAGCTGTCCAGCTCTGCTGTCAGTACAGAGACCTATAATTTGTTAACCTTGGCTGCAAATTCACCAGCTGTGCACAACCGTCCTCAGGTTCCTAAGCAGGGCTCTGTATTTATGCTGCTCACCCACCAAACCCCAAACCGCAAGCTGAGGAGGAGGCCTGAGCAACCTCTCTCCACAAGGAGTCTGGGGTCCTGAGTAGGCCTCAGCCTGACCCCCACCTAGAGAGTTATAGGATTTCACTGCTACCCATTCAAGATGTTACTGGTAAAACACCTACTCCAGTATGGCAAACTTGATACATTATTAATGTAACTCTCTGGCAGAGTTTGCAATTTAGCATTAAAAGAAAACTAAAACCAGAACAAACAAAACAAGCAAAGCTCCCAGCTGTCTGACATCACATTTACTTCCACACTTCCCATCCCACTGAGCAGGCATGCCTCAGGCACAGGGATACAGAAATGAAAAGTTCAACACCTGTTTCAATTCAAGAGTCCAGAAAAGAGGAGTGACATAAAACTCTTATTTACTTATTTCAGCAGAGGGTGTAATATGTATCTACTTGTTGTAATAGACTGGAAGGCACAGATTAGGGGTCCCTGATATTCATGCTGGAGCAGTTAATATCTGCAGAATCACTACTGGATATACAAAATTATTGTTAATGTTGAAAGCCTTGAATCAAAACCTCACTCCAGTGAGATAAGTCCAGTATCCTTCTCTCTCCTCAAATACAGTTTGGCAATTAGCATAGTGGGTAGTAGAAACAGTATTAGAAGAGTGCTGTTCAAGATCTGTGGTTTGGCTACAGACATCACAAAGGTACCAGTGCTCTTACATGGGCACACACACACGTCTAAAGGACCCTAAAGTAGCCTATGCTCTTGGGGACTGTACCTTAGGCCTAGGATACCTAGTTCTGTGATTAGTTCTCTATAAGGGAATTCTGTTGTCTGATCCCAACTAGGTTAAAACGAATTGTAAAATCAGATGAGCACTTCTGCTTAGAATAAAACCTTTCATAAGGGGTACCTATCAGAGTTCCTAAAAGGCTGGAAAGAAGGGACCTCACCCAGTTTAGAAACCAGTTTGTAAGACTATTTTTGTGCTTGCTTGTTAAATAAATTTTTGTATGTATGGCAGAACTTAGTCTGAGCTTTGCTTTAACAGTAATGTGCTATTTGGAAGCTAAGTTTGGAAGGGGTAGATCTATGCACTCACTTATCTGTGTAGCCTGTGAGCAGTAACTCTCAAAAAGAACCTAGTACCTACACAACTGAATTGGCTCAGGGTGGATCACAACAGGGAGACAGTTGTGCAAAGGTATCCAGGACAGTGTAATAGATACAATAGGGTCTTATACAAAGTGCCTGGATGAAAGATTAATGCTCTCACGGGAATGGTGCAGAAAAGACTTTATGGAGAACATGACAGATGAGCAGTATTTTGAACGATAAAAACAGAAGTTTTCCAGAGCAGGGGGAGATTTCAAGTACAGGGAAACAGAATATTTGCAAAAAGCAAGAACAAATATGACACCCTGAGAGAAATGCAAAGGGGAAACACTGCTGGAAGGTGAAATGCTGCTGTAGAGCAGAGATGTAGCAGGAAAGATGCAGAGGCAGATCAGAGATGCTCTAACTTGCTGAGGAGCTCTGTAGCCAAAGGTGGTCAGTGGAATTCATTTGGTCTACTTAAAATATGATACCCACTTGAAATCATGACTTAATGGGGATACAATGAGGCCTGGGATCCTGGAATTTTAAATAAGCATTAACTCCATAGGATTCTGATTCTGAGAGCCAATTTTTGATAACAGTAGCAAAACAGTATTTCAATTTTACAAATGTCACTCAGGCTACTTGCAGTAGATGGACTGGATGACATGTGGTAAGCAGTTACTGACATAAATATGAGAGGCAGGAACCTAGATGAAGGGGTGGGCTTGGAGGGGGCAGGAGAGCTGAAGCAAAATTAAGAATGAGGTAGTTATTTGGGGGTGGTGAGAGAGAAGAATCAATTTTAAAAACTTAAAAAATATCCACTATTTGTTCATTTACTCAATAAATATTTTCTGGACAACTACTATATATGTCAGCCCTGTTCTAAATCTTGAGGATGCAATAATGAACAGAACAGAGAAAAAGTGACTGCGTCTGGGAACATGTATTCCAGTAGGAGGAGAAAGGACAAACAAAATAACTAAGTCAACATAGAGTTTAATATAAACTGTTAGAAGATAAATATTGTGGGAAAACAAACCAGGAATAGGAACTACATTGCTGTGGTATAAAGATTAATAAGGTGTCAGGTAGACCTCTCTGAGAAGCTCGCATCTGAGCAAGTTTGAAAGAGATGAGGAACTGAATGTCCTAGGCACAGTATGGGCACATCTGAGGAAAATGGGGGCCAGAGTGGCTGGAGAGAACAATGCAGGGGACAGCAGCAGATGAGATCTGAGAGGTAAAGGGTTGAGGGCACAAATCACCCAGGGCTTTAGACACCACTGTGCAGACTAAATAAGACAGGAAGTTGCTGGAGGGTTCTGAGTAGTTGGCTGCCATGCAGAGCAAGGGTAGACAAATCACAGCCCACACCTGTTTTTGCAAATAAAGTTTTATTGGAACACTCATTCGTTTGCATGTCTATGGCTGTTTTCATGCTACAACAAGCAGAGCTGAGTAGCTATGATAGGGGCTGTGGATCTACAAAACCTAAATTTTTAGCATCTAGCCTTTTGCAGTAAAAGTTTACCAACCCCTGATGTGGAAATTAGATTGAAAGTTGGCAAGAGTGGGAAGCAGAAGACTAGTTAGAAGCTTGTTTCAAAAAATCAGGTGAGGCATGATGATTGCATGATGGTAAGAAGTGGTTGGATACTTGCTCTACTCTTAAGGCAGAATAAGCAGAATTTCTAGAAAGATTGGCAAGGGGTATGAGAAAGGATGAAACCAAGGGTTTGAACTGAGAAACAGGGAAAATGTGAAGGTAGCATATATTTAAACATAGCCTAAATGGATGAAGACAATAGGAGGCACAGCCTGAGTATGAGGGGGTGTGGGAGGTTAGGAGCTCTGTTTGGAACATGTCAGTTAGCCTATGTGTAAGGTACAGTGCCAGGAAGACAGTGCCTGCTCTTAACTTATATTCCAGTGGAACAGAAAGGAAAACCAATCATTTCAACACAACCAGCAATTAAAATGACGAGTCTAGGCACTGAATATTACTCCACTGGAGGAAAACTAGAGTCAGGGAAAGCTTCCTGAAAAAATGGATCTTGAAGGAAGAACCCAAATTTAGCCAGGCAAAGGAAGAGAAAGAGAATGTTCCAGGAAGGGAACAAGTCACAAAGACAAGAAACAGCATGGTGTATGTGCACAGACATGTGCTGTGTGTAAACTGCAAGCAAGGGGAACCCAAAGTGTGAGGCCATAGATGTGACAGATGAGGCCAGACATATCCAAGTCCTCTTCCTGGAAGGTTAGCATTCCTTGATAAACTTGGACTTTATCTTGCTTGCAGTTAATAAGGAGCCACTGAAGAGTTCTGAGCAGGAAGTGACCTAGTCAGCTCAGCAAGTTGTCATTCATTCACTTGGGTAGGCAACTGAGTGGCACCATTGTTGGAAGTACAGCTATAAAGTAATGAGTCTGCTTTTCTTACTGGGGTTGGTGAACAGCTAGCTAGTTCCTCTTTTGGGTTACTTTAGAAAGGAATAAATGCTTGCTTTGTTTTTAATTTGTATGCAGAATCAACGCAGCAACAATAAAACACTTGATTTTTTTTTAATTTCCCAAAATGAACGGGGCCCCAGTGCAGTACTTTGGAAGTTTAAACTTGGCCCTAGTCTTAATGCTTAGAGATATTCAGTAATTACTAAAATGCTTCTTTCTATTTAAGACTTAATAGACATACAGTCAATAATGTTTAGTTGGTAAGAATGGTCATAAGAACATATAAGTCATACCTTTAACAAATTACTAACTCCAATAATGAGCTGATTTTTTTTCATTAATAATGGTGCAACTCCCTTTGTAGGTAGATAATCAAACACTTCAGAGAAGTTTTTGAGACGTGACTGATGAGATTCTGTCATAGCCCATGTTTATGTGTACAGACGGAACTAGGCATAAAGTGCAGCTTCTTGCTTCTGTCCTACAACAACTCCGTGACTTATGCTAAAACACGAGTATCTCCACCTTACAGATAAATCTACCTAGACCTTGCTTTGAGCACTGATGTGCCTCTACACATTGCCACATGGGAATGTAATTAGCGCTAAGGACCAGATCTGGCCTTAGAAAATAACAATGGCCCTGCTTCAAGTAACAGTAACCTTGATTCTACTTTTATCACTTTGAGTAAGTTTAATGTTGAATTTTACAACATTCTTAGAAAAGCTGCGTATTTAGAAATCGCCATACCTAGACATCTTGTAATAGTTATTTTCTGGGTTTCCCTGATCAGACTTTAGACTCCTACAGAGCATGACTGGGTCTTATTTATCTGTGCTAAACACAGGCACTCCAGTATCTGTGGAATAAATCAATTAATGATTAAAAGAGTCAGGAAGGGAGGCAAGAATAATGTAAGCAACTATAATTTAGTAGAAGTTGAGTTTTTCCATCGTATGCTAAAGGTTGATGGAAGTATGGTTAGGTTTTAAGAAATAACTTTCAAGGTTACCACTTTCCACTTGCACAGGATGACAAAAACCATGCCCACACACTATACAACAGAAAGGCAGAGTCACTGATCCTGCCTACGGACTATCTTTCCTTCAGCACCATGCGACTTTATTTTGGCACTGGGCTCAGCTTGTTTTTAAGAATGGTTGAGTGTATCCAGTGAGAGGTTTAGGAAAACAGTCTAAATGGAACACAGACTTTCTGTACAACTATTAAGAAGTCTCAAAATTCTTACACCAGTATTTCCCTCAAAGCCTTCTTCCCACTGCCCACCCGAGCAAGCATCTATGCCACTCTGCTGCCTCTCTCCTCTTCTCCACAGCCACCTGTTTCTGTGATCCACAGTTTCTGCTGGCCCGGGTTTAAGTTTTGTGTCACAATGTTCATTGAATCCTGTTAATAGCTGATCTCCTGTGTTCATCTAATCAACATTATTACATGTAAATCTATTGTAGGTAGAATTTTACAGACTGTTACTCAGTATTATGTCTAAATGTGCTGTTGATAGAAGAGGAAGTTCAGTTTTGGGTTTAGAAGGTGATGGGGCCCAGGGATTCTACTCAAAGTGAGTGATGGGCCGTAAGATAAAAATTGAGGACCACTGCTCCAAGGACATGATTAATTTGGAGAAAATGTTGCAAGAAGTCTTAAGGTAGAGTATCAAAGGTGAGGCTCCATTTTTGTATGTAATTTGAGGGAATTTTAAGTAAATTAATTATGAAGCAAGAACCAACCAGTTACATTTTAAAGAACCTTGAAAAAATTCTCATATATTTTGGTTGATATAATGGTGAAATGTGAGCTGGACAAACTAGTAGGTTGATGCTCTCTGAATCTTACATCTAGGCCCCTGTCAGCCTGGAAGGAGATTATACTCAGTCTTTAGCCTCCAGCTAATCTACAATTTAATCAATGATTTTTGAATCACAAAAATAAAGGAATTTATCGTTGTAACTTTTCTGAATAGGAAAAGTTTAGATAACAGGAAAACAACCACCATTTACTGAGGTACTACTATGCAGTTGCTGTGCTAAGAACTATTCATTCATTCTTCCATTTAATTCTCACAACCCCTGGAAGGCAGGTATTCTTCTTATCTTGCAGAGTAAACTATAAAATGGGGTTAAGACAGTTTGCCAGAACAGTTATCTTAAACAAACAAACAAAAAAATACCTAGGAGTTTTGGTTGACCAAAAACTTGAACTAGCTACTGTGTTGCCAAAAAGCTACCACAACATTAAGGGGCACTGAACAGATTACTAGATTCTGTACTACTCAGGCCATATTTGAAGCCTGTGTCCCTTTCTGGGGACACGTTAGAGGAAGGATACTGACAAGCTGAAGTAAGTATTTAAAAAAAAAGGCCAAAATGGTGAGGGAAATGTCCAGTAAGGAACAGTGGCAGGAAATGAGTAGTTTTAGCCTGGAGAAGACACATTCCCAGCAGAGTGTCATCTCCGGAGTATACAGCCCAAGTCAGATAAAAACATCATCATATCTTAAGAAGTGTTTTCTAGCTTTCAAAATGGCCTTTACTGTCTCCAAAAGATGCATGAAACAAAGGAAGAACACAGAGATTAAGAAGAGTGGTCTCTGAAGCCAGACTGCCTGCCCTCAAACTCCAGCTTGGCCCATTACTGGCTGGGCCACTTTGTGCAAGTTATTTAACTTTTCTGCGTGACTTCCCTTATTTGTGAAAGTAACAATGTACAGTGAAAGTAACAATAGTATGCCTGCACAGCTAATAAACTATTACACAAGAAGTGCTGAAAACACTCTGGTGCACAGGTAAGAGTTAATGCTAGCTATGAGCACTGGAGAAGTCCCAGGCTTCAGAGTGCTTCCTCATTTGGAATATTAGGATTATCACCATCTACCTCACAGGGATGTGAATAAAACAAGACAACAAAGAAAAATGTTCTGTAAATTTTAATTCCTTTCTTCTTTCATAAACACCTTCATTATCGTCTCTGAGGGAGGAGCCTACTATAAACTATATAAGTATAATCTTTATTATCTCACTTAATCCTCACAACAACTATATGAAATACCTACTACTATTGCTCTCAATTTACAGACAAGGACACTGAGGTGTGGAATAGCTTATAACAGAGGCCCAAGAGCTAAGCAGTGAACCCGTGCTGCTGGACTCCACAGCCCAGCGCTGAGTTTCCACACTATATGGCTTATCGCTTATCATGCACATTCCCTCATTTATACATCTTGGCAGTGAACAGTGGGCCTAGGAAAATGCCTCATATAATATGCAATAAATGTTTCTTTAACCAAATAAGTGAATACTGGCAGTTTTTCACCTTGGTTCAACTGTTTTGAGGAAAGAGAAGTAAAATACAACAGAGGCAGAAAAGCCTGTCCCTGCTCCAGCTTGCCAGTAAGGGGCAGGAGACCTTGGATGGCATCATCTGGGCCAGCTGTATCCCTAACCTGGGACCTGGGCCACACGACCTTCCAATCAAGCTCGAAGACGGTATGTTCCATGTGACAGCACATTGGGCACAGCAGAGACTTAAAATGAAAACTCTAGGATTTTAAAACTGGAAGAGACCATAAAGGTCTGGGAATCTCAAAGGACAAGAATCTGCGTCTCCTGATTCCCAATCCTGCACTGCTTCCTTTATAACGACATAGAGCAGACATTTTGAACAAACAGGATGAACAGAAATATAACTGGCATTCCAAAGCCCAAAATAATGAACACAAAAATTAAATAGTATTTAGTGACTTTTATTACTCTAAAAACTCATATTTTATTAGTTACTACAGAACACCAGGTTTCACTGCTTAAAATAAGCATCTCAATAAGGACATATTAGTGATATTTTAATTTTGAGAATACCCTATTCTAATAAATAGAGTAATCTCAGAATAAATCATTCTGATAATAAAAGCATTACAGTAGCACTATTAGACTTTTTAAAAATGCATTTATAGAAATACTGGATAATATTTTGAAACTATTGTTACAAAGACTAAATGAAGATAACAAAAAATTTTCGTAACCTCTAGAGACACATTGAAATGCTACAATTCAATTCGGATTTTACATATTCAAGGATGGTATTAAAAGTCTTAGAAAAAAAGAAAGCTCTGGGGCTACATACAAAAAGCTACTTATGAGATTAAAATATAAAGCATAAAAACATTTTAAAAGAGAAAAAACAGTAATTTAATCTTTAAGAAAAGCATTTCCACTATAAGATAACATGGTGAATGTTAAGTCATATTAATAATTATTCATTAAGCATATTATATAGAACAAATGTGGCCTACATCTGTCTCATTCACTATGCTCTCAACCACTGTAATTCCTTAACTGTAAGAGACAAAATGAGAAAACTATAAATCAAGTGTTATGATAATGCAACATACAGTATACTGGTCAAGTGTGTTAGATTTGGAGCTTGCCATCCTGGACTCAGTTCTCAGCTCCAGTACTTACTAGCTGTATGGGCGGATAACAAGAGTGTACCTCAAAGGGCTATTGTGAGTATTAAAGAGATGCACATAAAGGACTAGCCAGGCACCTGGAACCCAGTAAGCATCCAGTAAATGGTAGCTATGGCCATCATTATTAGTACCTCCTCCCACAGTCAGGACGATTTCATCTCTGCCCGTGTGTGAACATCTGCTTTCATTTGCCGGCATCCATTCCCTGTCATCTCATGCGAGTAGCGGTGTCTTTGGGCTTATATGTCATCCTCAGTCCCTATGCTTCGGTGATGTTCACTCTGCCTTCCAGGGTGAGCACGTGGCTCAAGCCTGGCCAGAGACTGGTTCAGAAATGGGCACATGGCCCAAACCAATCAGAGTCAATGGTAAGTGACTCCAGGATTTTTGTTGGAGCCCTTGGTAAAGACAAACTCTCATTCCACACATATCTCCATATCTCCAGGATGTAAGGCTGAAACTAGGGGCTATTCTGCTGTCACATGAAGAGAGCTTGTAAGAAAATAACATAAAAAAGAAGAGCTGAGAGTTCATTTTGATGATATTGTTTGAGCCCCTTGTTTCAACTGTGTCAGAAGGGTGATCACTAGACCTATAGTTATGGGGCCTAGTAAATTTCTTTTTTGGTTTGCTTAAGCCCATTTGAGGGCTTTTCATTTTGTTTTTGTCATTTGCATCTGAGAAGATTTAACGCACCTGGTATAAATCACCTCCCAGCAGCTGGTGGCCCAGAAGGCTGCTGTAGAGTCCGAGACCCGGTTTCTAGTCCTGGTTCTACCACTTACAAGGTGCATTACCATGGGCATTCTCTTTAAGTGTACTTCCTCATCTGTAAAATGGTTTGATACCTGCCTCAAAGGGTTGATGAGAGGATAAACGTGACATACACACTGCTCAGTGTTCTGCCTAACAACAAGGACACTCAGTTAGAAGCTATTATTGTATCACGACTCCCAAACCCATCTTCATATCTCACCTCTCTTGGGGTCTATGTCCATACCTGCAGTGACCTCGCCATCTCCACCTAGAAATTCCCCTAGCTAACCTCAAATCCAACATCCCCAAATTTCATCTCGCTCTGCCTCCACACTTCCCATCACACCCTCTGCCCCTCCAAAAAGACCCTCACTGGGAGATCAATTCTCCACTGACTAGTAAGAGTGTGTTGTAAGCAGTCTCTTACCAGAATCCCAGGAGTCATTCTAGACTTAGCTTTCTTCCCTGTCAGCCAATCAATCACTAGGTCCTGCTAAACCTCTGCAGCCTGATAGGAAAGATTTTTCCTCTTCCTGGGATAAGAACAAGGGCAGAACTCCTCCAACTCCAGGATGTGTGACCTTTCACTGGCTTTTTGGAGACTTTCCAATCCTTCTATCCTACCTTTCCTTCATCTTTCTCCTGTGGCTTCACTTCTTTCCATATCCAGGACAGATTTTTTGCAAGCCCTCTTATTTTTCCCTCAACTTCAGCCTGCAAACTAACAAACTTAGACTAATCTGACCTTTGCAGCTCCTACACCCCAGCTACTTTGCACCGTGCTGGAAAAGTTACAGCCATACAGACTATACACCCTTAAAAGCTGTCTGTGACCTCAGCTGGAGCCTCAGAACTGCTTGGCAATCTCCTGTCTTTATATCTGCTTCTCTGTCGGCTGCTCCCCACCCCAGCATTTAACATATCTGTCTTTTCTGTTTTAAAATAAACTCTCCTTTGTTCCTGTTAGCTACCATACATCCAATCTTTTCAGCTGCTTGGCTTTATAGCTAAGTTTCTATGAAGAATAGTTTCTCAATGGTTCCCAAACTTTCTCGTTCATAGAGTAATTACTGTCTCAGTAATTTTTTCATGGCACTCCTAGGCCAAAAGAAATATCTAATAGCTCTCTTCATTAATACAGGCCAAACCACTTAGCAAGTATTAAAATCCTAACAATTTAACACCTGTTGGGCACTGCGTTAACTTTTCAAACCTTGGAATCAGATTGGACACAACAGCCCCATTTCCTGTTTCACATTTATTTTTAAGCAGTACTTACTTAAAAAAAAACACTTGAAACCCAGTTTCACAAAGGTATGACATCACTCAACAGAAATACAGCAATCTACTGTGGTATCCAAGACATGTTGCTGTATTTCCCTTTAAGTTGAAAAATATTCCACAGCATCCTCATGAGTTTGCTACGATGCCCTGGGATGCCTCAATGCACAACTGGAGAACTGTGGGTCTAGGTAGTCCTTAGAATAGCAGCATTCCCATTGCTTGGGAGATTGCTGGAAATACAGAATCTCAGGATTCACCCCAGAATCACTGATTCAGAATTTCTAAAAAGATCTCCAAGTGAATATTCTTCAGCCATGAAAAGAAAAGAAATACTCCCATTTAAAGACCAGGGATGGATCTAGAGGGTATTATGCTCAGTGAAATAAGCCAGGTGGAGAAAGACAAATACCAAATGATTTCACTTATTTGTGGAGTATAACAACAAAGAAAAACAGAAGGAACAAAATAGTAGTGGACTCACAGACACTGAGAAGTGACTACTGGTTACCAATGGGAGGCGATTGGAGAGGGAGAGAGGAGAGGAAGGAAATTAAGGGGAACAATAATTTGCAATCACAATATAGGCAGGTCACAGGGACGGTAGTACAGCACAGAGAATACAGCTGATTCTGAAACATCTTACTACGTTGATAGACAGTGACTACACTGGAGTGGGTGAGGACTGGATAATATGGGTAAATGTTGAACCACTGTGTTGTGTATTTGAAACCAATGTAAGATTGTGTATCAGTGACACTTTAATTAAAAAAATTAAAGACCTTCAAGTTACTCTAGACACCAGTTTCAGAAGGTTGATCTAGAGCCCTTGCCTCCATCTTCTCACTTACCATTCTTACTCCAGTCACTGTTTTCTGACTTTTATCTTGTAACTCCAATGAAATTACTAGGGACAAAGACCCAAATTATGCCTTTCCCCCTTTTTAATAGAAACAATATACGTCCTTCAGTTCAAATCTTAATTAACCTTCTAAGCTGTGTCTGATACTACTCATCTTACACTTCTCTTCTTCCTTGGTTTCTGAACACCGCTGTCTTCTAATTTTATTCCTTTTTTTACAATAGTCCCCTCACCCCCTTTCTCCACCAATGAAGTGTTTTATTTCCCCCAAGGCTTCTGCAATTAGCATCATTCTTGCTATGTAAAACTCTTCCCCCAGGGGACTACACTCAATCCTGTGGCTTCAGCTACTAACTATATGCTGACCACTACAGTCCAGATGGCTCTCTGGAGAGCCTTAGACCTGTAAAACCAATTTCCACTTGTACGTACACAGGCAAATTAACCTCCACAATTCCAAAACAACTCATTTGCCTGTTTTCCCTGGGCTTCAGACTGCTCTTAACATATTCTTTCCTTCAACAAAAAGCATCCTTATTCAACCAACTTCCCTATAGAAACTTAGAAATCTTCCTTGACTCACCCTTCTCCACTTCCCTTGCCCTACACAATCAATCAAATAAAATATCCCTACTATGTTTCCAATCTGTCTGAATCTCTCTATCTCCATCATCTCTAACTTAAAAGAGTTCCTTATCTTTTGCTTGGATTCCTATAACAGCCTCCTAACTCAACTCCAGGATTGCCATGCCCTGTTCCAAACCATTCTCCACACTCCACCCAAATTGGCTTTCTAAAATTAAAATCTGATGTCATCCCTTCCTCTAAATCCTTCAAAGCCTCCAATGCCTCGAGTGCTTTTCAAATTTTTCCAACAAATGGCCAGAGAGTTTGCAGATACAGATCTAAGAAGCTCACTAAAACATTTCTTGAAAGGCTCAGTTTTATCTTGGTCATTTCAATTTTACATTTTATTCCTTGGGTAGCCATTTATGTTAGTAAAAGAATGTTTAAATTACTTATCAATTAAACTAGTCAACTTTTTCCACATGACAACTGAGTACAACTGACACTTAAGGAAGATACACTGGTTACCAGTATTTTCAAATATTCCTTGGCACAATGCCACTAAAGCCAGGTGTTGGCAAACTATAGCCTGCAGAAATGGTATGTGGAAAACAGAACAGAGATTCCTCAAAAAATTAAAAATAGTACTACCATACGATCCAGCAATTCCACTTCTGGGTATTTATCCAAAGATGAAAACACTAATTCGAAAAAATATATTCACCCCATGTTCACTGCAATATTATCTACAAGTGACAATACATGGAAGCATCCTAAGTGTCCAGTGACAAATAAACACACACACACATACACACACACAAACAACACATTGGAATACTACTCAGCTACAAAAGAGAATAAAATATTGCTATCTCCAATATGGATGGACTTACAGAGTATTAGGCTAAGGGAATTGAGTCAGAAAAGACAAATACTGTATGTTTTCATTTTTATGTGGAACCTAAAAAACTTAACAAATGAACAAGTAAAACAACAGAAACAGAGTTGTAGATACAGTGACCAATCTGGAGGTTGCCAAAGGGGAATGAGGTAGGGAGATGGATGAAATAGGGTAAGGGGTAAAAAGGTAAAAACTTACAATTAAAAATAAGTAAGACTGGGAATGCAAATTAGATCAACCATTGTGGAAAGCAGTATGGAGGTTCCTCAAAAAACTCAAAATAGAAATACCATTTGACCCAGGAATCCCACTCCTAGGAATTTACCCTAAGAATGCAGCAGCCCAGTTTGAAAAAGACATATGCACCCCTATGTTTATTGCAGCACTATTTCCAATAGCCAAGAAATGGAAGCAACCTAAGTGTCCATCAGTAGATGAATGGATAAAGAAGATGTGGTACATATACACAATGGAATATTATTCAGCCATATGAAGAAAACAAAAATACCTAGGAATAAACCTAATGAAGGAAGTGAGACCTGTACTCTGAAAACTACAAGACACTCCTAAGAGAAATTAAAGAGGACACTAACAAATGGAAATGCATCGCACGCTCTTGGCTAGGAAGAATAAATATTGTCAAAATGGCTATACTACCTAAAGCAATCTACAGATTCAATGCAATCCCTATCAAACTACCAACAGCTTTCTTCAATGAACTGGAACAAATAATTCTAAAATTCATATGGAACCACAAAAGATCTTGAATAGCCAAAGCAATCTGAGAAGGAGGAATAAAACAGGGGGAATTACATTCCCTGACTTCAAGCTCTACTACAAAGCCACAGTAATCAAGACAATTTGGTATTGGCACAAAAACAGACCCACAGACCAGTGGAACAGAATAGAAAATCCAAATATTAATCCAAACATATACAGTCAATTAATATTTGATAAAAGTGCCTTGGATATACAATGGGGAGATGACAGCCTCTTCAGCAGCTGGTGTTGGAAAAACTGGACAGCTACATGTAAGAGAATGAAACTGGACTACTGACTAGCCCCATACACAAAGGTAAACTCAAGGTGGATCAAAGACCTGAATGTAAGTCATGAAACCATAAAACTCTTAGAAAAAAACATAGGCAAAAATCTCTTGGACATAAACATGAGCAACTTCTTCATGAACATATCTCCCCGGGCAAGGGAAACAAAAGCAAAAATGAACAAGTGGGACTATATCAAGCTGAAAAGCTTCTGTACAGCAAAGGACACCATCAGTAGAACAAAAAGACATCCTACAGTATGGGAGAATATATTCATAAAAAACGTATCTGATAAAGGGTTGACATCCAAAATATATAAAGAACTCATGCACCTTAACAAACAGAAAGCAAATAATCCAATTAAGAAATGGGCAGAGGACATGAATAGACACTTCTCCAAAGAAGAAATTCAGATGGCCAACAGGCACATGAAAAGATGCTCCACATCGCTAATCATCAGAGAAATGCAGATTAAAACCACAATGAGATATCACCTCACACCAGTGAGGATGGCCAACATCCAAAACACAAACAACAACAAATGTTGGCGAGGATGTGGAGAAAAGGGAACCCTCCTACACTGCTGGTGGGACTGCAAATTAGTTCAAACACTGTGGAAAGCAGTATGGAGGTTCCTCAAAAAACTCAAAATAGAAATACCATTTGACCCAGGAATTCCACTCCTAGGAATTTACCCTAAGAATGCAGCAGCCCAATTTGAAAAGGACAGATGCACCCCTATGTTTATTGCAGCACTATTTACAATAGCCAAGAAATGGAAGCAACCTAAGTGTCCATCAGTAGATGAATGGATAAAGAAGATGTGGTACATATACACAATGGAATATTATTCAGCCATAAGAAGAAAACAAATCCTACCATTTGCAACAACATGGATGGAGCTAGAGGGTATTATGCTCAGTGAAATAAGCCAAGCCGAAAAAGACAAGTATCAAATGATTTCACTCATATGTGGAGTATAAGAACAAAGAAAAAATACTGAAGGAACAAAACAGCAGCAGACTCACAGAACCCAAGAACGGACTAATAGTTACCAAAGGGAAAGGGACTGGGGAAAATGGGCGGGAAGGGAGGGATAAGAGGGAAAAAGGGGCATTACGATTAGCAGATGTAATGTTGGGGGGGCACGGGGAGGGCTGTACAACTCAGAGAAGACAAGTAGTGATTCTATAGCATCTCACTACGCTGATGGACAGTGACTGTAATGGGGTTGGTGGGGGGGACCTGATGAAGGGGTAGTTTAATAACCGTAATATTGCACACGTAACTGTAGATTAATGATAATAAAATAAATTATATTAAAAAAATACTTGGGGAGGGTGGTGGGAGGGAGAAGGGAATTAAGGGGCACAATAATTCACATTTGCAATATCTGTGTAGCTGGGGGTAAGCAGAAAATCAAGTAACCAGGGAAACCCATGAATAAACTTTCAGACCAGAGATCTATTCTGTAGCCTATTTCAAGTTCAATTGAAAAAAAAAGAAGAAGAACAAGAAAACAAATCCTACCATTTGCAACAACATGGATGGAGCTAGAGAGTATTATGCTCAGTGAAATAAGCCAAGCCAAAAAAGACAAGTATCACATGATTTCACTCATATGTGGAGCATAAGAACAAAGAAAAAAATTGAAGAAACAAAACAGCAGCAGACTCACAGAACCCAAGAACGGACTAATGTTACCAAACGGAAAGGGACTGGGGAAGATGGGTGGGAAGGGAGGGATAAGGGGGAAAAAAGGGCATTATGATTAGCAGATGTAATGTTGGGGGGGTGCAGGGAAGGCTGTACAACTCAGAGAAGACAAGTAGTGATTCTATAGCATCTCACTACACTGATGGACAGTGACTGTAATGGAGTTGGTGGGGGGGGAACCTGATGAAGGGGGTGGTTTAATAACCATAATATTGCACATGTAATTGTAGATTAGTGATACCAAAATAAATTATATAAAAAAAATAAGTAGAAAAAGGGCGTTACAATTAGCAGATGTAATGTTGGGGGGGCACAGGGAGGGCTGTACAACTCAGAGAAGACAAGTAGTGATTCTATAGCATCTCACTACGCTGATGGACAGTGACTGTAATGGGGTTGGTGGGGGGGACCTGATGAAGGGGTAGTTTAATAACCATAATATTACACATGTAATTGTAGATTAATGATAATAAAATAAATATTATAAAAAATAAGTAAGACAGGAAGATGCAAAGTATAGCACAGGCAATAAAGTTAATAATATAATAACAACTTTGTACGGTGACAGAGAGTAGCCAGATTTATCATGTTGATCACTCTGTAATGTATATAAATGTCAATCACTATGTTTTACACATCAAAGTAAAACAATATTGCATGCCAACTACACTTCAAAAAAAAAACAGAGCTACAACCTGTAGGCTAAATATGGCCCACCACCTGTTTTTGTAAATAAAATTTTACCAGAACACAGACAAGTTCAATCATTTATGTATTGTCTATGGCTCTTTTCAAATCACAATGACACAGCTGAGTAACTGCAACAGAGACCACATCGCCCATAAAGCCTAAACTATTTACCATTTGGCCCTTTGAGAAAAAGTCTGCTGACCCCTGCATTAGACCATGAGAACTGTTAAGGCTATGACTGTTTTACTTGCCTATATTCCCAGCACAGGTCTAGAGAAAGTAAAGAAAAATATTTAACTTAAGGATCTAGAATGTTGCTACGAAGATCTCCAAGGGCTTATAATGATGTGTCCACAAAGTTGATAAAGAATGTCCCAAGTCCCAAGGAAGATATAGAGCCAAAGAGAGGCTCCTTCATCACTCAGCACAATCTGAGAGGCTGAGATGAGACAAGCCAGAAGCCCTAAAGCTGCCTTCCCAAAGAACCTTCGTATAGCACTGTATCGCTAACACATGCATCTAGACGCATCAGAGAGTGAGGAACTACCAGTCAGAGCAATTCCTATGATAACTAGTATTTCTGGAACCTTTCCAAGTGCATATTTTTCTTCTCCAAATGATGATAGCAAAACACTTAAAACCAGAATATTTTAGATAGGAGAAGGAAAGTGGGGCCCAAGGAAGACTCTCCAACATTGCAGTATTTACTAAAAAAAGAATTATTTCAAGAAATACTGTATGGAGCAGTAATTTGGAAAGAGGGAGGGAGGATGAGAGAGAAGAAAATGAAAAAGAATACACAGAGACTTCTGGGAAGATGGCGGCATGAGCAGGAGAGCGGAAATCTCCTCCCAAAACCATATATATTTGTGAAAATACAACAAATACAACTATTGCTAAAAAAGGATACAGTACAACAGCCAGGCTACAGCTACACCTGCGAGAACTCAGCGCCTCACGAAGTGGGTAAGATACAAAGCCGCGACCCGGCAGGACCTAAGCACTCCCCCATCCCAGCGCACTGGCGGGAAGAAACGATTCAGAGTGGGGATGGAGTGGAGGCACAGACCCACCAAATAACCAGCCCTGGTGATCTGCGCAGGGAGCACTGACACACATCGCGTGGTGTATCGGAGATTAGAGAAACAGAAGGGCAGGATCTAAGATGGAGACTGCAAGCATGTCCCCTCAGCCAGCTCCCCTGGGACAAAAGAAAAGCGGGTGCTTTTTAAAAAAAGTCTTAAAGAGACAGGGACCCAATAGCGGAACAAAATCGTCCCAGCGCACTCAGCCCAGCAGGCTGGGAGTCTTGGGGAATTTCGGACCCCCTGAGCGGCGGCCAGGCAAAGCAGCCTCGCCGAGGCTTCCCACAGAGATCAGCAGCCTGACATTTGTTACCCCTCACTCCCTTCAGCCAGCACCGCAAAGGATCTAGGATCCGCCACTGCCGTGGAACAGTGGAGGAGCGGCCCCGCCCACAGCAACCTCACAGTATCTACTCCCGGCGGGACCCCTGAACACACAACAAGGGCTGGAAAGCACCAAGGGGACCAGAAGGCACCCAACGAGACTTCAAAGCCCCGCAGTGCTATAGGCTAGGCTGAGGGCTACCCCACACACAGCAGCTCCAGGGATTATCCCAGAGACTGCCTCCCGGGGGGCAAGAAACCAGTTCAGGCCCCGGAGAAGGGCAAGGAGAACAACAAGCAGGAAGGGATTTTGTTCTCCCAGCTGACACACATGGCACTTACCAGCGACCACTTCTATCACCATGAAAAGACAGCAATATGGTACAAAGGTTACCCAGACAACCCCAGAGAGAGGGCCTGATGGGATAGACTTACACAATCTTCCTGAAAGAGAATTCAGAATAAAAGTCATAACCATGCTGATGGCTCTACAGAGAAATATGAAAGAGCTAAGGGAGGAAGTGAGGAAAAACAATGCAGAAATCAGACAAGCGATCGATGGACTTAAGAGCAGAATGGACGAGGTGCAAGAGACTGTTAATGGACTATAAATCAGAGAACAGGAATACAGAGAAACTGAGGCAGAGAGATATAAAAGGATCTCTAAGAATGAAAGAATATTAAGAGAACTGTGTGACCAATCCAAATGGAACAATATTCACATTACAAGAGTACCAGAGGAAGAAGAGAGAAAAAGGGATAAAGTGTTTTTGAAGAAATAATTGCTGAAAACTTCCCAAAGCTGGGGAAGGAAATAGCTTCTCAGTCCACAGAAGCCAACAGATCTCACAACACAAGGGACCCAAGGAAGACAACACCAAGACACATAATCATTAAAATGGCAAAGATCAAAGATAAGGACAGCATATTAAAGGCAGCTAGAGAGAGAAAAAAGATCACCTACAAAGGAAAACTCATCAGACTATCATCAGACTTCTCAACAGAAACCTTAAAGGCCAGAAGAGAATGGCATGATATATTTAACGTAATGAAACAGAAGGGGCTTGAACCAAGAATACAGTATCCAGCACGATTATCATTTATATTTGAGGGAGGGATTAAACAATTCACAGACAAGCGAAAGCTGAGGGAATTTGCCTCCCACAAACCACCTCAACAGGATATCTTAAAGGGACTGCTCTAGATGGAAGCACTCCTAAGGCTAAAAAGATTTCACCAGAGAAAATAAAATGATAGCAAAGAAAGCAGACCATCCAAATACTAACTAAAGGCAGAAAGTAAAATCAACTATCCACAAAAACAGTCAAAGGAAAGGTAAAAGAGTACAGAATAAAACACCTAGTATATAAAGAATGGAGGAGGAAGAATAAGAAGAGAGAGAAATAAAGAAACATTAGACTGTGTTTACAACAACTTAACAAGAAAGTTAAGTTAGATGGTTAGATAGTAAAGAAGCAACCCTTGAACCTTTGGTAACACGAATCTAAAGCCAGCAATGGCAATAATATCTATCGATAGTAACCCTAAATGTAAATGAACTGAATGCACCAGTCAAAAGACATAGAGTCACGGAATGGATAAAAAAGCAAGGCCGATCTATATGCTGCTTACAGGAGACTCACCTCAAACCCAAAGATATACACAGACTAAAAGTGAAGGGATGGAAAAAGACATTTCATGCAAACAACAAAGAGAAAAAAGCAGGTGTTGCAGTACTTGTATCAGACAAAATAGACTTCAAAACGAAGAAAGTAGCAAGAGATAAAGAAGGACATTACAAAATGATAAAGGGCTCAGTCCAACAAGAGGATATAACCATTATAAATATATATGCACCCAACACAGGAGCGCCGGCATACGTGAAACAAATACTAACAGAATTAAAGGAGGAAATAGAAAGCAATGCATTCATTTTAGGAGACTTCAACACACCACTCACTCCAAAGGACAGATCAACCAGACAGAAAATGAGTAAAGACACAGAGGCACTGAACAACACACTAGAACAGATGGACCTAACAGACATCTACAGAACTCTACACCTAAAAGCAGCAGGATACACATTCTTCTCAAGTGCACCTGGAACATTTTCCAGAATAGACCACGTACTAGGCCACAAAAAGAACCTCAGTAAATTCAAAAATATTTAAATTCTACCAACCAACTTCTCAGACCACAAAGGTATAAAACTAGAAATGAATTGTGCAAAGAAAACAAAAAGGCTCACAAATAAATGGAGGCTTAAGAACATGTCCTAAATAATCAATGGGTCAATGACCAAATTAAAACAGAGCCCAAACAATATATGGAGACAAATGACAACAACAAAACAAAGCCCCAACTTCTATGGGATGCAGCAAAGACAGTTTTAAGAGGAAAGTATATTGCAATCCAGGCCTATTTAAAGGAAGAACAATCCCAAATGAACCGTCTAAAGACACAATTATTGAAATTGGAAAAAGAAGAACAAATGAGGCACAAAGTCACCAGAAGGAGGGACATAATAAAGATTAGAGAAGAAATAAATAAAATTGAGAAGAATAAAATAATAGAAAAAATCAATGAAATGAAGAGCTGGTTTTTTGAAAAAATAAACAAAATAGATAAACCCCTAGAAAGACTTACTAAGAGAAAAAGAGAATCTACACACACAAGCAGAATCAGAAATGAGAAAGGAAAAATCACGACGGACAGCACAGAAATATGAAGAATTATAAGAGAATACTATGAAAATCTATATGCTAAGAAACTGGAAAACCTAGAAGAAATGGACAACTTCTTAGAAAAATACAACCTTCCAAGACTGACCAAGCAAGAAACAGAAAACCTAAACAGACCAATGACCAGCAAAGAAATTGAATCGATTATCAAAAATCTACCTAAGAACAAAACCCCCAGGCCAGATGGATTCACCTCTGAATGTTACCAGACATATCAAGAAGAAATAATACCCATTCTCCTTAAAGTTTTCAAAAAATAGAAGAGGAGGGAATACCTCCAAACTCATTCTATGAAGCCAGCATCACTCTAATACCAAAACCGGGCAAAGACCTCACCAAAAAAGAAAATTACAGACCAATATCCCTGATGAACGTAGATGCAGAAATACTCAACAAAATATTAGCAAACCGAATTCAAAAATACATCAAGAGGATCATACACCATGATCAAGTGGGATTCATCTCAGGAATGCAAGAATGGTACAACATTCGAAAATCCATCAACATCATCCACCACATCAACAAAAAGAAGAACAAAAACCACATGATCATCTCCATAGATGCTGAAAAAGCATTTGACAAAATTCAGCATCCATTCATGATTAAAATTCTCAATAAAATGTGTGTAGAAGGCAAGTACCTCAACATCATAAAGGCCATATATGACAAACCCACAGCTAACATCATACTTAACAGCGAGAAGCTAAAAGCTTTTCATCTAAGATCGGGAACAAGACAGGGATGCCCACTCTCCCCACTGTTATTCAACATAGTACTGGAGGTCCTAGCCACAGCAATCAGACAAAACAAAGAAATACAAGGCATCCAGATTGGTAAGGAAGAAGTCAAATTGTCACTATTTGCAGATGATATGATATTGTACATAAAAAACACTAAAGACTCCACACCAAAACTACTAGAACTAATATCTGAATTCAGCAAAGTTGCAGGATACAAAATTAATACACAGAAATCTGTTGCTTTCCTATACACTAAAGATGAACTAGCACAAAGAGAAATCAGGAAAACAATTCCATTCACAATCGCACCAAAAAGAATAAAATACTTAGGAATAAACCTAACGAAGGAAGTGTAAGACCTATACCCTGAAAACTGCAAGACACTCCTAAGAGAAATTAAAGAGGACACTAACAAATGGAAACCCATCCCATGCTCTTGGGTAGGAAGAATAAATATTGTCAAAATGGCTATACTACCTAAAACAATCTACAGATTCAATGCAATCCCTATCAAACTACCACCAGCTTTCTTCAATGAATTGGAACAAATAGTTCTAAAATTCATATGGAACCACAAGAGACCCCGAATAGCCAATGCAATCCTGAGAAGGAAGAATAAAACAGGGAATTACGCTCCCAGACTTCAAGCTCTACTACAAAACTACAGTAATCAGGACAATTTGGTATTGGCACAAAAACAGACCTACAGACCAGTGGAACAGAATAGAAAATCCAGACATTAACATAAACATATACGGTCAATTAATATACGATAAAGAAGCCTTGGATATACAATGGGGAGATGACATCTTCAGCAGCTGGTGTTGGCAAAACTGGACAGCTACATGTAAGAGAATGAAACTGGACTACTGTCTAACCCCATACACAAAAGTAAACTCAAAATGGATCAAAGACCTGAATGTAAGTCATGAAACCACAAAACTCTTAGAAAAAAACACAGGCAAAAATCTTTTGGACATAAACATGAGCAACTTCTTCATGAACTTATCTCCCTGGGCAAGGGAAACAAAAGCAAAAATGAACAAGTGGGACTATATCAAGCTGAAAAGCTTCTGTATAGGAAAGGAACCATCAGTAGAACAAAAAGACATCCTACGGTATGGGAGACTATATTCATAAATGACATATCCGATAAGGGTTTGACATCCAAAATATATAAAGAGCTCACACCCCTCAATAAACAAAAGGCAAATAATCTAATTAAAAAATGGACAGAAGATTTGAACAGACACTTCTCCAAAGAAGAAATTCAGATGGCCAACAGGCACATGAAAAGATGCTCCACATTCCCAGTCATCAGAGAAATGCAAATTAAAACCACAATGAGATATCACCTCACACCAGTGAGGATGGCCAACATCCAAAAGACAAATAACAACAAATGTTGGCGAGGATGTGGAGAAAGGGGAACCCTCCTACACTGCTGGTGGGAATGCAAATTAGTTCAACCATTATGGAAAGCAGTATGGAGGTTCCTCAAAAACACAAAAATAGAAATACATTTGACCCAGGAATCTCATTCCTAGGAATTTATCCTAGGAATGCAGCAGCCCAGTTTCCAAAAGACAGATGCACCCCTATGTTTGTCGCAGCACTATTTACAATAGCCAAGAAATGGAAGCAACCTAAGTGTCCATCAGTAGATGAATGGATAAAGAAGATGTGGTACATATACACAATGGAATATTATGCAGCCATAAGAAGAAAGCAAATCCTACCATTTGCAACAACATGGATGGAGCTAGAGGGTATTATGCTCAGTGAAATAAGCCAAGCAGAAAAAGACAAGTATCAAATGATGTCACTCATATGTGGAGCATGAGAGCAAAGAGAAAAACTGAAAGAAAAAAACAGCAGCAGACTCACAGAACCCAAGAATGGACTAACAGTTACCAATGGGAAAGGGACTGCGGAGGATGAGTGGGAAGGGTGGGACAAGGGGGAAAAAGGGGCATTACAATTAGCAGACATAATGTTGGGGGGCACGGGGAGGGCTGTACAACTCAGAGAAGACAAGTAGTGATTCTATAGCATCTCACTATGCTGATGGACAGTGACTGTAATGGGGTAAGTGGGGGGGACCTGATGAAGTGGGGAGTTTAGTAACCATAATGTTGCACATGTAACTGTAGATTAATGATACCAAAAAAAAAAAAGAATACACAGAATTCTCACTCTAAGACTTTAGCCAACAAAAGCAACATGAGATGCCCTAATAAAATATGGCATGCCCTAAGAACAGGAGGTAGCTCCATTTACTAAAATAAAGGATGCATGGTAAGGAGTAGAGGAAAATAAAGCTAACCTGAGGCCACATAATAGATCTCAAGTGCTGTGCTGAGGAATTTAGACTTGGTTTTTTCAGCTATAGAATGCCTGAAGTCATGTAAGCAAGCACTGATAACAATCTGAGCTGTCATTTAGGACAGCAGTCAGCAAACTCCAGCCTGTGGGAGAAACCTAGCCCACGACTCTTTTTGCACATAAAGTTGTATTGGGAAACAGCCACCCTCACCCACTTATATTATCACCTATGGCTGCCTCCTTGTCTATGGTTAGGTTATGGCCCACAAGGCCTAAAATATTTACTATCTATTTAGCCTTTTGGGAAAAATGTGGTGATCCTCCACACCCCCACTCTAAAAAGATGAATCTGGTAAGAGAAAGATGAATGCAAAGATCAGATTAGGGAGGACAAAGGAATAATGGAGGCAGGGAGATGACATTCATGGCTACTGGGAAGAAAAACCACAAGGCAATGAGAGTCTAAAATACAGTCTAAAATTCAAAGAAGGGTGTTTGAGCCTCAGTGTAGGTAAGAATGACAGGAACAAAAGACAGACTGATACAAGAGCATGAAGGTATTCAATGTGTGGGTAAAATTGTAACATTTCCAGAATATCTTGACTGGCTTTAGTACATCTGCATATCAACAGGCGCTCAAGGGTGGAGAGAAGTATGGCTTTAGTGTATTTGCATCATTCCTCAGGGGTGGAGAGAAGTCATCTCCAAATCAATGGGTGATTACCTGGGCAAGGAGGGCTTATCTGTACCTGAGAGGTGAGGGGGAGGGCCGGTTTTGCTGCTGCTGGAGCAGGAAAGAGAGAAGCCCAGACTGTAATTTGTAAGCAATAAACAGATTTTAAACTTTATTTCTCCCTTTGACTGATTTCTGTTTTTAGAGGTATTTTGCTCCAGTATTTCCTCTCCCTGGACTTATAAATGCTAAGGTACTGTGATGGGACAATTTCAGGAACATGAATTTTAAAAGGTAAAAGCAAATTTCAGAGGGAAGGTGATAGGGGATTAGTCTATTATCAGATATGAAACTTCTCTTCCCATGTAACATGGAAATGGGCCATTGGCTTTGATGTCAAGTAGACCTGGGTTTCAGTTCTACCCCTGCCAAGCATTAGCCATATAACCTCAGAATTTAACCTGAATCTTCTCCAAGATCATCAGGTTTCTTGATTTGTAAAATAGGAGTAATCTGTAAAAGATAAGGCGAAATGTCTAAAATGTCAATAAGACATACAGAAGTACACCTTAATGGCCTGAGAAGGAAATCCCTCTAGAGAAATAGAATTAAGAATCAACAGTGCAGTGATGGAACATGAAGACACAAACCCAGGTGAGATGGAGCGGACGAGACAAGCCAGAACAACTGCAGAAGCAACCGATCCCACTGGCAGATGCCATTTACTCAACAACTGCCGTGCATCAGACCCCACTCAGGGCCCTTCATGCTATCTCCTAATCCTCCCAACAGCCCTGCAGTAAGGAATTACTCCTATTTTACAGATCAGAAACCTGAGCTTGGAAGAAGATTCATGCCCATCTCCATGTCACATGGGAAGAGAAGAGGCTGACACCAAATGAGAGGGAAATGCCGGCATTTAATGAGAAGGTGCCAGCAGAGAGGGAATAGTCCAAAAGACTACAGAAAGCCAGAGCAAGGCATATCATGTCAGCCAAGGGAGGAGAAGAGGAAAAGCAAAGGGGTAACAACGGTGATAATTGCAATAGCTTACACCGCGCCAGGTAGGATGCTTTACATACATTAGTTCCCTTAGTCCTTCCCATAGTCATGAATAATAAGTCATAGAACATTAAGTACTATTGCAGCCCCATGAAACCAGTGTGCAAACAGGCAGACGACTTGCTAGCATCATGCAATTAGCCAATGGCAGATGGAGGTTTGGAATCCAGGCATTCTGACTCCAAATCCTACACTCTTAGTCAATACACCACACTCCCTCCCAAGTAGGTGCTACAAAGTGGGAGAGAGAGAAAAGGACAGGTCCTCCTATAAGAAGGGAATAACAACTTTCAAAAGATTAGTCTCAGAACTTGAAGGCACATGTAATATCAAAAGGAGGTGAAGGGTTAAGTAAGTGATAATCAGGTAAAGGCAGACAGTAAAATCTACTTGTAGAAGACTTGGGGAAAAGGTAAGAGAGAATATTAATTTATGGGATTAATACAATCAAGAAATGTAAACCAGTAGTTTTAGTTAATACAAGATCTTTTTTCTTTGACAACTTATTGGTTGTTAGATGTTTAGAGTAATTAATGAATGTCCTTTGGCTATCTAAGATATTAGGCATCACATTTTTTTATACCCTTTGATCTATTAAGAGTATGCCCTATGCTTGTTTTCTAAGACCCAAACGTGAATTAGAATCTGTGAAGTTTTAAGTTGTCTGGCCTTCACCCCAGATTCAAAATCTGATTCAGAGATCTATAGTGGGCCCTGACATTAATGTTATTCTGATCCAAAGCTTGCACACACCCTCTGCACACACTGCCTATGTGAAAACAGTATCTTAGTATTTATGGCTAATACAAACTTTACTATTTGATCGATAACTTTTATGATTTATGTGAAAAAACTAATCTGCTCAAAGAATTGTATACTATATTTGAATACTATCAGAAGAATGTTCCTTAAGTGAATCGTTGGTATTTTTCTTTAGTATGAGTTTGTCTGTGTCGAAATGAAACAACATTCCAATGATGCATTTCTGAAATTACTTCAATAAGGAAAGAGAGAGACTTATTTGATAAATACTTGGCTTAGCCCCAACTTTTTAAAATTAAGAAATTTCTGTAATGCATAGAGCAAGATCAAGTAGGAGACCTGAAAATAAATACAACATCCCCCAAAAATTCATAAACAGAAACATACTCTACATGTTTTAGCTGGGAGGTCAAGCTCTGAAATCAGACTACCCAGATTTGTGCCCTGGCACTGTAACTTCCTAGCTGTGTGACTTGGAACAAGTTTGTTTATTTTAAATCTCTCTATGCTTCAGTTTCAACGGTAAAATGAAGAAAATAATAGTACAATCTCATATGGTCATTGTGAGAATTAAATAAGATCATCTGGGAAGAAAGAATACTTAAAATAGTGCTTGATAAATAATAATCATCCAGTAAATGTTGGTAATATTAAGTATATAAAAATTATCCATAACCCAGCAATTCTACTTCTAGAAATTTTTCTTATAAAAACCCTGTGAAAATATCACAAAAATATCTTCAAGAATATCTAGTGCAGAATTGTCATAGCAAAAAATTAGAAGTAACCCAAACTTCTTAAAAGAGCTAGTTAAATAATTTAGGTACAACCTTCCACTCAGCACAAAGTTTCTGAGATTCACCCACATTGTTGCATAAGAACAGTTCTTTTCAACCTACTGCTGCATACTACTCCATCGTATGATGTACCACAATTTATTTATCTAGTCACCAGATGAAGAACACTTGGGTTGTTTTCTATTTTTGATGATAGTGAATAACACTCAAGTCTTTGTGTGCACATGTTTTTATTTCTCTTGGTAGGTACTTAAACAGTCACATGATAAGTGTAGTTAACTTATGGAGAAACGGCCCACTTGTTTTCCAAAGTGGCTACACCATTTTGTATTCCCACAAGTAATGAATGTATGCATCAAAGTATGAAGATTCCAGTTGACAAAACTTGGTATTGTCAATATTTTACATTTTAGCCACTTTAGTGTACATATAATGGTATATCTCATTGTGCTTTTAATTTTCATTTTCCTAGTAACCGGTGTTGTTGGGAATTTCTTCACAAACTTGGTTACTCATTTTATCTTTACTTGTGAAGTATCTGTCCAGATCTTTTGCCTATTTTTCTGCTGGGTTGTTTCTCTTTTTTGGAATTAGAAGAAATTAAAGTCTTTTGTCAGATAAATGTTTTGTAAATATTTTCTCCCAAAAGGGTTTGTCTTTTTTTTAATGGTGTGTTTCAATAAACAAAATGCCTTAATGTTTAAAGTCCAATTTGTCATTTTCTTCTTTATGGTTCACTTTTTTTTTTGTCCTTAGAAATCTTTGCCTATCTCAAGGTGACAAAGATTTTCTCTTATGTTTTCTTTTAAAATTTTTATGACCTTAGGTCTTACAGTTAGGTCAATGATCCATTCTGAGTTCATTTTTCTGTATGGGAAGGTAAGGGTCATGTTTATTTTTTCCATGGAGATATCCAAGTATTCCAATACCATTTATTAAGGAAAAAAACCCTCTCCTGTTTTGAATTATTTTAGATTCTTTGTAAACGGAAAAATCAATTTATGTGCGGAATGTGGGTCTATTTCTGGACTCTGAATCCTGTTCATTGACCTATATCTGTATCTGTTTCTTCATTGACTCACAGGTTATTTAGGAATGTGTTGTTTAATTTCCACATTATATGGGATTTGAAAGATTTCGTTCTATTACTTATTTCTAATTTAATTCCACTGGAGTCTGAGAACATACTCTGAACGATTTCACTACAAGTTATTGAAACTTGTTTTATGGCTCAGCATAGGGTCTATTCTATTGGTCCTATGTGTACTTGCAAAGAGTATGTTTTATTCTGTTATACTGAGGAGTGTTCAACAGATACCAATTAGGTCAAGTTGGCTGATAAGTGTTCAAGCCCTCCATACTCGCTGATTTTCTGTCTTAGTTCTAACAATTACTAGAATGAAATATTAAAATCCCCACCTATAATTTTTAATTTGTCTATTGCCCTTTCTATCCTGTCAGGTTTTGCTCCATGTATTTTGAAGCACTGCATTATTTTATTATTTTTATAATCAGAAAACATATCAAGTCACAGAGCAGCAATCCTTTTTCCATATGTAAGATTTTTACAGTTAAAATATATATGCTACTCACATACTGAAAAGATAGCCATTGCTAAAATTACCATGTATTTAAGCTATATTATTAAATTATTCAAAGTACTACAGTTCAAGGCAATTACTCTTCTGTAATATCTAGATAGCACATATTTTTAAAGGAAAAACAGAGATATGGCCACATGTAGCTTAACTTCACTTCCCCTCAATTCCTTATTTTCAAATAAGCTTTATTTTGTTTGTAAATGACTAAAACAATTTTATCCAGTGTCAACATAAAAATGCTGCTTCCTATAATATATACCTAAGTACTTCACATGTTAATGGTTTCATGTTTCAACTGCTAAAAATATTAAGAATGACCAACTTTATTAAAAAAAAGTATAGGAACTACAGACAATTTCTTAAATTAAGGGCAACATGGGTTTCTTAAAATGCATTTTTCACTATGAGCTCACTTATTTTTTGAGTTAAATTCAACAGAACAAACAACAAAGTAATTCTATGAACTGATAACAGCCACAAGATGATATTATTAAGGGTAAAGAACCCATAAAAGCATGACTGAAGAATAACTAGCCCCCACCCCCAAACCCATTATTTTACAGAAGGAAGAATTAACTTTTAGTATTTTGTTTTAAAAGCCTCCTATTAAGTTATAGACTATATGGTAAATAAAAGAAACAGTAATATCAACAAATTACAAGTAAGCTAATTACAAATTATGTTTATTTTTGCAGCAATAAAAACTAAACATAAGTATAAATGCATTTATGTGAGATTTGATCCAATCATTTTATAGATACTAGTTTATTTGTATGCATGGCCAGCTTTTAAAATGAACATTTAAGGGCTTCAATTTTTAAAAATGCACCTTAAATAATTAATGACAGAAATATAGTATTTAATGCCATTTGGGTTCATTCTAAGGGGAGAGCATGGAGAGAAAGAAGAGCAAGCCTTCAATCAAGGTGTCCCTCAGTCTGAGATATTTCGTTACCTATGATATACACAATTATCTGAAATTTGGATCAAGATATCCTTATTAACTGTCAAGTTTCTTTTTTCACAGTGCCAAGGCTATGTGCCAACTGTCCAAGCAACAACAGATTCATTATAATTAAAAATAAGGTTCTGCTATTGTATTAAAAGTAAATAAAGAATTCTGATTCTGAAACTGAACTTAACTTGTGATGCTAATGTTAACCAACACTATGCATGAAAGCAAAGGTTTAGGGTTGAGAGCAGCCAAGGCTATGTCCTAATAATTTCAGAAGGCATGACTGAGCACTAAAATATAATCTTTTTTTTTTTAAGTTTCTTACAATAATCAGTCATTCAAGAGTTCTCTGTCACTTAGGTCAACATGATTCCTAATTCGCAGGGGAAGAGGCTGGGAGAAGTGTTGAGGGCCGCTCCATGTGAAGGGGGCCAGACCACAGGACCAAAGCAGTGCTAGCAGGTCCTATTCCCATTCCAGGCTTCTGTCAGCAATCACCTCTCTCCCCTGCCACTCCCTCTTTCCCTGGACAATTCTAAGATAAAGAAACATCTGCAAGAATCTTTAAAGTAAGTATACATTAGAGAAAAACCTTACAGTTATGAAAACATCAAAGCACAGTTCTGAAAACCAGCAACATGAAAAAATTGTTCTTATATATTTGAAAGACACTTTCTACCAAAACTTTCAAGAGGTGCTTCAGATCCAACAATATAGGAACTATTTTTAATGCAAATAAAACCAACCACTATGAATTTGAGATGAATTTTGTTACTAAGGGTACCAAACCCTGGGGCCCTGCTGCACTATTATTACTAACATTTTTATTCTTCAAAAATTAAGATTACTCTTACTGAATGCCAGCTACAAGTAAAAGAACAAAGCAAAAAAGCAAAACACATATGAATATATGCAATGAAAACAGGCAACAAGAAGATACTGTAAAGGGGAAGAGGGGAAAGAAATAATCAATCCAGTGTTGATCATTAGTGATCAATCTTTTATGCTAAAACTACACATTTAGAATTCTACAGCAAGGATTAACAGCAGCTATACTTAAGAGAGATATGCCCTCCAGGGAAGATATTCTCATTAAGTTCATGATTTCCATCCTGGTACATACCAATTAATTTTGTTTTATTTTATAGCCAGACTGTAGAAGGCAAACACCTTTCAGAAGTCTGTACGTATATACCATTAATTTAAAGCTACAATGTCCATCCCTCTATCTGGGTCTCTATAACATATCATGGGAAGAAAAACTCATAGTTCTATAGACGTAGGGCAAGAACAGCAACTGAGTAAATGGAAACCTTACTCTACCTAACCAGACATGAAATGCTTAAGTGTTTTGTTTTGTTCTTTAGAACTCATCTTATAACGGAGGTTCTTAATGTAAGGTCTATGGATGGGCTTTATTATAAGCAAAGCTTGTGTGTCTGTTCATTGTTAGTGCAAGAAGGTGTATGTTTCCATTAGATTCCTAAAGCGGTCCAGAAGCAAAAGAAAGTTATAAGCTGCTAACTTACATAATTACCTTGGAAATAAACACTTATAAGCTATTGGGGAGGAGTACTATTTTATTATTATACATTATTTTTAGCCAAAATTTTCTTTATTCAAGACATTTGGATTCCAAAATAGTCTGAGTTGTAATTACCTTTAAGTACAACCATTCTTGATACATAAATTATCTAAAGGAAATATTAAATCTCAGGCTACTTTATCAACTGTACTCAAAGAAACTACACTCAAAGAATAAAAAAGCATTTTAAATACCAAAATGAAGCAAACTTGGCAAGTGAAATTCTTTTTAAGCATAAAAATGTTTGAATATATTTTGAGACCAAATTCAAATGACTTATTCTATATCACCTGTACCACCATCCTCCTTAATATAGTAAAGTCAACTGTTTCTCCTAAGGTGATTAAATGCTTCAATGTGGTTAAAGCCAAAGGTTTTCTAATCATAAAGGAGTATTTCTCATTTTATTTAACCCATGCTCTCCATGGTCAAATATAACTCTTAAACCTCTTTTAATGTTATTTGAAAATCTGAATAAATTATATTACTAAAACCAAATCAAAAATATGATAATTTTAGAAATAAAATTTTGCTCTTGACCCTCCACCACTGTTGGTGCAGCAACTATGGAAAGCAGTATGGAGGTTCCTCAAAAAACTAAACAGAAATACCATATAACCCAGTAATTCCATTTCTAGGAATCTACCCAAAGAAAACAAAATCTCTGATTTGAAAGGTATATGCACCCTTTGTTTATTGCTACATTATTTACAACAGTCAAGGCATGGAAGCAACCAAAGTGTCTATCAACAGATGAATGGAAAAAGATGTCATACATATACACAATGGAATATTATTTAGCCATAAAAAAGAAAGAAATCCTGCCATGTGCAGCAACATGGAGAGAGCTACAGGATATTATGCTAAGTGAAATAGGCCAGGCAGAGAAAGACAAATACCTTATGATTTCACTTATAAGCAGAATCTAAAAATAAAACAGAACAAAACAAACAAAACAATAGACTCAGACACTGAGAAATTGACTGGTACTTACCGTGGAGGAGACGTTTGGGTAGGTGGGTGGGTGGGTGAAATAGGTGAAGGGGATAAACAGGTACAAAATCTCAATCATAATATAAATTAGTCACAGGGATGAAAGAGCACAGAGAATACAGTCAATAAATCTGTAACATCTATGTTGACAGTAACTACACTAGTTGGGATGAGTGTCTAATAATGGAGATACTGTTGAATCACTATATTGTATACTTGAAACCAATATAATATTGTATATCAACTATACTTCAATAAAAAAATAAAATAAAATATTGCCCTTGAAAATGTTTACTTTGCACTGCAATCGTGGTATCAATGTTGAGCTTTGTGTCAGCTTGCTAGCCACAAATTTCTATCTTCCAGGTCATGCGGAAGAGTACAGAAGAGATCACTTCAGTATTATGTCTATTAAGTGGCTTTGAAGTGACACGTTCCCTGGGAATGCTCATGTAGATGGTGCGGGTGAGGGAGGTAAGATACGCGGCGTCCTACCCTGAGACTCATGGATATGCAGGGTTCTACCACGACCTGTAACCTGATTTACTAACTTTGGGCATAGGCGATGGTAAACCTTCATTTCACCTTCAGAGTAGACCTTTTTCCCAGTCCTTGGAGTTAAAAACAGCTTAGGCCATGTTGGCCTGGGTTATTTTTATCTGGAAATTAGGGCCTAGAAACAGCATAGTAAGTATAGAAAGTAAAGTTAACCACAATTGGACAAAAACCCTCAGAGATGTTCAAAAACTCTTACTGTACACTCGAGGCTCAAGATGGTGGCGTGAGCAGGGCGGCGGAAATCTCCTCCCAAAACCATATCTATTTTTGAAAATACAACAAATACAACTATTCCTAAAAGAGAGACCAGAAGATACAGTACAACAGCCAGACTACATCTACATCTGCGAGAACTCAGTATCTCACGAAAAGGGTAAGATACAAAGCCATGACCCAGCGGGACCTGAACACTCCCCGCACCCCAGCTCACTGGCGGGAGTAAAAGAATCAGAGTGGGGAGGGAGTGGAAGCACACTACTGCTAAATAACCAGCCCTGGTGATTTGCACCGGGAGCACAGACACACATCACATGGTGAACTGGGTATTAGAGAAATGGAAGGGCAGGATCCCAGACAGAGGCTGCAAGCAGGTCCCCACAGGCAGCTCCCCTGGGACAAAAGAAAAGTGGGTGCTTTTTTAAAAGTCTTAAAGGGACAAGGGCCCAACAGCTGAACAAAATCGTCCCAGCACACAGCCCAGCAGGCTAGGAATCTTGAGGAATTTCGAGACCCCTAACCCCCTACAGGGTAAAGCAGCCCCGAAACCTCTCACAGCGATAAGCAGCCTGCCATTTGTTCCCCCCGGCCGGTGCAGCAAATGGACCGGCTGACCCGCTACAGCTGCAGAGCAGTTGGAGAGCGGCCCTGCCCACAGCAACCACACAGAATCTCCTCCCGGAGCACAGCTAAGCAGGACAAGCTGCAGAAGCCAGAACAAGGTCCGGAAGGCATGAAGGGGCGCTATCCTTGTTGCAGAGTGCACCTGGCGTGGCTGCAACCCACCACACTGCTCTAGGCTAGCTGAGGGCAGCCCTACCCACGGCAGCTCAGGTGATTATCTCAGAGACTACCTCCCAGTGTGCAGGTAACCAGCACAGGCAGCGGAAGCCAGAGCAAGGTCCGGAAGGCACGAAGGGGCGCCATCCTTGCTGGAGAACCCACCCAGCATGGCTGCAACCGCCCGAAGTGCTCTACGCTAGCCTGAGGGCGGCCTTGCCCACAGCAGCTCAGGGGATTATACCCGACACTGCCTTCCCATGTGCGGGTAACCGGCAGAAGCAGCAGAAGTCAGGGCAAGGTCCGGAAGGCACGAAGGGGTGCTGTCCTTGCTGCAGAATGCACCCGGCGTGGCTGCAATCCCCTGCAGTGCTCTAAGCTAGCCTGAGGGCGGCCCTGTCCACGGCAGCTCAGGGGATTATCCGAGAGACTGCCTTCCGGAGTGCGGGTAACCGACACAGGCTGCAGAGAAGGGCAAGGAGAACAAAAAGCAGGAAGGGACTTTGTTCTCCCAGCTGACACATGTGCCACCTGCCTGCAACCACTTCTATCACCATGAATAGACAGAAGAATATGGTCCAGTCAAAAATCACCCAAACAACTCCAGAGAGAGGGCCTGGAGGGATAGATTTAACCAATTTTCCTGAAAAGGAATTAAAAATAAAAGTCATAACCATACTGATGGAGCTACAGAGAAATATGCAAGAGCTAAGGGATGAAGTCAGGAGGGAGATTACACAAATGAAACAATCGATTGACAGGCTTAAGAGCAGACTGGACAAGGTGCAAGAGACTGTTAATGGAATAGAAATCAGAGAATAGGAGTACAGAGAAGCTGATGCAGAGAGACATAAAAGGATGTCTAGGAATGAAAGAATAATAAGAAAACTGTGTGACTAATCCAAACGGAACAATATTCGCATTATAGGGGTACCAGAAGAAGAAGAGAGAGAAAAAGGGATAGAAAACGTCTTTGACGAAATAATTGCCGAAAATTTCCCCAAGCTGGGGAAGAAAATAGTCTCTCAGACCATGGAAGCCCACAGATCTCCCAACACAAGGGACCCAAGAAGAACAACACCAAGACATATAATAATTAAAACGGCAAAGATCAAAGACAAGGACAGACTATTAAAGGCAGGCAGAGAGAAAAAACAGATCACCTACAAAGAAAAACCCATCAGACTATCATCAGACTTCTCAACAGAAACCTTACAGGCCAGAAGAGAATGGCATGATATATTTAACGCAATGAAACAGAAGGGCCTTGAACCAAGAATGCTGTATCCAGCACGACTATCATTTAAATATGAGGGAGGGATTAAACATTTCCCAGAGAAGCAAAAGTTGAGGGAATTTGCCTCCCACAAACCACCTCCACAGGGTATTTTAAAGGCACTGATCTAGATGGAAGCATTCCTAAGGCTAAATAGATGTCACCAGAGAAAATACAATGACAACAAACAAAGCAGACTATCCAAATATGAACTAAAGGAAAAAATAAAATCAACTATCCACAAAAACAGTCAAAGGAAACACAAAAGAGTACAGAATAAAACACCTCACATATAAAGAATGAAGGGGGAAGAATAAAAAGGGAGAGAAATAAAGAATCATCAGACTGTTTATAATAGATTAACAAGAGAGTTAAGTTAGACTGTTAGATAGTGAAGAAGCTACCCTTGAACCTTTGGTAACCACGAATCCAAAGCCTGCAATGGCAATAACTACATAACTATCAATAATCAACCTAAATGTCAATGGACTGAATGCACCAATCAAAAGACACAGAGTAATAGAATGGATAAAAAAGCAAGACCCATTTATGCAGCTTACAAGACACTCATCTAAAACCCAAAGATATACACAGCCTAAAAGTGAAGGGATGGAAAAAGATATTTCATGCAAACAACAGGAAGAAAAAAGCAGGTGTTGCAGTACTTGTTTCAGACAAAATAGACTTCAAAACAAAGAAAGTAGCAAGAGATAAAGAAGGACACTACAAAATGATAAAGGGGTCAGTCCAACAAGAAGATATAACCATTATAAATATATATGCACTCAACACAGCAGCGCCGACATATGTGAAACAAATACTAACAGAATTAAAGGAGGAAACAGAAAGCAATGCATTCATTTTAGGAGACTTCAACACACCACACACTCCAAAGGACAGAACAACCAGACAGAATATAAGTAAAGACACAGAGTCACTGAACAACACACTAGAACAGATGGACCTAACAGACATCTACAGAACTCTACACCCAAAAGCAACAGGATACACATTCTTCTCAAGTGCACATGGAACATTTTCCAGAAGAGACAACGTACTAGGCCACAAAAAGAACCTCAATAAATTCTAAAAGACTGAAATTCTACCAACCAAATTCTCAGATCACAAAAGTATAAAACTAGAAATAAATTGTACAAAGAAAACAAAAAGGCTCACAAATACATGGAAGCTTAATAACATACTCCTAAATAATCAATGGGTCAACGAACAAATTAAAAGAGATCAAACAATATATGGAGACAAATGACAACAACAACTCAAAGCCGCAACTTCTGTGGGAAGCAGCAAAGGCAGTTCTAAGAGGAAAGTACATTGCAATCCAGGCCTATTTAAGAAGGAAGAACATTCCCAAATGAATAGTCTAAAGACACAACTATTGAAATTGGAAAAAGAAGAACAAATGAGGCCCAAAGTCATCAGAAGGTGGGACATAATAAAGATCAGAGAAGAAATAAATAAAATTGAGAATAAAACAATAGAAAAAAATCAATGAAGCCAAGAGCTGGTTCTTTGAAAAAATAAACAAAATAGACAAACCCCTAGCCAGACTTATTAAAAGAAAAAAGAGAATCTACACACATAAACAGAATCAGAAATGAGAAAGGAAAAATCCCGACGGACAGCACAGAAATACAAAGAATTATTAGAAAATACTATGAAAATCTATATGCTAACAAGCTGGAAAACCTGGAAGAAATGGACAACTTCTTAGAAAAATACAACCTTCCAAGACTGACCAAGGGAGAAACAGAAAATCTAAACAGACCAATTACCAGCAATGAAATTGAATCAATAATCAAAAAACTACCCAAGAACAAAAGCCCCGGGCCAGATGGATTCACCACTGAATATTATCAGACATAATACCAGTTCTCCTTAAGTTTTCCAAAAAATATAAGAGAAGGGAATAATACTTCCAAAACATTCTATCATCACTCTAATACCAAAACCAGGCAAAGACACCACATAAAAAGAAAATTACAGACCAATATCCCTGATGAACGTAGATGCAAAACTACTCAACAAAATATTAGCAAACCAAATTCAAAAATACATCAAGAGGATCATACACCATGATTAAGTGGGATTCATCTCAGGGATGCAAGGATGGTACAACATTCGAAAATCCATCAACATCATCTACCACATCAACAAAAAGAACAAAAACCACATGATCATCTCCATAGATGCTGAAAAAGCATTTGACAAAATTCAACATCCATTCATGATAAAAACTCTTTAACAAAACGGGTATAGAGGGCAAGTACCTCAACATAATAAAGGTCACATATGACAAACCCACAGCTAACATCATACTTAACAGTAAGAAGCTGAAAGCTTTTCATCTAAGATCAGGAAAAAGCCAGGGATGCCCACTCTCTCCACTGTTATTCAACATAGTACTGGAGGTCCTAGCCATGGCAATCAGACAAAACAAAGAAAAACAAGGCATCCAGATTGGTAAAGAAGTCAAACTGTCACTATCTGCAGATGACATGATATTGTACATAAAAAACCCTAAAGACTCCACTCCAAAACTACTAGAACTAATATCTGAATTCAGCAAAGTTGCAGGATACAAAATTAATACACAGAAATCTGTTGCATTCCTATATACTAACAATGAGCTAACAGAAAGAGAAATCAGGAAAACAATTCCATTCACAATCGCATCAAAAAGAATAAAATACCTAGGTTTACTAACAAAGGAAGTGAAAGACCTATACCCTGAAAACTACAAGACACTCCTAAGAGAAATTAAAGAGGACACTAACAAATTGAAATTCATCCCATGCTCTTGGGCAGGAAGAATAAATATTGTCAAAATGGCTATACTACCTAAAGCAATCTACAGATTCAATGCAATCCCTATCAAAATACCAACAGCACTCTTCAACGAATAGGAACAAATAGTTCTAAAATTCATATGGAACCACAAAAGACCCAGAATAGCCAAAGCAATCCTGAGAAGGAAGAATAAAGCAGGGGGGAATCTCACTTCCCAACTTCAAGCTCTACTACAAAGCCACAGTAATCAAGACATTTTCGTACTGGCACAAGAACAGATGCACAGACCAGTGGAACAGAATAGAGGGTCCAGATATAAATCCAAGCATATATGGTAAATTAATATATGATAAAGGAGTCATGGATATACAATGCAGAAATGACAGCCTCTTCAACAGCTGGTGTTGGCAAAACTGGACAGCTACATGTAAGAGTATGAAACTGGATCACTGTCTAACCCCATACACAAAAGTAAATTCAAAATGGATGAAAGACCTGAAATGTAAGTCATGAAATTATAAAACTCTTTAAAAAAACATAGGCAAAAATCTCTTGGACATAAACATGAGCAACTTCTTCATGAACATATCTCCCGGGCAAGGAAAACAAAAGCAAAAATGAACAAGTGGGACTATATCAAGCTGAAAAGCTTCTGTACAGCAAAGGACACCATCAGTAGAACAAAAAGACATCCTACAGTATGGGAGAATATATTCATAAACGACATATCCGATAAGGAGTTGATATCCAAAATATATAAAGAGCTCACACACCTCAAAAAACAAAAAGCAAATAAGCCAAATAAAAAATGGGCAGAGGATTTGAACAGACACTTCTCCAAAGAAGAAATTCAGATGGCAAAGAGGCACATGAAAACTGCTCCACATCGCTAATCATCAGAGAAATGCAAATTAAAACCACAATGATATATCACCTCACACCAGTAAAAATGGCCACCATCCAAAAGATAAACACCAACAAATGTTGGCGAGGATGTGGAGAAAAGGGAACCCTCCTACACTGCTGGTGGGAATGCAAATTAGGTCAACCATTGTGGAAAGCAGTATGGATGTTCCTCAAAAAACTCAAAATAGAAATACCATTTGACACAGTAATTCCACTCCTAGAAATTTACAGTAAGAATGCAGCAGCCCAGTTTGAAAAAGACATATGCACCCCTATGTTTATTGCAGCACTATTTACAATAGCCAAGAAATGGAAGCAACCTAAGTGTCCATCAGTAGATGAATGGATAAAGAAGATGTAGTACATATACACAATGGAATATTATTCAGCCATAAGAAGAAAAAACAAATCCTACCATTTGCAGCAACATGGATGGAGCTAGAGGGTATTATGCTCAGTGAAATAAGCTGGGCAGAAAAAGACAAGTATCAAATGATTTCACTTATATGTGGAGCATAAGAAGAAAGAGAAAAACTGAATGAACAAAACAGCAGCAGACTCACAGAACCCAAAAATGGACTAACAGTTACCAAAGGGAAAGGGACTGGGGAGGATGGGTGGGAAGGGAGGGACAAGGGGGGAAAAGGGGGCATTACGATTAGCAGACATAATGTAGGAGGGGGCACAGGGAGGGCTGTACAACTCAGAGAAGACAAGTAGTGATTCTATAGCATCTCACTACGCTGAAGGACAGTGACTGTAATGGGGTATGTGGTGGGGACTTGATGTGGGGAGTCAAGTAACCATAATGTTGCACATGTAATTGTAGATTAATGATACCAAAAAAAATAGTCTTATTGTAGTTTTAGAAGTTGGGTGGAAAGGAGAAGCAGAGGTGAAGTACAGGGCAGGTCATCTGAGGGCAATTCACTAAGTTAATTAATATATGAATAATAAACAACAAGAATGAAAGGTGCTTTGCATAAGGTTGATTAGCATAAAATAGTACCCATGCCCTTATAACTTCGTAGAGAAGATACTTCAGGAATAAAGTGTATAAAAGTTTTTGAGAAAAGAGTGATCAGTGGTGGTTCAAGAGTTCAGAGAGATATTTGGGAATGGGACTGAAGCTAGATCCTACAGGATGTATAAGATTTGAATTGAATAGGGTGTGGGGGTCATACGCCAGTCAAAGAATTCACAGATAGCTGGGAGGAGTGAGAAGGGGAGCAACAAGGAAGAAAACTACTCCAGGTGAAATAGTGATTGTATTTCAAAAAGCAGCAAACAAGAATGGACAAATGGTGTGCACCTAAGCAATGGGTGAACACTGCATGCATGAGTCAAACTGCATCCTTTAAATATATCTCAGAAGATTTCTGAGTATGATTTTTATAAGCATTAGTAAGTATATATCAGATAGGTGTAGGTGGTACATAGGGAAGAATGAATTAAGGTAAAAGAATAATATCATGTAGCAATCCAGGTATAAGGTGATTAAAATCCCAATCAGGGTGTTGCAATGTAATAGTTGAATGCCCAATGCAAGAAACTGAGCATAGGAATATGAGTAAGACAGGGCTCCCATCCTCAAGTAGCTCACACATAGTAGAGAAGCCCACCATTGTAGAAAGTGTTGTACAGTAATAACAAACACCACAACAAAGACAGGATAGAGATGTAATTCTGCTCAGAGGGAGGGGCAAAACGCAAGTTAGGAAACCTACCTCTCACCTTTCCACACAGAGAGAGCCAGGGAAATGCACAGAGCTAGAAAATGAACACAGATTCAAAGAACCCACAAGTAGGCCAGTGGCTAGAGTAGAAAGTACATGATGGGAAATGAAATGTTCTTTTTAAAAAGTTTGCAATATTTGGGGGAAACAAATATTTTCAAGCAAGAGAATGATATGATTTGTTTTGGAAAAATAACACCAGGTAAAATGGACAGAATGGAATGAAAGATACAGAAAGAAAAAATATTAGGCTTTTGTAACAATCTAAGAGATGAAGATGGGCTTCAATGGGAAAATATAAATGGAAATGAGGAACAAGATACAGATAGGAAATAAACTTTAGATGGTAAAATGTTTGTACTGATAAAGGAAAGTATGCTCCTCCATAACATCATGCCCTTTTCAGACTGGAGACTTTCAATTAATGTACTCCACTGAAACAGACTCACCCATCAGAACTCTTGCTCTAAGTAACTCTAAGGAAACCTTCTCTGCTTTCAGACCAAGTTAGGTCTCCCCTTCTGGCCTCCCACAGGAGCCTGTACATCTCATAAACATCCCCCACACATGGAATCGAAGGATCTGTGCTGCCTTCCCCTCAGGTAAGAAAACTCTAGAATGGCAGAGAGAATTACCTTGACTCGGACACTATGGTGCTGAGGTGCCTAGCACTGATCCTGGCATACACTAGGCACTCTGTAAATAGTTGTTGAAAAGTTAACAGAATTCACAGATAGGATCAATTTTAAACCTGCTCTTTCATTTTTCCACCAGACAGCCCCACCAGACCTCATCTCCCCTAAGAGGAAGTGTGAAGGAAACTTCAGTCTTAATCATGCTGAGATTGCAGTATTCCCAGAACATTCAGGTGCAGAGGTCTATTAGTAACAAATCCTAATAGCTTTAGCCATGATGCTCCCCTTCTCCTCCTTCAAATGCTGCTATTATTATAGTTACAGTTAATATTAAATAAGAACTGATTATCTGCTGAGCATTTCTCATGTATTATCTTCAAACAAACCTTATTGAATTAGGTACTATTATTAACTCCTAGAATACTGGTGAGGAAACAGATGCTTCAATTGTTAGAATTTGCCCAAAAACAGAGCACAATTAAGTAGTAAAAGAGAGTTTGAACTGGCAAACTAACTTAAGAACTTGTGCTTCCATGACTAAGTGATACCACCCAGGGAGAAGAGTGTAGACTAGAGCAAAAAGAGAAGACGAACTGTAGACCATTAGAACAGTAAAATTTACGGGGCAGACACTGCAAAGGAAGAAGCAACCTAAGAAACGGTATTCACATCCTTACGTAATTTCTTCCCCTTCAGCATGGAATCTAGTGACTTGCTCCTAACCAAGAGATTACAGTACAGACGATGGGATGTCACCTCTGTGGTTAGGTTACAAAAGACTGGGACTTCAGTCTTGCTAGCCTTCTTGGCTTGAATACTTTGATGAAGCAAGCTGCCATGCTGGAGAGGCCCACAGGCAGGTCCTCAGTCCAACAATGCACAAGAAAATGAATGCTGCCAAAAGCCACTGAGTGAACAGATCCTTCCCTATCAAGTCTTCAGAGGAGAGCACAGACCCTGGCCCATATCTTGGTTGCAGCCTTGTGAGAGAGAGTGGGCAGGGGATGAAGACTGTGCCCAGGCTCCTGATCTACAGAAACTGTGAGATGGTAACTCTGTGCTGTTTTCAGTCACTAAGTTTTGGGGTGTTTGTTACACAGCAACAGCCAACTAATAGAAGCTGAGTCTAGAAATATAGATGTTTCAAGTTCTCCCTACATGTGTCTTCTGATAGTGATAAGCAGAAACCTGAGAACTGGGCTTCAAGAAAAAACTACTGTTAGAAGTTGAGAAAAGGAGGACTGAATACTCTGAAAAACATAATGAAGAAAAATAATGGAAAAGCTCAGACCAAGGTTAGTAAACAAGTGATCAAAGATTTTAGAGGTACAGTGGTAAATAGTGTCACCAAAGCAACAAGAAGAGCCGGTCTAAGGCGAAAAAAATCACCAGATTTTCTAACCAAAAAGTAGTTTCCCAATCATCTATTTCAGAAGGGTAGTGCTAACAGAAGTCAGTGGAAGACATAATAGAAGTAAAGACTGCTCAGAGATAGCAGAGAATCTATGACAACATAGAGACTCAGATTGTCTAGCTACCATTTATAGATATTTATAGATGAGAGTTAAGTACCAGTGTTAGAGAAAAAATTCAGATGTACAGTCAATTTTTTAATATTCCAAACTTCTAATCAGACCTTTCAATTAACTGGCTAGATTTGATGTTTCCAATCTAGGCTTATTATACAAATACTAGTCTTAAATTAAAGTTGCTAGAATTGAGTTGAGATTACAGGTTCCTGGATTTCACAGCTCTGGTTGACCTTTCAGGTTTTAATTTTTTAAAACCACTTCAAAGACAATAACCTAATGTTTCCTTCTACTTTTGTGACCCTCCCTTACCCTGAAATGAAAAGCAAGACTTCCTATGCTTAAAAGTCCCATATACTATATTCTAATTTTAACTCTATCTGTTCCTTTGGATAGTTGGTCCTTTTATTACTAATTCCAGTGTCAGGCTCCACCTTGGGGAATGAGGACTCTTATTTCTCTGCTATCTTTACAGACCATCAATAAGGGCCCTAAGTGATCACCAACTTGTCCCTTCTTTACTTACTGCTCTAGGAGCTACCACAGAGTTGTCTGTATCAATGTTAATGAAATTATTTTTGGTATTTTATGGTCATTTTATGGTCTCTTCTCAAGTTTCTATAGTAGTTTTATATTCAACAGCATGTTTAAATGAAGATGTTTTCTTTCTGACTTTACTTTGACATTTAATCTAAATCTATGATTGCTTCTCATGTTGAATATTTAATTTTCTTCAGTGTTTCCTTAAACTTCTGACTCTGTGTAACTGTTTTTACATGGCTTGGTATCTATAAACCATCTGAAGTGAGTGGTTCATGCAGAAAGCGCGGGCATTAAGTGTGGACAGCACCAGCAGTGCTGCAGGGCTTCCTACAGGGATTCTCCGGGCAGCCCTGGGGCACAGCTGAAGCGAGCACATTATGCAGAGAACCCACAAAGCCTCTGGAGAGAAAGAGTGGGGCGGTAAAGCCAAGAGCGGCAGCAGCAGGCACAACCAGCTTGAAGGAAGGTGGCAAAAAAGAACACAGAACTTTTTTCTTGTGGCTTTGGCTGCAAAATAAGTGTTGAAAATCTGCTATAAATGGAAACTGACAAGGTGGGGCAAGAGAATAAAAGCATAGAGATAAGGGAAGGTAAATAATAATTTCCTTCCAATTGCTCAAGCCAAAAACCTTGGAATCATCCGACTCGACTCTCTCTCACACCTCACATCTAATCCATCAGCAAATCTCATTGATTCTACTTTCAAAACACATGCAGAACCCAACCACTTTTCACCAGGCCTGCAGCTACTAGGCTTCTCTAAGCCACCTGATCATCTAGATGCACTTACTGCAAGAACCTCCAACTGGTACTCCTGCTCCCGTTCCTGCTCCCCTCTAGTCTACTCCCACCTGGCAGCCAGAAAAACTTTAAAACAGTCTCGCCAGTGGCTTCCCATGTCACCTAGGATGAAACCCAGAGCCCCTGCCATGGCTTACAAGGCAAAACATAACTCATTTCCTACCCCACCACTGACCGCATCTCCTATCACACTCCCACCTCCCTCTGCTATAACCACAGCAGCCTCCTCCCTGCTGCTTTCTGGACACACCAACCACACGGCATGTCATGACCATTGTATTTGCTATGTAATGCCTTCACTTAGAATGCTTTTCCTCCACATATCCATGTAACACAGCACTCACTTCATTCAAGTTGCGGCTTAAACGTCACCAACTATTTTATCAATCCTATCTAAAAGTTTCCCCAGGCCACTGTGTCCTTACCTTGTTTTTTGTCTTAAATATTTACCACCTGATATGTCATTTATTTACTTATACACTTGTTCACTGTCTCTCCCTACCCCTCACCTACCACTACCACACACAGAATTTAAGCTCCATGAGAATGGGTCTTTTGTTTTTGTTGCTCAGGTATTCTGAGCTCCTAGAGTGACACCTGCATACATGGAAGAGTATTCACTTCATATTTGTTGAATGAACAAATGAATGAAAAGATCAGAACAGGACTCAGAAAATACAAAAAGGAGGAATCAACAGTACATGTATTTTGCTTTGGTAAAGAAATGGGATTTGGGATACTGAATGAAGAAAATGAGAATTCCAAACTCATGAAAATGTTGCGGTCATTTCAATGAGGAAACAGAGGCTACAGATACTCTCCAACCTATTCAGAAGTATAACTGTGACTTGGTTCTGGAAAAAATGTGACAATGAAGTGCAAAACATTCCAATACAGATGGAAGAACAGTTCACAGTCTTGACCAGGAAATAACTACTGTAAGAAAGACTTTAGTTAACCAACTGAGTTTTTTATTTGTCTCTTCCATTTTTTAGAACAGAAAGGTTTTAGCTGGAATAAGAGTCAAAGACAAGCTATGAAGATGGTTCAGTAAATGATCTGAATGCCATCCTGTGGTTACAAACAGTATCTCAGGTGCAGAAACAAGGACACAGTGGAAAAGGAGGTAGGACCCAAGCACAGTAGGAAAATACATCCATGAAAACTAAGAATGTGCTCAAACGAAAAGGAGACTGAAAGAAACATTTGGTGTCACTTTAAAAGTCTGAAGTGAAAAATTAAATGGAAAACAACTAAACTAGTAACATCAACCCAAAAGCATAACAGAAAGGCATAGGCTTCAGAACATATGGGGAAGATGAACACACAGATTTCAACCCTGAAAGGGAGAAAAACTGGGAAAGGAAAACAAGGAATGAACATGTAAATTTGGAACTTAGAGCAGAAAGACTGCTCCTACTAAGGAAACAGTAGAGGGTAGTGTTGCTTCAGGGAAAATGGCTTTAATGCTGGAGGAAAGAAAAGGAGGCACACAAGGAACATCTAGAGACATTAGGGAGGAATTACCTAAAGGAGAAAAATTTAAACTAGAACATCAGAGGAGCAGATGTGCTGACTGATATGAGTAAAGGAGAAAGGAAAGTCAGAAATGTTCAAGTAAGGTTCAAAAATGGCATAAAATATACTAAAATTAAGTAAGTAAAAAATAATAGGCAATTTTTATATGAGCTACAGCATAAAGCTGCAGATGTTAAGAATGAACTGAATCAAATGTCAGTCAGTTTTGTCACTAACCAACTCTATGACCTTGAACCACTTAAGCCCCCTGGGACTCAGTTACTGTTTTTAAAAAAATGTGTGTGTGTACGGGCACAGGGTAAGTGGTTTAAAAAAATGGGTGACCACTCTAAGACTTTTCCCCCCAGCTTATAAGAGGGAAAAAAACAGGAAAAGCAGAGAACTCTTAAAGAATTGGAAAGATAGAAAAAAATTTTAAATGAGAAGAGTAATAGTTAACAAACTTTGCACAGTGCTTTACAATTTAAAAAGGTCTTTTACATGATTATATGTACTCCTCGCAGCAAGCCTGAGAGACCAAAAAGCCAAGTATTATTTAACATCATTTCACAAATGGAGTAACTGAGGCTCAGAAAGATGAAACAACTGGCTCAAGAACACAGAACAGGACTCAGGATCACCAAAAAGCCAAGTATTATTTAACATCATTTCACAAATGGAGTAACTGAGGCTCAGAAAGATGAAACAACTGGCTCAAGAACACAGAACAGGACTCAAGAACACAGAACAGGACTCAAGATCGAACTCAGATCTACCAGCGGCACAAAGCCCTCTATCCTTCTACATTTGGATGCCCTCTTCCTGTGTGACTATGGTTTTGCAGGACATTTTTGTGGCTTATTTGGTAGTAGATAAGTGAAGAGTTATAAACATGCCAAAAACAAACAAGAAACACAACCCTTGCAAAATAAAATTCCTTTAGAGTTAAATGAGTCACCTTATAAACTATATTAACATGTAAAATAATTCACTATTCAAAATGCTTTCCTACAAAGTTGAACTTGGTTCAGTTACAACCTATTAAGACTACTCTTTCAGCCCATTCTCTTTTAAATTGTAAAGCACTATGTGGCCTTTCTGCATACAGAGTAACTGACTTTGATCTTTAAGTCTGATGTCACTAAAACATGAAACCAGCTGCTTCAATTTGTACATTCTGGATACCAAGAGTGTAGATAAAGTAGCAGAAGTAGACTGAGAGAAGGTTTTAGTTGTAATTCCTAAGAGTATCATCACCACATCTCTATCATAGTGATAATAAAGCAACAGGATTTTCCTCATCCTATGCTTTGCTCTAAAAGCTGTCATCAGCCAGAGCTGACTAACTCACTGCAGTACTACTGAAAAATCTTAGGAATATAATCTGCTGCTTCTTAGTCTTAACCTATTTTATCACTCCTTTTCTTTGTGCACATTTAAAATGTATGGTTAAACTGAACAAGTGAGTTTTGGATAAAGCTGCAAAAATAGTTATATGATTCTACTATCTTTATTCCAAGCAGCAAAATTTTTCCTTCAAGTGGCTAAGAACCTCCAACTGACTAGCTGGACATTTGCCCATAACCCTCACTCCTCTGCTTTCCTCTTCCTCTACCCAAGTAAGGCACCTATGACCACTCCCAGCCCACACAACACTGCTCTTTGCAAATCAGAAGACCATAGTTCCTTCCAACTGGACATCACTTCAGGTCTCCTTCTTGAAAGAAAGGGTGTGAAAAAGCATAAAGGATCAAAGGGCAGTTTAAGGGCAAAAGGTGGGGAATTCCCCCAAAATGCCGGAGAAACTGGAAACTGGAGCTCCGTTACATCAGTGGCTACAATCATGTTCCTGTTTTTCTCCTATATTACTTCATCCTTCCCTTGTAGTTCCTCTTTTCCAGCAGTTGGACAAACAGTGGCCAGATAAGCCTGTCTGAAATAGAAACCCCAGGGAAATCAAGGCCTACACTAAATGGGCCACAGCCAATTCTACATCACGTGATTACGAGGCCCTGAATACACAAAGAGCATACAGAATAGATAACATAGATGAAAAGAGTATTGGAATCTTGGCCAGAAAACCTGATTTTTAAGTCCTGATACGCTGCATAATTTCCAACAAGTGAACTAACTTTCCTGAGGTTCACTTATTTAATCTATAAGCAATGATAATATACCAATGATCTACCTATTTTACAGGGCTGCTATGAAAATCTGTGTGAGAAAAATACCACACATTTGGGGCAAGTAACTTTTTACATCACTATATTGTGAAGGACAATACAATTCTTAATTGAAAACCCTCTCAGCAATCACATATAGTACTCATTCTGCCTTTCTTTAGAGTTATACTGAAATAAGAATGATTCAGGTGGCTAACTATCAAGTAGCTTTCAAGCCACTACCTAAAATAAACATTGTATAGTCCTAATATCCTACCTATATGCAGTGCAGTAGAAAAAGCATGGGGCTTGATGTCTGAATGACCTAAATCTGAATCACAGCTAGGTTATCATAAGTGGTAGGTCTTGGCCAAGTCTGAGCTGAAACATCCTCAAATGTATATTAGGAATAAGACTACCTATTTCATAGCATTAAGATTATTGTAAGCATGTCTGCCCGGGGCCTAATCTGGTGCCTGGTACACTGGTTGCTCAATATATGGTGGCTGGTAATCTGTTTGCATTTCCATTTCCGCACAGCAAGCATCTTTGTTTTTTAAAGGAATACCTGAATTACAGAATCAAAAACAACTACCAAAAGCTCTCTAGGTCAAGAAGTACAATGAAAGGAATTTCCTAAAATAATTCATAGATCCTGAAATTGTGTCCCTAAAATTAATATAAGCATAAGATCAAACCTGAAGAGTTTAAAATCCACCTTTCCTTCTGCTAGTTCCACATGATGATATGTGAAGCCAAGTGACTTAAAACCTCTACTACAGTTCCCTTCAGCCACTGGGACTCCTGAGGAAGGGAGGTAGCTGTTTTCTAACAGCTTCCCCTTGGGAAGTTAAGTGCCCTGATAACTAGGCTGACTACTGTCTGGGCCCTGAGGACAGGTGAAAAAGAGAGAAGAGGGGAGAGAGAATTTAGCTTAACTTGGAAAGCTAAATTAAGTCAGGAAAGCAGATCAAGAAAGATTTTGGACATGATATTCTTCATGACTTCACCTTAAGCTTATGCCCCAACTATATACCACTGTCAGTCTTCATAGAGGTATATTAATACTCCCTTAAGCTAGTTCCTTTGGGTCCAAGGGCTCACGACAATATTCAGATTTGACCCATGACAAAGTTTATATATATATAAAATATATATATATGGAAATCTTATTAAAGACTGAGGCTTCAGCACCTCCTTTTTTTAATTCTAACTCAATATTAAGCAACTATTTTTTTTTCAAACTACACACTAAGACGTTCTTTCATCCAGTATTGAAATGGCAATGCATAAATTAGAATTCCCGCCGTATTTTTTTCCCCACAAAATTTTCGTGTTTAGAATTGTCCCAATTGCCTATGCTCATCCTTTCAGGAAGCCTGAGAGACACACATGACTGTCAAAATAGATGCCCTGACACACCCAAAAGAACTACAGGGAAGAGTCAGTGTGTGTGTATAGACACACATGGATGATGATCTCCTAGGACAACCTCTCAAAATTCACAAAGTCAGAGACTGATGGTGAAGAAAGTGGAGTGGGTGGCCTGGGATGGAACTGGATACAAAGAAAAGATCTGGGAAGCAAAATGGAAAGGAACTACAATGGTGTATCAAGGAGGAGAAGAGATTACCGTTTGCCATATTGAGGAGGGAAGAGGGATTAGACTAGGCAGGAACTGAAGTATCTGTTGGGGGAAAAAATACTACAGTGAAGAGAAAACAAAGAGATTGCACCAAATTGAGATGTTATAAATGAGCTCTCCTTCCTGCTCCAATTGCATGGTTTTTTCCAGGAAGCTCCAAAACAGTTATTTTTCAACAGACGGTCCATATTAACAAAGCAAATAAAGGAAACCTATGCTAAAAATGTAACCTACCTACAGAGTGGTCTGAAAACGGAAAAGCTTCTTTTTCCCCGTTTTGTGGTGGGTTTCAAAACAGCAGGCACTGGGAGTGGGGTGAGGAAGCAGCCAAGCTCATCCTGAATATAAAATGTCTTTTGGCTGCATGCTTATTTTAAATTTACGTTTTCGTGGTCAGAGGACAGAAGATTGTTAACTAAACCCGGCCTTCCACTCTGTAAATCAGAATCTCATAAGCGGCTCAAAACCATAGAGCATATAAGAGCATATGCAAACACAAGGCAGACGCAGAACCAGCACTTGCTTGGGTTAGTAGTCCAATACCCCCCCAATGGGTGGCTGCAACTCACAGTAAGATTTGAATTGACCGACAGTGCACTGGAACAGAGAAAACTGCAAAGTTAAAGGGGAGCCTAAGTTTAGCATGCAATTAGACGGAGAAGTTGTGAATGGACAGCAAGTGGAAAGAAAACAGTGGATACAGAAAAGGGCTAACTAGGTAAATATCTATCACCTTATGAGGAGCTGCACAAGGACACCACTTCCGACCAGACACCTAAGTTCCCCGCCCTCAGCGGCTCCCGTCGCGGGGGTTGCCAGCCGAGCGAGGGGGTCCAGCGCACGCCCTCAGCACCACTTACTTTCGTCCGGCCATTGATTTTGTAGTTGCCCAGTTTCCCGTTACAGTGGCGGATCAGGTCGTCCATGCTGCTCATGAGCAGCCCAATGGTTTCGCAGCCGGGCTCTTTGCCCTCGATCCAGGTGATCTTATCGCCTCGGATGTCCTTGGACGAGTCGCTCTTCTGACTGACCAGCTGCCCGTCCGTGAACTTGCCGGTGTCGTGCAGGGCGCGCACCTCGTCGCCGATCTGCTGCCCGGTCTCCTTGCCCAGGAAGTCGTCCACCACACAGATGCCGTGCTTGTTCATGCACGGCACGATGTACTCCACCGCCAGCTTCAGGGCCGGCAGCGGCTTCGTCTGCCCGTTGGGCCGCAGGCCGCCGCCGTGGCTCAGCCCCTCGCCTGGCGTGCTGCTCGGCGGGTACAGGTTCGCCTTCTCCTGGAACAGCGGCGGACGGGCCAGCAGCTCCTCCTTCGCGGGCTCAGCCTCGGCTGCCGCCGCCGCCGCCGAACCCTGGCCGCCGGGCGCCGAGCGCGGCGGGGACGCTGCCGCTGCCGAGTCGGGCGTGAGCTGGGGCTTTGCCTTTGCCGCGTCTCCGGGGGCCGGAGGGCCCGCAGCCTCGGCCGCAGCGGCGCCGTCCCGGTCCCGGCGCGGCGCTGCCTTCCTGGCCTCCCTGGCCCCCGCCCCGCCGGCCCTGGGCGGCGGTGCGGGGCCGGGGTGCCGGTGCTGGCCCGCTGCGTGGCCGGGGGCGCCCTCACCGCCCTGGCACACGAGCTTGTGCTTCTTCCAGTCCTGGCGCTGGTGCTCTTTGCTGCAGTAGAAGGAGCTGCGGCAGCGGCTGCAACGCAGCAGGTTCTCCATCTTCCCGCATAGCTCGCAGTACTGCCGGTCTCGCTCGCTCGGGCTCGGCCCGCCGGGCCCACCGCTGTCATTGGCCATGGCGGCGGCGGCGGCGGCGGCCGAGCAGGAGAGGTGGCGGCTGGACGGCCTCGCCTGGGGCCGGGGAGCGGGCGGAGCGGCAGAGGCCGTCCCTGCGCAAAGCACCGCCGCCCCTCGCCTCAGGGAGGCCGGCGCCCCGCGCCTTCGGCCCGGCCGCTTCCTTGTCCTCCGGGTCCGGCCGCGCAGCCCCGGCGGCCGCCTCAGCGCCTCATCGCTGCCGCGCGGGCTGAGGGAGCGCGGCCTGCGCGGCGGAGTGCACGCGGGCCCGAGCGCGCCAGATCGGCCGGCTAGGTCGCCGCCTCAGCGGGCGGCCCGGCTGGCCTGTGGAGGAGCGCGGGCCGTGCGGGCGCCACTCGCTCTGCGCGCTCTGCACGTACACCACGGCCCCGCGGCGACCCGGGCGGGCGATGCGCGAGGGCGGAGGGGGCAGAGGGAGGGCCGAGGGGAGGGCCGTGGGGGTGGCCGCCGCACACACACTCCGGGGCGCGGGTGGCGCCGGGGCCGCCTCCGCGCGCCCGCACTCAGCAGAGCTGGGCCTCGTAGCCAGGCTGTCGGCTCCCGTCCCCGCCCCTCAGCGGCTCCGCCCGGGGCGGGCCCCGGGACGCCGAAAGGCCGGCGTGCAACCGCCGCCCGGCCGCAGCCTGCGCCGGGACTCCGAGGGCAGGCCTGCGAGAGCGGAAGGGAGGGGACGGCTCGGCTGCGGCCGGGCCCTGGCCCCGGACGGTGCCTACACCTGCTGGGGAGAGCGCCGGCCTTGGGTCGGCGCGGAGCGGGTGATCTTAATATGGCTGCTATTTGTTGAGGATCGACTTGGGTGTGTTTCAGGCTCGCTCTAGACTAGGTCGCAAGGTGGCCACTGCGATCCTCCAGGAGGAAACTGAAATTCAGAGAAGTAACTTGCCCAAGGTAACGCAGAGCTGGGACCGAATCCAGGAATCAGACTCCCTCAGATTCCGAGGCCGCGTTTTCCATTACACCAATAAAGCCTCTAGGGCAAGGATGCCCTAAATGGTTAAAAGCCAAAAAAAAAAAAAAAAAATGTGTTGCTGCGGTGTTAATCATCCATGCCCCTGTACCGTGTTTGAACCAGATTTAGAGGTACTGAAATTTAATATATTTTCACTTGTTAATATATTTTCACTGGTTAAAAGCCCTGTGAAATCTTGCCGAGTTTAAAAGCCCGTGAAAAATTTTTGGCCACCAAGTTCAATAAGGCAATCAATGCTCATTCCAATATCCACATTCAGGCACTTAAATTCAAACTGATGGAACTACTCTGAGAATTAGATTTTGGTGGTAGATGACCATCACTACATTAACTACATTTTAAATTTAAAAAAATCTTAATACAATCTGTGCTACACTGATGAATACAATCTTTGTTTTATAGAACGTTAAAAAACCTTGCCAGAAATAAGCCAAGGGTGTTTCTTTCCGTCTGCCATTTATTTTAAGAATAAAAAGAGCTCTGATCTAGATCTTCACAATCTTGATTGAACACCTGCTAATGTGGAAAATGCTGTGCTAGGCTGTGTTCATCTGAATAGATTGCAAGTAACTTCATCAGTCCTGAGATGAAGTCTTGGGGGCTTACAACACAGCCGAAATGTGTAGGTCAAAGTCAGAAGATAAGGAATTATTACAAACCACTTTGTAGAATTTTTTTTTAACTAAACTGAATCCAAAAATATAAAAACTCCTCATCTGCTACACAGAACTTAAGTCTGTCATTAAATTCTTCTATATAAATAAACAGTATCCTGGGAACCCAATCTGTAAATGGACAGTAATTCCAATTACCCTGCCTTTGGGAGACTTGAGACAAGCATTACATTCACAGCTTCAAACTCCAAACTAAAGTAAAAATCAACTTTCTGTAAAGTATCAAGACCTGAATCTATCTCAGTTGTGCATTCAACTTTTTCAGAACTTAAGTAAATATAGTAAATGTCATTGTGTCAGATATTACCCATTAGGCTGTTCAAATATATTAGGAGCATGCTATTGCTTGATTGTCCCTGGCACACAAATGAACTAGTTATACCACATACACTCGGGATGTATAGTGGGGTCGGGTTAGGGGTGGGCACAGACATGTAAACATATAAAAAGTTCAGAGCAAGTGCTGTAAGAGAGGAATGAATAGGATGGGAGGGAACAAAGAAAAAGGAATTGCTATCTCTGCCCTTTGCACTAACCAAGATTCCAAGGAAATTAGAAATTCTTAGAACTATAAAGGAACTATTTAATGGCTTAAGGAAGTGAACTTTTAAAACATTTTTGATATATATAAAGTGAAGTAGACTTACAAATGAAATCAAATACGTCTTTGCTTGAGTAATTAGAAATGATGCTGAACTATTTGCAAGGACAGGAACTTCACTAGGGAACACTCATTCCACAAACACTCGATTCTTCTGAATTTAGATATTTTTAGATATTAAAGTAGTTCAACAATTTCTTGAAAAATTACTGTTTAACCCTCATACATTGCTGGTGGGAATGTAAAGGGGGGCATCTGTTTTTGAAAACTGTTTGAGAGTTCTTCAAAAGGTTAAAAATAGAGTTACCATCTCACCCAGCAATTAGACTCCAAGATATTTACACAAGAAAATTGAATGTCCACAGAAAAACTTGTACATGACTGTTCATTGCAGTGTTATTTGTGATAGCCAAAAAGTAGAAACAACCCAAATGTCCAACAACTAATTAATGGATAAATAAAATGTAGTATATACAAGGGAATATTTGTCACTAAAAAGGAGTGAAGTACTGATACATGCCACGATACAGATGACCCTTAAAAACATAAGTAAAAGAGGCCAGACACAGAAGACCATATATTGTATGATTCCATTTATATAAAATATCCAGGCCAGGCAAATCTATAGAAACACAAAGTAGATTAGTGGTTGCCTAGGGCTGGGAGGGTTGGGGACAATGGGAAGTTACTGCTGAAAGGTACATGTTTCTTTTGGGGACATTGAAAATGTTCTAGTTGATTGTGGTAATGGTTGTACAAGTGTAAGATACTAAAAACCACCGAATCATGCACTTTAAATGAGCAATTTGTATGGTGTGTATATTATATCTCAATAAAACTTTAAAAAATTGCTGTTTAGATCTATGATATGCAAACAAGTGTATATTGCTTTTCACATATTTTCATTAATATCTACTCAAAAGAATACATGCCTCTATCAAAATGTTTATTAGCTTTTGTTTTGTTCCAATTAAGCATACAAAACCACAAATTGAACATGTGTCTTGAAAATAGTCAAATACGGCATTTCAAAGTTTTCATGACTAGAACAGTTAAATAGAAAAGATTGTTTCAAATATGTCCAAAGATCTGTGATTTCAGAATTTTCAGTTATTCAGGCTCAATAATCTAACCTAACTCTAAGTTAGTGAGATTTCACCAAATCATCTGCTGGCTATGCAATAACCAATGATAAGATAACCAACAAGATTCTGGAACTCCGTAAGTCATCACTTCTTCAAATGTTGTGGAAAAGATTCACACTGTAATGCAGGAATTTATCTTATAAACATTTATATGGTGCTTATTTTTATGTTCCCATCTCTGTTGTAAGCATTTTACAAATATTGACTCATTTAATCCTCATAAAAGCATTATGAGGTGGTTACTATCATTACGTACTTTACAGAAGGTGAAACGAGTAAGGCAATGAGTTTCCCTCCTAATTATTAAGATGATACAATTAGTAGCATTACGTGTTTTATTTAATACTCTGGGGAAACCAAAGGCTTGTGTCTCCCAAAGCCAGGAATTATTACAATTTTTTTCCTGCCCCAACCTATTCAAGACCAAATATTCTAGAAACTGAAGGATGAATTAAAGTAAAAGTGCTATCATCTCCATATCACACCAATGTGGACCAAAGCTAACTGACCATCTATTTGGCTTCCCTTTGCACGTCTGGCAATGTTTACTTACACTATAAAGCAGTAACCACTAGGAACTAACAATAGACTTACTAAAAGAGGCAAAACTGAGAGTAAATGCAACAGAGTTAGACGAGAAAGTGAATTTAGAAATGACTGTTGACTCTTGAGGAAAATTCAGTGAACAGAACTTATCTTCAAGAGACTAGCCCTATTTCTACATTTAAAATATGTTAAAAATTCAGAAAAGAGTATCTTTTCTACTCAGGATATCAAACATCTGATTGTTAACTAATGACCTTTTGTTTCCCCATCTGACAATCTTGTTTTAATATGTTACGGAGAACAGAAAAATCACAAGTATAACATAGGCATCCCACCAAGATAAACAGGAAGACCATCTTTGAGTGCTGGGAAAAGCAACTAAAATCTGAACCATTTTCTAACTATGGTATTGGGACATGCACAAGTAGGTGTTGTTGGAAACAGCATCTGCTCTGTGTACTGAGTGTTCTGCCAGATGCACACATGAGCTCTGTACTTCCCCACCTACGTGAGGCCAGTTTTGCTGTCTACTAAGGTTGTTTCCTAATGAAAATAAAATATTTAAAACACTTTCTATATATCCAAGAAAATTTGTCTAGCATCCAACTTATCAGCTTAAAACTTACCCAGCAATCCAGTTAAAAATTGATCATTTCAAGAAATATAAAACTTCACAACCATTTCTTACTATAGTGAATATTTTTATTACCAATATGGGTTATTATATATTATGTGTTAATGTAATACATTATGAGGTTTTTTTCCTAACAAACATTACCTTAATGTTGAACCGACTTTAAGTGTCCTTGCCATCAGTAATTTATACCAAATTCAGGTGGGAGCAGCTAAATAATTTTTTCCATAACTTTTTTGGTGAAAAAATGTAAACATACATAAAAATAGAGATAATAGTGTAAATAACCTCAACCCTGATTAGTTCAATTATCAACTTTGGCTATTATCAACATTTTTATACTCTTGTCCCCCATTTACCTTTTATTAAAATTTATTTTTTGAGATATAATTGACATATAATGATATATGTTTTAGTCATTACAACATAATGAGTTGATATATGTATATAATGTGAAATGATCACCACAATAAGTTCAGTTAACATCAATCACCCCACCTATTACAAATTTTTTCTCTGGTGATGAGGATTTTTGAGCTCTGCTATCTCTGCACACTATTTTCAACTATTGTCATCATGCTGTAGATTAGATGTCCAAGACAACTGGAACTTTGTACTTTTTGACCACCTTCACCTATTTTGCCCACCCCACAATCCTTGCCTTTGGCAACCACTAATCTGTTCTCTGTATCTAGGAGCTTGGTTTTTTTTTTTTTTTTTTTAAGATTCAACAGATAAATGAGAGCCTATGGTACCTGTCTTATATGTCTGACTTATCTTGCTTAGTGTAATGCCCTTGCATTTGGCAAAATTTTCTTCTTTTTATGGCCTAATAATATTCCATTGTGTATATATGCCATATTTTTCTTTATCTATTCATCTATCTGTGGACACTTATGTTTTTTCCATATCTTGACTATTGTAAATAACACTGCAAGGAACATGGAGGTGCATATATCTTTTCAAGTCAGTATTTTCACTTTCTTCAAATAAATACCCAGAAGTGAAATTGCTGGACCATATGGTATTCCTATTTTTAGTTTTTTGAGGAACCTCCATGCTGTTTTTCATAGTGACTGTACCAATTTACATTTCTACCAACAGTGCACAAGTGTTCCCTTTTCTCCACAATCTTCCCAATGCTTGTTATTTCTTTTCATTTTGATAACAGCCATTCTAAAAGGTGTGAGGTGATGACTCATGGTGGTTTTGATTTACATTTCCCTGATGATGAATGATACTGAGAATCTTTTCATGTATCTGTTGGTCATTTGTATGCCTTCTTTGGAAAAATGTCTATTCAGATTTCCTGCCAATTTTTAAATAGTTTTTGTTCATTTGTTTGTTTTTGCTTTTGAGTTGTATGAGTTCTTTATATAATATTTTTGGATATTAACCCCATATTAGATTTGTGATTTGCAAATTTTTCTCCCATTCAATAGGTTGCCTTTTTACTTTGTTGATGGTTTCCTTTGCTTTGCAGGAGCTTTTTAGTTTGATGTCGTTTCACTTGTTTATTTTTGCTTTTGTTGCCTTTGCTTTTGGTGTCAGATCCAAAAAATCATCACCAAGACTGATGTCAAGGAGCTTACTGCCTATGTTTTCTTCTAGGAGTTTTATGGTTTTAGGTCTTACATTCAAGTCTTTATTCCCTTTTGAGTTAATTTCTGTATATGGTGTAAGTTAGTGGTCCCATTTCATTGTTTAGCATATGGCTGTCCAGTTTTCCCAACACCATTTACTGAACAGACTGCCCTTTACCCATTGTATATTCTTGGCTACTTAGTCATAAATCAATTGACCATATATGTGTAGGTTTATTTCTGGGCTCTCTATTCTGTTCTATTGATCTATGTTTTTATGCCAATACCATAATGTTTTATTACTTAGCTATGTAACATAGTTCAAAACCAGGGAGCTGGAATTTTATTTCTTCATGATTCAGTCTTGGTAGGTTCTATGTTTCTAGGAATTTGTCTATTCTAGGTTGTCCAACTTTTTGGCACATAATTCATAATAGTCTCCAATTTTGTCCCTTTTTTGGGCTGAATATTGTAAAGTATATCCTAACTTCAATATGCATAAAGTCTAATAAGAACTTTAAATAAAATCATATACACCATGCCATTATCACACCCAACAAAATTAAGAACATCTCCTCAATGCCACACACATCATTCAGCAAGTACAGTTGACTCTTGAACAATATGGGTTTGCATTGTGGGGGTCCACTTATACATGGATTTTTTTCAATAAATGCAGTACAGTACTGTAAATATATTTCTCTTTTGTATGATTTTCTTAGCATTTTATTTCCCCTAGCTTACTTTATCATAAGAATATAGTATATAATACATATGATATGCAAAATATATGTTAATCAACTATTTAAGTTATTGGTAAGGCTTCTGGTCAACAGTAGACTGTCAGTTAAGTTTTTGGGGAGTCAAAAGTTATATGCAGATTTTTGACTGCATGGGTGGGTTGGTGCCCCTAACTGCCACACTGAGGCACATAATGTCTGTTATTTTCATGTTGAAATATTGCTCATGGGTTCAGGTGGTGTCAGTCTAATTCTTGTGAAGTTTTTCATCACCTTTCACCTGCTTGTTTTCGTATCACTTAATGACTATGACTAGATCCAATATTTCATTAGAAGTTGCACAATAATGAATTTCTAATTCTATCATTCCTTTTGAATTTACTAGTTGGAATTCTACTATTGAGTACTTTTTTCATCAACTGTTTGGTTACCCAGAAATACAATTTGTAGATGAGAGATAGGTTTGATGCTTGTTTCTTATTTATAAGTTCTCAGAGTAATGAGTTTGTGCCCTACCAACCTTCATTTATGATCAATGAGGTCTTCTTAAAAATTATTATGAATACATGGATTTTCATATATGTGAATTATTTTAATTATTCTTTTTGATGCATAAATTGTCCTACCTTTGGCCAATGAGAAACTATCTAAGTTATTTACTATGTATTTTAAATGTGTTCATATTAAACTTTAGTAATTTTCTTGCTCTCTGGCACAAGATGGTGTAGACTCATCTTGTATACATTTCCTGTCCCTGAAGTGGAATCAGTCATTTGTACAAGAACTCTGGCTCCTTTTAGTAGGGAACGGTAGTTAGAAACCACCATCAGGAGTATTCATTGCCACTGGGTTGTTATTACTTCTAGATCTTTCCAATGAACAGAGCTAGGAAATAGGTAATTTTTTCAAGAGGAAAAAACTTAAATTCATACCAATATTTCAGTTTCAAATTTAAGATTACAGGGTTTTAACTTAATTTCTTTGATTTTATATTTGTGTCTTTTTTCTCATGCTAAAAAATTTCTTTCTGACATTTACGTAACTACTTATCTACTTTACCCTCCTTAAGAGTTTATTGCATTTTTTTTGTCCATGTAAATAACATACCCCAATAAGGATAGACAGTCAACATACTGTGTTTTAAAATCACCCAGTCTAAATCTTTTCTCAGTATGGCTGTGATATTGTTAGTTTAGTTTCAAGTGTGTTTTCAATTTTTAGGGAGTTAATTTTCTTTTCCTTTTTGGGATAATTGTCTTTTAATTAGGTAGCATATAACATATAGCTAGGTATTGTTCTAAATTCTTTACATGTATTATCTAATTTAACCCTCAACAAACCTGTGCTTTGGGTATTAGCACCTCTGGTGTATATATAGGAGAGTGAGGTACTAACAAATTCTACAGTTTCCAAGATAGGGGTCCAGAGTCATTCTTTTGCATGTGGATATCCAATTTTCCCAGCGTCATTTATTGAAGAGACTGTCCTTTCCCCATCGTATGCTCTTGACATCCTTGTTAAAAATTAGTTGACCATATATGTGGGGGTTATTTCTGGGCTTTCTGTACTGTCCCATTGATTGATATTCCTGTTTTATGCCAGTCCTGTACCATTTTGATTGCTATAGCTTTGTCATATAACTTGAAATCTCCTATTGTGATGCCTCCAACTTTGTTCTTTTTCAGGTTTGCCTTGGCTACTCAGGTTTTATTGTGGTTACATACAAATTTTAGGATTGTTTGTTCTATTTCTATGAAAAACGCCATTGGAGTTTTGGTTGGGGTTTCACTGAATCTGTAGATTGATTTGAATGGTATGGACATTTTCACCACATTAACTCTTCCATCCCAAGAACATGGATATCTTTCCATTTATTTGTTTCTTTGTTAGTCTCTTTCATCAGTATCTTACAGTTTTCAGTGCATAGGTCTTTCACATCCTTGGTTAAATTTATTCCTAAGTATTTTATGTTTTTCATGCTACTCTAAATGGGATTGTTGCTCCTAATTTTTCTTTCTGATATTTTGTTCTTAGTGTACAGAAATGCAACTGATTTCTGTTTGTTGATCCTGCAACTTTACTGAATATTAGTTCTAACAGTTTCTTAGTGGAGATTTTTCTGTATAGAGAGGGTTCTATATATTGGAAAGTTTTTTATGTATAAGATGTCATCTGTGAACAGATAATTTTACTTCTTCCTTTCTGATATTGATGCCTTTTATTTTTTTCTCTTGCCTAATTGCTCTGGCTTCCAGCATTATGTTAAATAGAAATGGTGAGAGTGGGCATTCCTATCTTGTTCCTGATAGTAACTTTTCACTATTGCATATGTTTGCTGTGTGCTTGGCATATATGGCTTTTATTATGCTGAGGAACATTCCTTCTATATCCAATTTGTTGATAGTTTTTATCATGAAAATATGTTGTATTTTGTCAAATGCTTTTCTGCATATATTGAGATGATCATATGATTTCTTTCATTTTGTTATGAGTTGTACCACACTGATTTGCAGATGTTGAAACATATCCTTTCATCCCAGTGATAAATCCCACTTGTTCATGGTGAATGATCCTTTTAATGTGCTGTTGAATTTGGTTTGCTTCTATTTTATTGAGAATTTTTGTATTTATATTCATCAGGGATATTGGTGTGTAATTTTTTTCTCTTGTAGAGTCTTTATCTGGTTTTGGTATCAGGGTAATGACGGCCTCATAAAATGAGTTTAGGAATGCTCTTTTCTCTTTAAATTTTTGGAAGACTGAGAATTCTTCCAAGGAGTTATTCTTCTTAAGGGTTTGGTAGAATTCCAACAGCAAAACCATCTGGTCGCATGCTTTTCTGTGTTGGGAGCTTTTTGATTGCTGAGTCAATCTTTCCACCCTTTATTTAGATTTTTTTGTTTCTTCATGATTTTTTTTGGTAGATTGTGTGCTTCTAGGAATATATCTATGCCTTCTAGTTTGTCCAGTTTGTTGGCATATAGTTGTTTATAGTAGTCTTTCATAATCCTTTGTATTTCTGTGATATTGGTTGTAATGTCTCCTGTATTTCTTATTATAAGATAAACAGAATAATGTATAGTTTCTTATTGCTTCTTCTCTTATACAAAAACTATCATATTATATGTACTGTCTTGCACTTTACTTATTTTACTTAACATATCATGGAAGTCTCTGTACTTCTTTTGCTAGAGATCTTCCTCATTCTTTTATTATAACTGCATGGGTTTTCATCATGTGAAAATACCATAATTTATTCAACCAGCTAGTTGCCTTTGTTTGAACATTTAAGTAGTTTCCTGATATTGATAACTTGTATTCTTTCCTTTTCCTGACCCATTTCTAGCTAAAGACTAATCAGCTTTGCTGATCTTAAAAAACAATTTTAGTTTCATTGTTTTCTATTTCACCAATTTCTGCTATTATTTGAATAATTTCCTTTTTCAATTCACTCTGGATTTAATTTGCTGTCTTTTTCCAGTTTGTTAATGTGGGAATTTGGATTAATGATTTTCAACATTTCTTCTTTTCTAATATGAGCACTTAAAGCTATAAATTCCTCAATAAACATTATGTTAGGTGCAATCTACATATGATGATATGCTGTGTTTTCATTTTCATTCAGTAAAATGTGTTTTGAGCTACTATTCTTTGTGATTTCTCCTTTGGCGATTTAAAAATATGTTGTTTAATTTTCAAATATTTGGAATTTCCAGATTTCTTTCTGCCACTGATTTCTAATTTAATTCCACTTTGGTCAGAGAATATTTTCTTTATGAGTTCAATCTTCTTTCAATTTATTGGGACTTATTTTATAACCTAGCATATGATTTATTCTGGTGAATGGTCTATGTGTGCTTAAAAAGAATGTGCTCTTGCTGTTACTGAGTAGAGTGTTCTACAAATGTCAATTGACAGAAGTCAAGTTTGTTGATAGTGTTCAAGTCTTCTATATTTTTACTTATTTTCTTTGTACTATCAGTTGTTGAGAAAGGAGTGTTCAAATCTCCAGTTATACTTATGGATTTTTCTTGTTCTTACTGTTTTGAGAGTTTTGCTTTGCTTATTTTGATGCTTTGATATTAGATACATACACAACTGAAATTCTTGTCTTTTACTGAATTGATCCTTTTATCTTTAGGAAATACCCATCTTTATTCCTGTTAATATTTTTAAAATTTATTTTGGTATCATTAATCTACAATTACATGTGCAATATAATGGTTATTAAACTACCCCCTTCATCAGGTCCCCCCACCAAACCCATTACAGTCACTGTCCATCAGCATAGTGAGATGCTATAGAATCACTACTTGTCTTCTTGGAGTTGTACAGCCCTCCCGTGCCCCCCCAACACTACATCTGCAAATCGTAATGCCCCCTTTTCCCCCTTATCCCTCCCTTCCCACGCATCTTCCCCAGTACCTTTCCCTTTAGTAACTATTAGTCCATTCTTGGGTTCTGTGAGTCTGCTGCTGTTTTGTTCCTTCAGTTTTTTTCTTTGTTCTTATACTCCACATATGAGTGAAATCATTTGATACTTGTCTTTTTCGGATTGGCTTATTTCACTGAGCATAATACCCTCTAGCTCCATCCATGTTGTTGCAAATGGTAGGATTTGTTTTCTTCTCATGGCTGAATAATATTCCATTGGGTACATGTACCACATCTTCTTTATCCGTTCATCTACTGATGGACACTTAGGTTGCTTCCATTTCTTGGCTATTGTAAATAGTGCTGCAATAAACTTAGGGGTGCATCTGTCTTTTTCAAACTGGGCTGCTGCATTCTTAGGGTAAATTCCTAGGGGTGGGATTTCTGGGTCAAATAGTATTTCTATTTTGAGTTTTTTGAGGAACCTCATATTGCTTTCCACAATGGTTGAACTAATTTGCATTCCCACCAGCAGTATAGGAGGGTTCCTTTTTCTCCACATCCTCGCCAACATTTGTTGTTGTTTCTGTCTTGGATGTTGGCCATCCTCCCTGGTGTGAGATGATATCTCATTGTGGTTTAAATATGCATTTCTATGATTAGCGATGCGGAGCATCTTTTCAGGTGCCTGTTGGCCATCTGAATTTCTTCTTTGGAGAAGTGTCTATTCATGTCCTCTGCCCATTTCTTAATTGGATTATTTGCTTTTTGTTTGTTGAGGTGTGTGAGTTCTTTATATATTTTGGATGTCAAACCCTTATCGGATATGTCATTTATGAATATATTCTCCCATACTCTAGGATGTCTTTTTATTTTACTGATGGTGTCCTTTGCTGTACAGAAGCTTTTCAGCTTCATATAGTCCCACTTGTTTATTTTTGCTTTTGTTTCCCTTGCCCGGGGAGACATGTTCATGAAGAAGTCATTCATGTTTATGTCCAAGAGATTTTTGCCTATGTTTTTTTCTAAGAGTTTTATGGTTTCATGACTTACATTCAGGTCTTTGATCCATTTTGAGTTTACTTTTGTGTATGGGGTTAGACAATGATCCTGTTTCATTCTCTTACATGTAGCTGTCCAGTTTTGCCAACACCAGCTGCTGAAGAGGCTGTCATCTCCCCATTGTATATTCAAGGCTCCTTTATCAAATATTAATTGACTGTATATGCTTGGGTTAATGTTTGGATTTTCTATTCGGTTCCACTTGTCTGTGGGTCTGTTTTTGTGCCGATACCAAATTGTCTTGATTACTGTGGCTTTGTAGTAGAGCTTGAAGTCAGGGAGCATAATTCGTCCTGTTTTATTCCTCCTTCTCAGGACCGCTTTGGCTACTCGGGGTCTTTTGTGGTTCCATATGAATTTTAGAATTATTTGCCCCAGTTCATTGAAGAAAGCTGGTGGTATTTTGATAGGGATTGTATTGAATTTGTAGATTGCTTTAGGTAGTATAGTCATTTTGACAATATTTATTCTTCCTAGCCAAGAGCATGGGATGAATTCTCATTTGTTAGTGTCCTCTAATTTCTCTTAGGAGTGTCTTGTAGTTTTCAGAGTACAGGTCTTTCACTTCCTTCGTTAGGTTTATTCCTAGGTATTTTATTCTTTTGGATGCAATTGTGAATGGAATTGTTTTTCTGATTTCTCTTTCTGTTAGTTCATCGTCAGTGTATAGGAAAGCTACAGATTTCTGTGTGTTAATTTTGTATCCTGCAACTTTGCTGAATTCAGATATTAGTTCTAGGAGTTTTAGAGTGGAGTCTTCAGAGTTTTTTATGTACAATATCATGTCATCTGCAAATAATGACAATTTGACTTCTTCTTTACCAATCTGGATGCATTGTATTTCTTTGTTTTGTCTGAATGCCGTAGCTAGGACCTCCAGTACTATGTTGAATAACAGTGAAGAGAGGAGGCATCCCTGTCTTGTTCCCAATCTTAGATGAAAAGCTTTCAGCTTCTCGCTGTTAAGTATGATGTTAGCTGTGGGTTTGTCATATATGGCCTTTATGATGTTGAGGTACTTGCCCTCTACACACATTTTATTGAGAATTTTAATCATGAATGGATGCTGAATTTTGTCAAATGCTTCTCAGCATCTATCGAGATGATCATGGGGTTTTTTTCTTCTTTTTGTTGATGAGGTGGATGATGTTGATGGATTTTCGAATGTTGTACCGTCCTTGCATCCCTGGGATGAATCCCACTTGATCATTGTGTATGATCCTCTTGATGTATTTTTGAATTCGGTTTGCTAATATTTTGTTGAGTATTTTTGCATCTACGTTCATCAGGGATATTGGTCTGTAGTTTTCTTTTCTGGTGAGGTCTTTGCCCGGTTTTGGTATTAGAGTGATGCTGGGTGCATAGAATGAGTTTGGAAGTATTCCTTCCTCTTCTTTTTTTTGGAGAGCTTTATGGAGAATGGGTGTTATTTCTTCTCTATCCGTCAGGTAGAATTCAGAGGTGAATCCATCTGGTCTGGGGGTTTTGGTCTTGGGTATTTTTTTGACTACCAATTCAATTTCGTTGCTGGTGATTGGTCCGTTTAGTTTTTCTGTTTCTTGTTTGGTCAGTCTTGGAAGGTTGTATTTTTCTAAGAAGTTGTCCATTTCTTCTAGGTTTTCCAGCTTGTTAGCATATAGATTCTCATAATATTCTCTTATAATTCTTTGTATTTCTATGGGGTCCATCCTGATTTTTCCTTTCTCGTTTCTGATTCTGTTTATGTGTGTAGATTCTCTTTTTCTCTTAATAAGTCTGGCTAGGGGTTTATCTATTTTGTTTATTTTTTCAAAGAACCAGCTCCTGGTTTCATTGATTTTTTTTCTATTGGTTTATTCTTCTTAATTTTATTTATTTCTTCTCTAATCTTTATTATGTCCCTCCTTCTGGTGACTTTGGGTCTCATTTGTTCTTCTTTTTCCAATTTCAGCAATTGTGTCTTTAGACTATTCATTTGGGAATATTCTTCTTTCTTTAGATAGGCTCGGATTGCAATATACGTTCCTCTTAGAACTGCCTTTGCTGCATCCCACAGAAGCTGTGGCTTTGTGTTGTATCTGTCATTTGTCTCCATATACTCTTTGATTTCTGTTTTGATTTGGTCATTGACCCATTGATTAATTAGGAGAATGTTGTTAAGTCTCCATGTATTTGTGAGCCTTTTTGTTTTCTTTCTAAAATTTAATTCTAGTTTAATACCTTTATGATCTGAGAAGTTGGTTGGTAGAATTTCAATATTTTCGACTTTACTGAGGTTCTTTTTGTGGCCTAGTATGTGGTCTATTCTGGAAAATGTTCCATGTGCACTTGAGAAGAATGTGTATCCTGTTGCTTTTGGGTGTAGAGTTCTGTAGATGTCTGTTAGGTCCATCTGTTCTAGTGTGTTGTTCAGTGACTCTGTGTCTTTACTTATTTTCTGTCTGGTTGATCTGTCCTTTGGAGTGAGTGGTGTGTTGAAGTCTCCTAAAATGAAAGCATTGCTTTCTATTTCCTCCTTTAATTCTGTTAGTATTTGTTTCACATATGCCGGCGCTCCTGTGTTGTGTGCATATATATTTATAATGGTTATATCTTCTTGTTGGATTGACCCCTTTATCATTATGTAATGTCTTTCTTTATCTCTTGCTACTTTCTTCGTTTTGAAGTCTATTTTGTCTGATACAAGTACTGCAACACCTGCTTTTTTCTCTTTGTTGTTTGCATGAAATATCTTTTTCCATCCCTTCATTTTTAGTCTGTGTATATCTTTGGATTTGAGGTGAGTCTCTTGTAAGCAGCATATAGATGGGTCTTGCTTTTTTATCCATTCAGTAACTCTGTGTCTTTTGATTGGTGCATTCAGTCCATTTACATTTAGGGTGATTATTGATAGATATGTACTTATTGCCATTGCTGGCTTTAGACTCGTGTTACCAAAGTTTGAAGGGTTGCTTCTTTACTACCTGACAATCTAACTTAACTTTCTTGTTGAGTTATTGTCAACACAGTCTGATTATTCTTTATTTCTCTCCCTTCTTATTCTTCCTCCTCCATTCTTTATATACTAGGTGTTTTATTCTTTTCCTTTAGTTAGTATTTGGATGGTCTGCTTTCTTTGCTATGATTTTATGGTCTGCTTTCTTTGCTATGATTTTATTTTCTCTGGTGACATCTTTTTAGCCTTAGGAGTGCTTCCTCTAGAGCCATCCATTTAAGATATCCTGTAGAGGTGGTTTATGGGAGGCAAACTCTTTCAGCTTTCGCTTGTCTGGAAATTGTTTAATCCCTCCATCATATTAAAATGATAATCGTGCTGGATACAATATTCTTGGTTTGAGGTCCTTCTGTTTCATTATGTTAAATATATCATGCCATTCTCTTCTGGCCTGTAAGGTTTCTGTTGAGAAGTCTGATGATAGTCTGATGGGTTTTCCTTTGTAGGTGATATTTTTTCTCCCTCTAGCTGCCTTCAATACTGTGTCCTTATCTTTTATCTTTGCCATTTTAATTATTATGTGTCTTGGTGTTGTCTTCCTTGAGTCCCTTGTGTTGGGAGATCTGTGGGCTTCCGTGAACTGTGAGACTATTTCCTTCCCCAGCGAGGGAAAGTTTTCAGCAATTATTTCTTCAAAGACACTTTCTATCCCTTTTTCTCTCTCTTCTTCTTCTGGTACTCCTATAATGCGAATATTGTTCCGTTTGGATTGGTCAAACAGTTCTCTTAATATTCTTTCATTCCTAGAGATGCTTTTATCTCTCTCTGCCTCAGTTTCCCTCTATTCCTGTTCTCTGATTTTTATTCCATTAACAGTCTCTTTCATCTCTTCCAATCTGCTGCTCAGCCTGTTGATCGCTTATCTCATTTCTGAATTGTCTTTCCTAACTTCCCTCACTTCCTCCCTCATCTCTTGCACATTTCTCTGTAGATCCACCAGTCTGATTATGACTTTTATTCTGAATTCTTTTTCAGGAAGATTGTGCATTTTCATCCCTTCAGACTCCCTCTCTGGTGGTTAGGTCTGGATGAGCTTTGTTTGTACCATATTGCTCTGTCTTTTCATGGCAATAGAAGTGGTCATTGGTAGGTGCCACGTATGTCAGCTGGGCTCTTTAAACCAGAAAGAAAGAAAAGAAGAAGGAAAGAAAGAAAGAAAAGGAAAGAAAAAGAAAGAAAGAAAGAAGGAAAGAAAGAAAAGAAAGAAAGAAAGAGAGAGAGAAAGAGAGAGAGAGAGAGAGAGGGAGGGAGGGAGGGAGAGAGGGAGGAAGGAAGGAAGGAAGGAAGCAAGAGAACGAAGAAAGAAAGAAAGAAAGAGAAAGAAAGAAAGAAGAGGAAGAGAAGAGAAAGAAAAGAAAAGGAAAAAAACCACCCCCCAAAAAACAAAACAAAAAGAAAAAGATGTCCACCTGGAGTAGATTCTGTGAGGATGCTGTAGGTGATGCTGTTTCTCCACTATTCCGCAGCCGCAGCTGCACCACTCCACAGGACCCTTTGTAGCTCTGGCCGGAGTGGGAATGAATGGGAGGCTGTTTATCTCTGTGGGAAGTCTCAGTTAGGCTACTTTTTCCCAGTCGCCAGCCAAGGGGTCCCAAATTCCCCAGGAGTCCCAGCCTGCTGGGCTGAGTGTGCTGGGACAATCCTGCTCCTCCGTTGGGCCCCTGTCTCTCCAAGAATGCCAAAAAAGCGTGCGCTTTTCTTTTGTCCCAGGGAACTGGCTTAGAGGACCCAGTGCGCTCCCATGCTCAGATCCTGCATCCTCTGTCTCTCCAATCTCCCATACACCGTGATGTGTGTCAGCGCTCCCGGCGCAGATCCCCAGGGCTGTTTTTTTCACGGGCCTGTACTTCCACTCCCTCCCGGCTCTGAATCCTCTCCTCCCACTGGTGTGCTGGGGTGGGGGAGTGCTCGGGTCCTGCCGGGATGTGGCTCCATATCTTACCCGCCTCACAGGTGCCGAGTCCTCTCAGGTGTAGATGCAGGCTGAGTGCTGTCCTGTATCTTCTGGTCTTTCTCTTAGGAATAGTTGTATTTGTTGTATTTTCGTAAATATATATGGTTTTGGGAGATTTCTGCTGCCCTACTCATGCCGCCATCTTCCCAGAACTCAGCCTATTCCTGTTAATTTTGCCTGTGTCAGAGTTTACTTTGACATTAATATAGCCACTTCAAATATTGCATATTTGGTATTTGCAGGGTGTATATTTTCATCCTTTAACTCATGTCCTTATGCGTTAAGGATGTTTCTTAGAGAGAGTATATAACTTATAACTACATCTTGCTTTTATATCTAGTCTGATAATCTCTGCCATTTTATTGAAATGTTTAGACTAGAGGTCAAAACCACTTTCTGTAAAGAGCCAGATAGTAAATTGTTCTCTGTAACAATTATTCAGCTCTGCTATTGCACTGTGAAAATTGCTATAGAAATACATAAACACATGTATATGTCCCATTTATTTACAATAATAGGAGACTCCCTGTGCTTCTGCTTGTTCTTAGTCTCCTTCTGCTTCTTCTGCTCCTGTTTCTACTCCTCTTCCACCTTCTCCTTTTCTTTTTTTCTTTCTCTACCTTCCTCTGCCCCTTCACTGCTTTCTCCTTGTTCTTCTTTGGTAGAATGGTGTTTTCCTAGAATAATTTTCTTAAGCACAAGAATCTTCATAAATACTTCTTTATTGCAAGTCTCATTGGCAAAAAAAAAATTTTTTTTTTTCTCTCAGCATTTGTCTGGAAAACCTTTATTTTGAAAAATATTTTTGTTGGATATAGAAATTTTGTTTGACAGTTTTTCTTTTAACAAGATAAAGATGTCATTCCACTGTGTTCTGGCTTCATTGTTTCTGAAAATAGTTTTTGCTATTTCTTACTTTTGGTCCACTACCAATATGTTTTGTTTTCCAAATGCCTTTTAAAAGTTTTTCATTAGTTTTCAGCAGTTTGATGATAACATGACTCGGTGTTGTTTTCTTTGGTTAATTCTGGTTACATCTCATTGAGCTTCTTGGATATGTAGTTGGTTTTTTTTTTTATAGTTTTCATCAAATTAGAAAACATTTTGGCTATTATTTCTTCAAATATCTTTCTGCCCCCACTTTTATGAGATTCAAATTATACATATATTAGACAACTTAAAATTAAACCGCAGACATAATGCAAGATGGTGGCGTGAGTACGGTGGTGGAAATCTCCTCCCAAAATCATACATATTTTGAAAAAACAACAAATACAACTATTCCTAAAAGAGAGACCAGAAGATACAGTACAACAGCCAGGCTACATCTACATCTGCAAGAACTCAGCATCTCACAGAAAGGGTAAGATACAAAGCCGTAACCCTGCAGGACCCGAGCACTTCCCCACACCAGCTCACTGGCAAGAGGAAAAGAATCAGAGTGGAGAGGGAGTGGAAGTACATGACTGCTAAATAACCAGCCCCAGTAATCCACACCAGGAGCACAGGCACACATTGCATGGTGTACTAGATATTAGAGAAATGGAAAAGTAAAATCCATGACAGAGACAGCCAATGGGTCCCCATAGCCGGCTCCCCTGGGACAAAAGGAAAGGGGGCACTTTAAAAGTCTTAAAGGGACAAGGGCATAAGAAGTGGACAAAATTGTTCCAGCACACAAAGCCCAGCAGGCTGGGAATCTTAAAGAACTTCAGGCACCCTAACCCTCTGGGTAGCAATGCAACCCGAAAGCCCCTCATGGTGATAAGCAGCCTGCCGTTCATTCCCCCTCCCGGTGCTGCAAGCAAACCAGCTGACCTGCCACTGCTGTAGACCAGCCAGGGAACAGCCCTGCCCACAGCAACAACACAGCCTTCTACCAATGCGCAGCTAACAGGGCCAGAACCAGAGGTGGCCACCAGCACACAGCTGCCTGGCACAGACAGAGGAAGTGGGGGAAAGTCCAGAAGGCAAAAAGGGGAGCTGTTCTCACAGGAGAAGACATGACGTGCACCTGCAACCCCCCGCAGTACCCTCAGCCATCCCGAGGGCCACCTCACCCACGGCAGTTCAGGGAATTAACCCAGAGACTGCTCCTGGTGTGCAGATAACTGGCACAGGCAGTGGAGGAGGGCAAGGTGACCAGCAAGCGGGAAGGGAAGGGATTTTGTTCTCCCAGCTGACACATGTGCCACTTGCTGGCAATCACTTCTATTGCCATGAAAAGGCAGAATAATCTCGTCCAGTCCAAAATCCCTCAAAGAACACCAGACAGAAGGCTTGGTGAGATAGATATAATAAATCTTCCTGAAAAAGAATTCAAAATAAAAGTCATAACCATGCTGATGGACCTGCAAAGAAATATGCAAGAGCTAAGGGATGAAGTCCAGAGGGAGATAAGAGAAAGGAAACAATCAACAGAAGGACTTAAGAGCAGACTGGATGAGGTACAAGAGACTGTTGATGGAATAAAATCAGAGAACAGGAATACAGAGAAGCTGAAGCAGAGAGAGAGAAAAGAATCTCTATGAATGAAAGAATATTAAGAGAACTGTGTGACCAATCCAAATGCAACAATATTCACATAATAGGGGTACAAGAAGAAGAAGAGGGAGAAAAAGGGATAGAAAGTGTTTTTGAAGAAATAATTGCTGAAAACTTCCAAAAGCTGGGGTAGAAAATAGACTCTCAGACCATGGAAGCCCACAGAATTCTCAACACAAGGGACCCAAGGAGAACAAGATCAAGACAAATAATAATTAAAATGGCAAAGATCAAAGACAAGGACAGGGTATTAAAGGCAGCCAGAGAAAGAAAACAGATCACCTACAAAGGAAAACCCATCAGGCTATCATGAGACTTATCAACAGAAACATTACAGGTCAGAAGAGAATGGCATGATATATTTAATGCAATGGAACAGAAGGGCGGTGAACCAAGAATACTGTATCCAGCAAGATTATCATTTAAATTTGAAGGAGGGATTAAATTAAACAATTCCCAGCTAAGCAAAAGTTGAGGTAATTTGCCTCCCACAAACCACCTCTACAGGATATTTTAACGGTACTGCTATTCGTGGAAGTACTCCTAAGGCTAAATAGATGTCACCAGAGAAAATAAAATCACATCAAAGAAAGTAGAACGACCAAATACTAACTAAAGGCAAAATAAAATCAGCTATCTACAAAATCAGTCAAGGGAAACATAAAAGATACAGAATAAAATACCTAACTTATAAAGAGTGGAGGAGGAACAAAAAGAAGAGAGAGAAAGAATCATCAGACTGTGTTCATAATAGTGTAATAAGTGAGTAAAAGTTAGACAGTTAGAGAGTAAAGAAGCTATCCTTGAAACTTTGGTAACCACGAATCCAAAGCCTGTAATGGCAATAAGTACATATCTATTGATAATCACCCTAAATATAAATGAACTTAATACACCAATCAAAAGACAGAGTAATAGAATGGATAAAAAAGCAAGACCCATCTACATGCTGCTTACAAGAGACTAACCTCAAACCCAAAGACATACATAGAATAAAAGTGAAGGGATGGAAAAAGATATTTCATGCAAAGAATAGGGAGAAAAGAGCAGGTGTTGCAGTACTTGTATCAGACAAAATAGACTTCGAAACAAAGAAAGTAACAAGAGATAAAGAAGGACATTACATAATGATAAAGGGGGCTGTACAACAAGAGGATATAACCATTATAAATACATATGCACCCAACACAGGAGCACTGACACACGTGAAACAAATACTAACAGAATTAAAGGAGGAAATAGAATGCAATGCATTCATTTTAGAAGACTTTAAAACACCACTCCCTCCAAAGGACAGATCAACCAGACAGAAAATAAGTAAGGACACAGAGGCACTGAACAACACACTAGAACAGATGGACCTAACAAACATCTACAGAACTCTACACCCAAAAGCAACAGAATACACATTCTTCTCAAGTGCACATGGAACATTTTCCAGAATACACCACATACTTGGACACAAAAAGAGCCTCAGTAAATTTAAAAAGATTGAAATTCTGCCAACCAACTTCTCAGATCACAAAGGTATAAAACTAGAAATAAATTGTACAAATTTATGGAGGCTCACAATACATAGAGGCTTAATAACACGCTCCTGAATAATCAATGGATTAATGACCAGATTAAAACAGAGATCAAGCAATATATGGAGACAAATGACAACAACAGCACAATGTCCCAACTTCTGTGGGACACAGTGAAAGCAGTTCTAAGAGGAAAGTGTATTGCAGTCCAGGCCTATTTAAAGAAGGGAGAACAATCCCAAATGAATAGTCTAAAGTCACAATTATTGAAACTGAAAAAAGAAGAACAAATGAGGCCCAAAGTCACCAGAAGGAGGACATAATAAAGATCAGAGAAGAAATAAAAAAAATTGAGAAGAGTATAAAACAATAGAAAAAATCGATGAAACCAAGAGCTGGTTCTTTGAAAAAATTAATAAAATAGATAAACCCCTAGCCAGACTTATTAAGAGAGAAAGAGATTCTACACACATAAACAGAATCAGAAATGAGAAAGGAAAAATCAGGATGGAACCCACAGAAATACAAAGAATTATAAGAGATACTATGAAAATCTATATGCTAACAAGCTGGATAACCTAGAAGAAATGGAAAACTTCTTAAAAAAATACAACCTTCCAAGACTGACCAAGGAAGAAACAGAAAATCTAAACAGACCAATAACCAGCAACGAAATTGAATCAGTAATCAAACAACTACCCAAGAACAAAACCCCCTGGCCAGATGGATTCACCTCTGAATTTTACCAGACATTTAGAGAAGACATAATAGCCATTCTTCTTAAAGTTTTCCAAAAAACAGAGGAGGAGGGAATACTCTGAAACTCATTGTATGAAACCAGCATCAGTCTAATACGAAAACCAGGCAAAGACACCACCAAAAAAGAAAATTACAGACCAATATCCCTGATGAACATAGATGCAAAAATACTCAACAAAATATTAGCAAACCGAATTCAAAAATACATCAAGAGGATCATACACCATGATCAAGTTGGATTTATCTCAGGGATGCAAGGATGGTAAAACATTCAAAAATCCATGACATCATCCACCACATTAACAAAAAGAACAAGAAAAACCACATGATCATCTCCATGGATGCTGAAAAAGCATTTGACAAAATTCAACATACATTCATGATAAAATCTCTCAACAAAATGGGTATAGAGAGCAAGTACCTCAACGTAATAAAGGCCGTATTTGACAAATCCACAGCCAACATCATAGTTAACAGCGAGAAGCTGAAAGCTTTCCACCTAAGATTGGGAACAAGACAGGGATGCCCACTCTGTCCACTGTTATTCAACATAGCACTGGAGGTCCTAGCCACAGCAATCAGACAAAACAAAGACATACAAGTCATCTAGATTGGTAAAGAAGAAGTCAAATTGTCAATATTTGCAGATGACATGATATTGTACATAAAAAACCCTAAAGACTCCATTCCAAAACTACCAGAACTAATATCTGAATTCAGCAAAGTTACAGGATACAAAATTAACACACAGAAATCTGTTGCTTTCCTATACACTAATGAACTAGTAGAAAGAGGAATCAGAAAAACAATTCCATTCACAATTGCATCCAAAAGAATAAAATACCTAGGAATAAACCTAACGAAGGAAGTGAAAGACCTGTACCCTGAAAACTACAAGACACTCCTAAGAGAAATTAAAGAGGACACTAACAAATGGAAATGCATCCCATGCTCTTGGCTAGGAAGAATAAATATTGTCAAAATGGCTGTACTACCCAAAGTAATCTACAGATTCAACGCAATCCCTATCAAACTACCAACAGCTTTCTTCATTGACTCGAACAAATAATTCTAAAATTCATATGGCACCACAAAAGACCCCTAATAGCCAAAGCAATCCTGAGAAGGAGGAATAAAACGGGGAATTACGCTCCCTGACTTCAAGCTCTACTACAAAGCCACAGTAATCAAGACAATTTGATATTGGCACAAAAACAGACCCACAGATCAGTGGAATAGAATAGAAAATCCAAACATCATCCCAAACACATACAGTCAATTAATATTTGATAAGGGAGCCTTGGATATACATTGGGGAGATGACGGCCTCTTCAGCAGCTGGTGTTGGAAAAACTGGACAGCTACATGTAAGAGAATGAAATTGGACTACTGTCTAACCCCTTACACAAAGGTAAACTCAAGGTGGATCAAAGACCTGAATGTAAGTCATGAAACTATAAAACTCTTAGAAAAAAAATAGGCAAAAATCTCTTGGACATAAACATGAGCGACTTCTTCATGAACATATCTCCCGGGCAAGGGAAACAAAAGCAAAAATGAACAAGTGGGACTATATCAAGCTGAAAAGCTTCTGTACAGCAAAGGACACCATCAGTAGAACAAAAAGACGTCCTACAGTATGGGAGAATATATTCATAAATGACATATCCGATAAGGGTTTGACATCCAAAATATACAAAGAACTCACACACCTCAACAAACAAAAAGCAAATAATCCAATTAAGAAATGGGCAGAGGACATGAATAGACACTTCTCTAAAGAAGAAATTCAGATGGCCAACAGGCACATGAAAAGATGCTCCACATCGCTAATCATCAGAGAAATGCAGATTAAAACCACAATGAGATATCACCTCACACCAGTGAGGATGGCCAACATCCAAAACACAAACAACAACAAATGTTGGCGAGGATGTGGAGAAAAGGGAACCCTCCTACACTGCTGGTGGGACTGCAAATTAGTTCAACCATTGTGGAAAACAGAATGGAGGTTCCTCAAAAAACTCAAAATAGAAATACCATTTGACCCAGGAATTCCACTCCTAGGAATTTACCCTAAGAATGCAGCAGCCCAGTTTGAAAAGACAGATGCACCCCTATGTTTATCGCAGCACTATTTACAATAGCCAAGAAATGGAAGCAACCTAAGTGTCCATCAGTAGATGGATGGATAAAGAAGATGTGGTACATATACACAATGGAATATTATTCAGCCATAAGAAGAAAACAAATCCTACCATTTGCAACAACATGGATGGAGCTAGAGGGTATTATGCTCAGTGAAATAAGCCAAGCCGAAAAAGACAAGTATCAAATGATTTCACTCATATGTGGAGTATAAGAACAAAGAAAAAATACTGAAGGAACAAAACAGCAGCAGACTCACAGAACCCAAGAACGGACTAATAGTTACCAAAGGGAAAGGGACTGGGGAAAATGGGCGGGAAGGGAGGGATAAGAGGGAAAAAGGGGCATTACGATTAGCAGATGTAATGTTGGGGGGGCACGGGGAGGGCAGTACAACTCAGAGAAGACAAGTAGTGATTCTATAGCATCTCACTACGCTGATGGACAGTGACTGTAATGGGGTTGGTGGGGGGGACCTGATGAAGGGGTAGTTTAATAACCGTAATATTGCACATGTAATTGTAGATTAATGATAATAAAATTAATTATATTTAAAAAAAAAGAACTAAGGAAAAAGAAACTGAAGGAACAAAACAGCAGGAGACTCACAGAACCCAAGAACGGACTAATAGTTACTAAAGGGAAAGGGACTGGGGAGGATGGGTGGGAAGGGAGGGGCAAGGGGGAAGAAGGGACATTACGATTAGCAGATGTAATGTTGGGGGGCGCATAGGGAGGGCTGTACAACTCAGAGAGGACAAGTAGTGACTCTATGGCATCTCACTACACTGATGGACAGTGACTGTAATGGGGTTGGGGGTGGGACCTGATGAAGAGGGTAGTGTAATCACCGTAATATTACTCATTCAATTGTAGATTAATGATATCAAAATAAACTTATAAAAAAATCTATGACATCATCCACCACATTAACAAAAAGAACAAGAAAAACCACCTGATCATCTCCATGGATGCTGAAAAAGCATTTGACACAATTCAACGCACATTCATGATAAAATCTCTCAACAAAATGGGTATAGAGAGCAAGTACCTCAACATAATAAAGGCCGTATATGACAAATCCATAGCAAACATCATAGTTAACAGCGAGAAGCTGAAAACTTTCCACCTAAGATTGGGAACAAGACAGGGATGCCCACTCTCCCCACTGTTATTCAACATAGTTCTGGAGGTCCTAGCGATGGCAATCAGAGAAAACAAATAAAGAAAAGGCATCCAGATTGGTAAGGAAGAAGTCAAATAGTCACTATTTGCAGATGACATGATATTGCACATAAAAAACACTAAAGACTCCACTCCAAAACTACTAGAACTAATATCTGAATTCAGCAATGTTGCAGGATACAAAATTAATACACAGAAATTTGTTGCTTTCCTATATACTAACGATGAACTAGCAGAAAGAGGAATCAGGAAAACAATTCCATTCACAATTGCATCAAAAAAAATAAAATACCTAGGAATAAACCTAACCAAGGAAGTGAAAGACCCATAGCCTGAAAACTACAAGACACTCCTAGGAAAATTAAAGAGGACACTAACAAATTGAAATTCATCCCATGCTCTTGGGTAGGAAGAATAAATATTGTCAAAATGTCTATACTACCTAAAGCAATCTACAGATTCAGTGCAATCCCTATCAAAATACCAACAGCATTCTTCAACAAATTGGAACTAATAGTTCTAAAATTCACATGGAACCACAAAAGACCCGGAATAGCCAAAGCAATCCTGAGAAGGAAAAATAAAGCAGCGGGGAATCTCGCTTCCCAACTTCAAGCTCTACTACAAAGCCACAGTAATCAAGACAATTTGGTACTGGCATAAGAACAGACCCACAGACCAGTGGAACAGAATGGAGAGTCCAGATATAAACCCAAGCATATATGGTCAATTAATATACGATAAAGGAGCCATGGATATACAATGGCGAAATGACAGCCTCTTCAACAGCTCGTGTTGGCAAAACTGGACAGCTCCATGTAAGAGTATGAAACTGAATCATTGTCTAACCCCATACACAAAAGTAAATTTGAAATGGATCAAAGACCTGAATGTAAGTCATGAAACCATAAACTCTTAGAAAAAAAATAGGCAAAAATCTCTTGGACATAAACATGAGCAACTTCTTCATGAACATGTCTCCCCGGGCAAGGGAAACAAAAATAAAAATGAACAAGTGGGACTATATCAAGCTGAAAAGCTTCTGTACAGCAAAGGACACCATCAGTAGAACAAAAAGACGTCCTACAGTATGGGAGAATATATTCATAAATGACATATCCGATAAGGGTTTGACATCCAAAATATATAAAGAACTCACACACCTCAACAAACAAAAAGCAAATAATCCAATTAAGAAATGGGCAGAGGACATGAATAGACACTTCTCCAAAGAAGAAATTCAGATGGCCAACAGGCACATGAAAAGATGCTCCACATCGCTAATCATCAGAAAAATGCAAATTAAAACCACAATGAGATATCACCTCACACCAGTAAGGATGGTCAACATCCAAAACACAAACAACAACAAATGTTGGCAAAGATGTGGAGAAAGGGGAAGCCTCCTACACTGCTGATGGGAATGCAAATTAGTTCAACCATTGTGGAAAGCAGTATGGAGGTTCCTCAAGAAACTCAAAATAGAAATACTATTTGACCCAGGAATTCCACTCCTAGGAATTTACCCTAAGAATGCAGCAGCCCAGTTTGAAAAAGACAGATGCACCCCTATGTTTATCGCAGCACTATTTACAATAGCCAAGAAATGGAAGCAACCTAAGTGTCCATCAGTAGATGAATGGATAAAGAAGATGTGGTACATATACACAATGGAATATTATTCAGCCATAAGAAGAAAACAAATCTTACCATTTGCAGCAACATGGATGGAGCTACAGGGTATTATGCTCAGTGAAATAAGCCAGTCGGAGAAAGATAAGTATCAAATGATTTCACTCCTATGTGGAGTATAAGAACAAAGAAAAAGCTGAAGGAACAAAACACCAGCGGACTCACAGAACCCAAGAATGGACTAACAGTTCCCAAAGGGAAAGGGAGTGGGAGAATGGGTGGGAAGGGAAGGATAAAGGGAAAAAGGGGCATTACAATTAGCAGACCTAATGTAGGTGGTGGGGGGCACGGGGGGCTGTACAACTCAGAGAAGGCAAGTAGTGATTCTATGGAATCTTCCTATGCTGATGGACAGTGACTGTAATGGCGTATGTGGTGGGGACTTGATGATGGGGGGAGTCTAGTAACCATAATGTTGCTCATGTAATTGTAGATTAATGATGCCAAAATAAAAAACAAATGTATCTAAACTGTCAATGAAATGGCTCTTATTTTAGATGAGTATTAAATAGTTTTTCTAATGTCCACTGAAATGTTGTAATTATGGAAATAAATCAACTGACATAACAGGTGTGGGAACAAGTTCAACTAAATGTTTTCCAAGTCTTGGTATATTAACAAAATCCACAATATTTACAAGAATATTTCTAGTCTGGTGGGAGCATAAATTTGTGGCTGTAGCAAAGCAAGTTGCCCTCTAGCCCAGCAGCAAGCAGGCAGCCTGCTTGCCTCTTTTCTTCTCTGCCAAACACTCATTGCCTAGATGATCTACTAGTCCCACCGCTTTAAATTCCATTTTATAACTGATACCTCCCAGAATTGTATATTAAGTCTGGATCGCTCCCCTGAACTTCAATCTCCTATATCTAATGCCCATCTATATTTCCATTTAGATATCTAGTAGGCCTTTCAAACTGAACATATTCAAAATAAAATTCTTCATTCTACTTCACTCAAACTTGCCCCTCTCCTTTCTTTACCATCCCATAAAGTGCCACTCTTTTCTTCTAGGTGCTTAAACTAATAATCTGGGTATCACACCTTACATTCACTCTACAAGGCTATTCTGTCAATTTTACTTTGGAATTATATCTTAAGTCCAACTCTTCTCTCAACTGCTGAGAATAGTGCAAGGCCAACCCAATAGCATCCTAATTGGTCTTTCTGCTTCCTCCTTTCCCTGTTTTCTGTGTTCTGTAGAGCAACAAGGAAGATCCACTCTGAAATGCCCTTAGATCTTGTTACTCCTCTGCTTGAAGCCCTTCCATGGACTTGTTTTATGTCAGTTGATTTATTGCCTTAATTATAACATTTAAGTGGATGTTAGAAAAACTAATCAATATTCATGTAAAATAAGACCTGTTTATTTGAAGGTTTTAGATACATTCAAGAATGGCAAATAGGTAAGAAAAAAATATTAATAATAAAAAAATAAAATCTAAACACTTTCCATGGTCTCTAAAGCCCACTGTGATTTACCACCCAACCCCTCCACTGGATCTCATTTCCCAACGCTTTTTCCTCCCTATTACCATAAGTCACACTAATCTTTTACTGGTCCTTGAACGTGCTAGGCATGCCCACCCCGACCCCTGCAGTGCCTTTGCATTTACAGTAGGCCCTGCCTGGAATACTCTTCCCCAGATATCCATATGCCTCCCTCTTTCACCTCCTTTAGGTCTTTGCTCAGATACCATCTTCTCAGAAGCCTTCTTCTCACCAGGCTGTGGGTTTAACTGAGATAGTATTGATATTGATATCCACATTTGCTGACTCATTAGCCCCCTGTCTCTAAAGGCTGAGTCCCCAAGTATGTTTGCCGTGTGTTCAGAGACAAGCCTAGTTGCACCTTTCCATTCCAGCTACCTCTTGGAGGTCTGATTTCAGTGAAGCCCTTGAGAAGACTGCTCAGCCTGCGACATGTCTGCGGTCTGCTGGACAGTCTCCAGGTACCCAGGTCAGGCGCTCCCATACCTCCTCTGAGCTTTGTGTTTACACCTAGGTGCCTAAGCACAAATTTTTCCTACCTCCATCAGTCTAAAACAGAAAGCCTATCTGTGTAACAACTTTCAGATGATCAGTCATCGCAGCTGGGGAGTGGCAATGGATTCCACAAATATTCATCAATTATTTTCAGTATAAGAGAGCCACTGAATTACTGAATTTACTGAATTTTGAGCTGGAAAAGAGCCTGAAGACCATCTAAAAATAGAAGAGAACCAGGATTGTAAATATTTTCTTTTTTTTAATATTCACTTTAAAAATTAAGGTATCATTGATATACAATCTTATAAAGGTTTCACGAGCAACATTGTGGTTTCAACATTCACCCATATTATCAAGTCCCCCCCGCCCCCCACATTGCAGTCACTGTCCATCAGTGTAGTGAGATGCTATGGAGTCACTACTTGTCTTCTCTGTGCTATACTGCCTTCCCCGTGACCTACCTATATTTTGTGTGCTAATTACAATGCCCCTTAATCCCCTTGTCCCTCCCTCCCCACCCGCCCTCCCCATCCCCTTCCCTTTGGTAACTGCTAGTCCCTTCTTGGAGCCTGTGAGTCTGCTGCTGTTTTGTTCCTTCAGTTTTGCTTTGTTGTTATACTCTGATTGTGAATATTTTCAATGAACTGTTGTCAAATTGTCAATGAACTTACTCTAAAATGTATACATAGTAGTCCAATGTCTCCTTGCTATTACTGGGATAGATATAAAATCCTCAGCTCATGAGTAAAGCCACTCATCAAGTGACCCCTCTGTGTGCAGCTGTACCTACTGCTGTCTCCTCAAAGTTCCTTTTCTCATGGTGGGTTTCCAGTGTTTCTCCTGCATTCCACAGACTTAGCTAAAGTTTAGGCTGATTCATTTTTGAAGAATTTCTTGCACATTGCCTTATTTTATTAGCTAGCATGTTTTTAAGGGTGTGGACAATGTTCATTTCTTCTATTGGTTCCCTTACATTTCTATGTTCATAGCAGATTGTTAAGATTGATTATTTACATGAATAAGTGAATGACAAAAAGTACCAACTGCATCATATTTCACTATTGAACCCACCTACAAACTGTGTTCCTTTACAATAAACAGTTCATTAGTACATTTCATTAATTCATCAGCAAAGTGTTTGCTGTTGTGGGAGATGGAATAAGGGAGTGAAGAGAAGACTCAAGGATGCTTCCCTGGCTTCTCTCTGAGCAGCTGGATGGATACTGTTGCCCTTGGTTGGGGAGAGGATGACTCAGGGACAGAGAGGCTTGATGGTGTTTGGGAATCCAGATTCCTGAGATAATACAAGCATCTCATGAGATCAAGTTATCCGATCTTCCTTTGAACCTCCATACCTCTGTGGAACTCAGAAGAGAGATTCAATCCAGACAATTTTGAGAAATTGTGAGATAGATGGCGCCAAAGAAAATTTATGTGAGGAACACAGTCATTACACTGTTGGTGTTAAGAAACAAAGACCAAAAACAGGACTGATAAGAGAGCAGAGAGGAAGGGGAAATGATAAAAGAAAGAATGCAGACAGTCTGATTACAGGGAATCTTATTTGCATATTTTTCAAAATAAGGATTATGTGACAGCTGGAAAAGAGTTGTTCTGAGCATTCTGTTATAGAGCAGCCTAGGGTATCAGAGCAAACAACTTTTTTAGTTGTTCATGGATTCACAGGTGTCCAAATATTTCTCTGAAACCCTGCTTTTAATTCTTTTGGGTATATACCCAAAAATGATTGCTCAAGCATATCATCTATTTTTGTGTTTTTTTGAGAAATTGACATACTGTTTCCACATTGGCTGCATCATTTTACATTCCTCCCAACAGTGTACATAAGTTTCAATTTCTTCAAAATTCTGCCAGTAATTGTTTTGTTTTGTTTTGTTGATAGTAGCCATCTTAATAAGTATGAGGTAGTATCTTGTGATTTTGATTTTTATTTCCTTAATGATTAGTGATGTTACACATATTTTCATGTGCTTAATCGTCATTTGTATATTTGCTTTGAGGAAATGTCTATTCAAGTCATTGCCTGCTTTTTAATCAGTTTTTTTAAATTGCTGAGTTATAGGAGTTGTTTATATATTCTGGATATTAAGCCCTTATCAGATACATAATTTAGAAATATTTCCTCCTATTCTATGGTTGCATTTTCATTCTGTTTATTTTTTCCTTTGATTCACAGAAGTTTATTTTTTTAAATATGCATCATGTAGGTAGAACTCTCCATTTTCCTCCATTTTTTTTCCAGTTTTATTGAGAAATAATTGATGTTTTTAACTTTGATGTAGAGGAGTTGTGTGTTATTATAATTGACTAATACCACTTCACAGTTTAGGGTGGCTTATGGATTGTGACTCAAACAACCAGAAAAGAGTATTGGGTCCTTCGCCACATGTTACCTAGAACTAATTTGACAATAACTGAACAGGTTATTGATGTCCAGCTGTGATTCTTTTCCCATCAATAAAATATATGATGTTCCCATGGAAAATAAGTCATAAAATCTTTTCAGTGTATTTTAAGAGAAAAACAAACTTCAGAATAAAGTTTACCTTATCTTTACTATGTTCTCTGAGCAGTTTCACACTTATTAAAGTGGTCAGTTAACAAAAATCTAATATTCTGAATCTATTTTCAGAACTTCCTGAAGGTGGTAGTAAGGACTGTGAATCACCTGTGGCCTCATCATATAGTGAGACAGATTCACCTTGGTATCCGAAATTGATGCACCAATATTGCTTTGATAAGGAAAGCCATTCACAATATCTATCCTTCCATCCACAATTGACATCAGAACGTACTGGCTTGCTGATGACTACCATTGTCAGGTTTTCCATTAAAAGTAGTCCTATGCAAGAATAAATTCAGGACTAATTTTATCATACTGGTAAAGAGAAGGAACTAGATATCCCCATGTTCTCTCTGCTTATAAAATCCGTGAGAAGCGTCACAGCAGAATTCAAACTCCATAAAGGTGATGGGACTACTATTATGCTAGGTTGGTAACTTTATGGACAAAGCTGTGAGAGCTGCCATCTCTGTGACAGTCAGAGAAGTTTCTGAGCGTGTATCCTATGAATAAAGTGTAAACAGATATTTCCTTGTGGAAAATTCCACTGGAATTGCGACTAACACATACTGTGCCACCCCTTTCTAAAACTATGATTAGATTCTTCATTAAGGTGGCTACTTTAAAATGATTAAATATCTGTATCAACCAGACTGAATTACTCCAGGGATTGAGCTCACCAAACAAGAGCAAGCAATACACAGTGTTCTTTATTTTTTTAACTATGTTACAAAATAAATATCAATTTGTATGTCTGATAATAGTCAGATGGGGCTAAATGTGGTGGGGTGGGGAGGTGACAGGCTAGAAACTGACCTTATCTCCAAGCCCTGAATTGTGTTTTTGCTACAGTTCAACAAGCTCTGTGCCTGTTAAAGAAGCAACAGAGGGGAGAGAATGTGTTTGGGAGTCTGTACAACAGTAGAAAGATTACAAGCACTGAGACATCAAAGTTCAAATCCTGGCTTGGCCAATTATTCGGTATGTAAACTTAGGCAAGTTATTGAGTCTTTCTAAACCTTAGTTTCCTCCTAAGTAAAGTGACGATTCATTTATTTACTTAACCAATGTGGGTGAGGGTTTACTGTGAATAGGAAGGTCTCAAGTGAAGTCACTTTTTCTTTGGGAAACTAAAGCACCTAGAGTCTCACTCCCAGGATACAAAGACAGATATGCACTGTGTGGACACAGTTTAAATCTTTCAGGGAGAATATTTATGTTAAGTGTGAAAACGGTTGCTATATGATCTTGGTTAAGTGATTCATACAATTTGTCCCATAGCCTTTTACTTTGGGTTTTCTACACTGGAAAGAGCATAGCATATTAGCTTAGAGAACGGACTTTTGAGTCCTTCTCACACAGCTTCAAGTGCCAATACCAGTATATTAAAATGAGCTGCCGTTACAGATCAACCTCGAATTTCAGTGGCTTTATACAATAGAAGTACCAGCTACTGGGCTAGGCCCTGGGGACACAGGAGTGAACAAAACACATATGGTCCCTAGTCGCCAATGGAATAATAATACCTATATCATAGCACTCAGTACAAAAATAAAAATAATAATAATTGTTACTAGTGACTGAGTGCTCTCCATGTGCCAGTTTGAAGCATTTAATGAAAATAATTCATTTAACCTCACAATAAACTTTTGTAATAGGTATTCTAATTATTCTCCTTTAGCAGATGAGAAAAGTGAAGCAGAGGGCAGTTCAGTTAACTTGCTCATGATCATGTAGCTAAAGAGCAGGAGGCCTAGGATCTGAACCCCAGCAATCAGTTCCAGAGTCTATTCCCTTAATCAGGCTGAAGGCATGGAATTGCTGTGCTCACACAGGTGCCAACACCTGCAAGGCGTTGCACGTAGATTGATGCTTTGCTATTGCCATCTTAAAATTCATAAATTTTTGAATAAGAGACCCCACATATACATTTTGCACTGGGCTTTACAAATTATGTAGCTCATTCCTTCCCATTTTATACTATCACAGCAAGAGAAAAATCAGGCATTTTTTCTTATTTTGGTACCGTTAATGTACAATTATTTGAACAACATTATGGTTACTAGACTCCCCCTATTATCAAGTCACCACCACATACCCCATTACAGTCACTGTCCATCAGGGTAGTAAAATGCTATACAATCATTACTTGTCTATTCTGTGTTATACTGCCTTTCCCATGTGCCCCCCCGATACATTATGTGTGCTAATCGAAATGCTCCTTTTTCCCCCTTATCCCTCCCTTCCCACCCATCCTCCCCAGTCCCTTTCCCTTTGGTAACTGTTAGTCCATCCTTGGGTTCTGTGAGTCTGCTGCTGTTTGTTCCTTCAGTTTTTTTCTTTGTTCTTATACTCCACATATGAGTGAAATCATTTGACACTTGTCTTTTTCCGCCTGGCTTATTTCACTGAGCATAATACCCTGTAGCTCCATCCATGTTGTTGCAAATGTCTGGATTTTTTTTTCTTATGGATGAACAATATTCCTTTCTGTATATGTACCACATCTTCTTTATCCATTCATCTACTGATAGACACTTAGGTTGCTTCCATTTCTTGGCTATTGTAAATAGTGCTGTGATAAACATAGGGGTGCATATGTCTTTTTCAAACTGGGCTGCTGCATTCTTAGGGTAAATTCCTAGGACTGGAATTCCTGGGTCAAATAGTATTTCTATTTTGAGTTTCTTGAGGAACCTCCATACTGCTTTCCACAATGGTTGAACTAATTTGCATTCCCATCAGCAGTGTAGGAGGCTTCCCCTTTCTCCACATCTTTGCCAACATTTGTTGTTGTTTGTGTTTTGGATGTTGACCATCCTTACTGGTGTGAGGTGATACATCATTGTGGTTTTAATTTGCATTTTTCTGATGATTAGCGATGTGGAGCATCTTTTCATGTGCCTGAATTTCTTCTTTGGAGAAGTGTCTGTTCAGATCCTCTGCCCATTTTTAAATTGGATTATTTGCCTTTTGTTCATTGAGGTGTGTGAGCTCTTTATATATTTCGGATGTCAACCCCTTATCGGATATGTCATTTATGAATATATTCTCCCATACTGTAGGATGTCTTTTTGTTCTACTGATGGTGTTCTTTTCTGTACATAAGCTTTTCAGCTTGATATAGTCCCACTTGTTCATTTTTATTTTTGTTTCCCTTGCCAGGGGAGACATGTTCATGAAGAAGTTGCTCATGTTTATGTCCAAGAGATTTTTGCCTATGTTTTTTTCTAAGAGTTTATGGTTTCATGACTTGCATTCAGGTCTTTGATCCATTTCGAATTTACTTTTGTGTATGGGGTTATATAGTGATCCAGTTTCATTCTCTTACATGTAGCTGTCCAGTTTTGCCAACACCAGCTGTTGAAGAGGCTGTCATTTCCCCATTGTATATCCATGGCTCCCTTATCATATATTAATTGACCATATATGTTTGGGTTAATATCTGGACTCTCTATTCTGTTCCACTGGTCTGTGGGTGTGTTCTTCTGCCAGTACCATATTGTCTTGATTACTGTGGCTTTGTAGTAGAGCTTGAAGTTGGGAAGTGAGATCCCCCCTGCTTTATTCTGAGAAGTTGGTTGGTAGAATTTCAATATTTTTAAATTTACTGAGGTTCTTTTTGTGGCTTAGTATGTGGTCTGTTCTGGAATATGTTCCATGTGCATTTGAGAAGAATGTGTATCCTGCTACTTTTGGGTATGTAGTTCTGTAGATGTTTGTTAGGTCCATCTGTTCTATTGTGTTGTTCAGTGCCTCTCTGTGCTTTCTTATTTTCTGTCTGGTTGATCTGTCCTTTGGAGTGAGTGGTGTGTTGAAGTCTCCTAAAATGAATTCGTTGCATTCTATTTCCTTCTATAATTCTGTTAGTATTTGTTTCACATACATCGGTGTTCCTGTGTTGGGTGTGTATATATTTATAATGGTTATATACACTTCTTGTACAGCCCCCTTTATCATTATGTAATGTCCTTCTTTATCTCTTGTTTCTTTCTTTATTTTGAGGTCTATTTTGTCTGATACAAGTACAGCAACATCTGATTTTTTTCTCCTATTCTTTGCATGAAATATCTTTTTCCATCCCTTCACTTTTAGTCTGTGTATGTCTTTGGGTTTGAGGCTAGTCTCTTGTAGGCAGCATTTAGATGGGTCTTGCTTTTTTATCCATTCTGTTACTCTGTGTCTTTTGATTGGTGCACTCTGTCCATTTACATTTAAGGTTATTATCAATATATATATACTTATTGCCATTTCAGGCTTTCGATTTGTGGTTACCAAAGGTTCAAGGGTAGCTTCTGTACCATCTAACCATCTAACTTAATTCTCTTATTAAGCTATTATAAACACAGTCTGATGATTCTTTATTTCTCTCCCTCCTTATTCTTCCTCCTCTACTCTTTATATGTTAGATGTTTTATTCTGTATCTTTTGTGTTTCCCTTGACTGATTTTGTGGATAGTTGATTTTATTTCACCTTAGGTAGTATTTGGTTGGTCTACTTTCTTTGCTGCGATTTTATTTTCTCTGGTGACATCTATTTAGCCTTAGGAGTACTTCCCTTTAGAGCAGTCCCTTTAAAATATCCTGTAGAGGTGGTTTGTGGGATGCAAATTCCTACAAATTTTGCTTATCTGGAAATTGTTTAACCCCTCCTTCAAATTTAAATGATAATCGTGCTGGATACAGTAATCTTGGTTCAAGGCCTTCTGTTTCATTCCATTAAATATAGGCCATTCTTTTCTGGCCTGTAAGGTTTCTGTTGAGAGGTCTGATGATAGGCTGATAGGTTTTCCTTTGTAGGTGATCTGTTTTCTCTCTCTGGCTGCATTTTTTCTAATATAGAACTTTATTGTAAGCTACAGTAACCTAAACAATATAGCATTGGAACAGGAATAAAGTGGCTCTTTGGACTAGAACAGAAATTCCACGTATATATGGAAATTTAGTATATGCTAAAGATGGCATTTCAAATCAGTGGATACATTATTTAATAAATTCTGTTAGGTCAACTGGATATACACTGTGAAAAAACATATATCTTTTTATCATGCTAGTTACAAAATAAATTCCAACTGGATTAAATAAAGAAATTCCTAAAGATAAGATTAAAATGCATAAAAGTATTCAAAACAAATAAATGAAAAATCATGCACGGCCTTGAAACGTTCAAGGTTAACTTCCTCACTATCTAAGAGTCTAACTTAACTCAATATGCTATTACAAACACAGTCTAAAGGTTCTTTTTATTTTTTCCTCTTCCTTTATCTTCCTCCACCATTCTTTATATATTTGGTATCATATTCTGTACTCTTTGTCTATCCCTTGATTGACTTCGGGGATAGTTAATTTAATTTTGCATTTTCTTAGTAATTAGCTGTTCTATTTTCTTTACTGTGGTTTTATTACCTCTGGTGACAGCTATTAAACCATAGGAACAGTTCCATCTATAGCAATCCCTCCAAAATACACTGTAGAGATGGCTTGTGGGAGGCAAATTCTCTCAGCTTTTGCTTATCTGGGAATTGTTTAATCCCTCCTTCAAATTTAAATGATAATGTTGCCAGATAAAGTAATCTTGGTTCAAAGGCCCTTCTGCTTCATTGCATTAAATACATCATGCCACTCTCTTCTGGCCTGTAAGGTTTCTGCTGAGAAGTCTGATGATAGCCTGATGGGCTTTCCTTTGTATGTGATCTTATTTATCTCTCTGGATGCTTTTAATAGTCTGTCCTTTTCCTTGATCTTTGCCATTTTAATTACTATATGTCTTGATGTTTTCTTCCTTGGGTCCCTTGTGTTGGGACATCTGTGCACTTCCATGGCCTGAGAGACTATGTCCTTCCCCAGATTGGGGAATTTTTCAGCAATCATCTCCTTAAAGACACTTTTCATCCCTTTTTCTCTCTCTTCTTCTTCTGGTACCCCTATAATGCGAATATCGTTCCGTTTGGATTGGTCACACAGTTCTCTCAATATTCTTTCATTCTTAGAGATCCATTTTCTCTCTGTGCCTCAGCTTCTTTGTATTCCTCTTCTCTAGTTTCTATTTCATTTATTGTCTCCTCCACTGTATCCAATCTGCTTTTAATACCATCCAGTGTGTTCTTCAATGACTGGATCTCCAACCATAATTCATTCCTGAGTTCTTGAATATCTTTCCATACCTCCATGAGCATGTTAATGATTTTTATTTTGAAATCCCTTTCAGGGAGATTCACGACGTCAATATCATTTAAATCTTTCTCAGGAGATGTATTTATAATTTTACTCTGGACCAGGTCCCTTTGGCGTTTCATATTTGGGTATGGCGCCCTCTAGTGCCCATAAGCTCTACTCTCCGGAGCTGCTCAGCCCCTGGAGCAATGTCCGGGATTGCAGGGGAGTGGTATTGGTGCCTGGGGGGAGGAAAGAGCTGTTTCCTGCTACCCATCTGCTATGCCTGTCTCCACTGCCTGAACCAGTGGGCTGAGCACACAGGTATAAGCCTCTGTGCTTTGCGTTTTTAGTTGCTGTACACAGATCTTCCCTCTGGCTGGCCTAATGCCAGGGTAGGGTTTCCTGGTTTGCAAGCCCGGTGGGGCTGGTCAGGAGAAAGGCGCAGTAGTTTTCCTGTCACAACAGGGGTTATTGGACCTGTGTAGGCAGCCTGGGAGCTGGAGCACCTGAAGATCGTGAAAGCTCCCAATCTTCTGGGCAAGAGTGCACCTGGACAATTTTGTCTACCTGTCCTTTCTCCTGAGCAGTAAGCTCTGTGCAATCCTTGCCCCTTTAGCAGCCCTCTTGCTAAGGGCTTCTTTGTTAGGAAGTCTCTCAGACTGCCCGCTTTTCTTTTGTCCCAGAGCAGCTGGATATGGATCCCTGCTTTCCACAAGCAGCTGGAATCTTAGTCTGTCCAGGAATTCTGCCTGTCTTAGCTTTCCAACCCCTTAATTATGCCAGTATCATGCAAGCACCATGAAATGTAGGTTTGTTCTCCCAGAGCAGATCTCCAGAGTTAGGTATTCAGCAGTCCCAGATCTCCACTCCCTCTCTGCTCCGTTCCTCTTCCTCCTGCCGGTGAGCTGGGGTGGGGGAAGGGCTTGGATCCTGCAGGACCACAGCTTTCGTACGTTACCCTTTTCCGTGAGGTCGGCTCTTGTCTCCAGGTGTACGGAGTTTGTTGCAGTCCTCTTTCCTATTGCTCTTTCAAGAGTAGTTGTATTAGTTATATTTTCATATTGTATGTGGTTTCAGAAGGAAGCCTCTATCTCACCTCCCACACCACCATCTTTAATCCTCTCCTCTCTGGCTGCCTTTAATACCCTGTCCTTGTCTTTGATCTTTGCCATTTTAATTATTATATCTCTTGGTGTTGCCCTCCTTGGGTCCCTTGTGTTGGGAGATCTGTGGGCTTCCATGGTCTGAGAGACTATTTCCTTCCCCAGCTTGTGGAAGTTTTCAACAATTATTTCTACAAAGACACTTTCTATCCCTTTTTCTCTCTTCTTCTTCTTCTGGTACCCCTATTATGTGAATATTGTTCCATTTGGATTGGTCACACAGTTCTCTTAATATTCTTTCATTCCTAGAGATCCTTTCATCTCTCTCTGCCTCAGCTTCTCTGTATTCCTATTCTCTGATTTCTATTCCATTAACAGTCTCTTGCACCTCATCCAGTCTGCACTTAAGACCTTCTATTGATTGTTTCATTTCGGTTATCTCCTTCTGGACTTCATCCCTTAGCTCTTGCATATTTCTCTGCAGGTCCATCACATGATTATGACTTTTATTTTTAATTCTTTTTCAGGAAGATGGGTTATATCTACTCCCCAGGCCCTGTCTCTGGTGTTGTCTGAGTGATTTTTGAGTGGACCAGATTCTTCTGCCTTTTCATAGCAATAGAAGTGGTCGCAGGCAGGTGGCTGGTGTGTCAGCTGAGAGAACAATGTCCCTTCCTGCTTGCTGGTTGCTTGCCCTTCTCTTCTGCCTGTGTCGGTTACCCCCACACAGGGAGCAGTCTCTGGGATAATCTCCTGAGCTGCCATGGGTGTGGCAGCACTTGGAATAGCCTAGGACACTGCAGGGGGTTACAGAAGTGCCAGGTGTGTTCTCCTGTGAGAACGGCACCCCTTCGTGCCTTTGGGACCTTGCTCCAGCTGCCACTCCTTGTGCCGTTTAACTGTACACTCGGAGCAGTCTCTGGGATAAACTCCTGAGCTGCAGTGGGTGGGGCAGACCTCGGAATAGCCTAGAGGCCTGCAGGGGGTTGCAGGCGTGCCGGGTGTGTTCTCCTGGGAGAATAGCACCCCTTGGTGCCTTTCAGACCTTGCTCCTGCTTCCACTGCCTGTGCTGGGCTGGTTACCTGGACACCGGGAGCAGTGTCTGGGTTAATCTCCTGAGCTGCTGTGTACGGGGCAGTCCTTGGGATAGCCTAGAGCACTGTGGGTTGTCAAAGCCATGCCATGTGTGTTCTCCTGCGAGAACAGCGCCCCTTTGTGCCTTCCAAACCTTGCTCCCGGTTCGTCTGTGTGTGCTGGGCAACTGCATGCCAGCGGCACCCTCTGTGTCTCTCTTGGTTAGCTGCACTCTGGGAGAACACTTTGTGTGGTTGCTGTGGGCGGGTCTGTTCTCCTGCTGCTCTGCAGCTGTAGGGGGTCAGCCAGTTTGCTTGCAACGACGGCTGGGGGGGATGAATGGCAGGCTGCTTATCGCCGTGAGGGGCTTTGTGGGTGCATTACCCCCCAGGGAGTAAGGGCGCCAGAACTTCCTTAAGATTTCCAGCCTGGATTAAAGATGGCAGTGTGAAGGTGAGACAGAGGCTTCCTCCAAAAACTGCATATGATATGAAAATAGAATTAACACAACTAATCCCCAAAGAGCAACATGAAGGAGGACTGTGCTAAACTGCATACTCCTGGAGAAAAGAATAAACCTCACAGAACAGGGTAACTTACCAAAGCTGTGGCCCGGTGGGACCCAAGCCTTTCTCCCACCCCAGCTCATCAGTGGGAGGAAGAGAAATGGAGCAGGGAGGGAGCAGAGGCCTGCGACTGCTGAATACCTAACTCCGGAGATCTGATCTGGGAGCATAAACTTACATTTCTTGGTGTCTTCATTGTACTCTCGGGATTAGGGGGTTGGAAAATTAAGACAGGAAGAATACCTGGAGAGACTGAGATTCCAGCCACTTGTGGAAAGCACGGATCCATATGTGGCTGCTCTGGGACAAAAGAAAGGTGGGCATTCTGAGAGATTCCTAAGAGAAAGAGGGCTGCTAAAGGGGCAAGGATTGTACAGAGCTTACTGCTCAGTAGAAAGGAGAGGTAAACAAAATTGTCTGGGTGCACTCTGCCCAGCAGGTTGGGAACGTTCACGATCTTCAGGAGCTCCAGGTCTCTGGCTGGCTACAGAGCTCCAAGGACCCCCTCCATGATATGCAGCCTACTGAGCCTTTCTCCCGGCCAGCACTACCTAGCTCGCAAATCGGCAAACCCAACCCTGGTGTTAGGCCAGTCAGAGGGAAGCCCCATCTACAGCAACTACCTGTGTGCTCAGCCCACTGGTTCTGGCTGTGGAGACAGGCATAGCATCCGAAAGCAGGAAACAGCTCTTTCCTCCCCCTCAGGCACCAATACCACTTGCCTGAGACCCCTGACATTGCTTCAGGGGCTCAGCAGCTCCAGAGAGTAGAGCTTATGGGCACTAGAGGGCGCCATATACAAATATGAACGCCAAAGGAACCTGGTTCAAAGTAAAATTATGAATACAACCCCTGAGAAAAATTCAAATGAAATTGACCTCATGAATATGCCTGAAAGGGATTTCAAAATAAAAATCATTAACATGTTCATGGAGGTACAGCAAAATATTCAAGAACTCAGGGATGAATTACGGAACACAGTATCAGAAATGAAACATACAATGTAAAGTTTTAAAAGCAGATTAGATATGCTGGAGATGTTAAATGAAATAGAAATTAGAGAAGAGTTATACAAAGAAGCTGAGGCACAGAGAGAAAAAAGGATCTCTAAGAATGAAATAATATTGAGAGAACTATGTGGCCAATCCAAATGGAATGATACTCACATTACAGGGGTTCCAGAAGAAGAAGAGAGGAAAAGGGATAGAGAGTGTCTTTGAGGAGTTAATTGCTGAAAACTTCCCCAATCTGGGGGAGGAGATAGTCTCTCAGGCCATGGAGGTACACAGATCTCCCAACATAAAGGACCCAAGGAAGACAACAGCAAGACATAGAGTAATTAAAATGGCAGAGATCAAGGATAAGGACAGACTATTAGAAGCATCCAGAGAGAGAAATAAGATCACATACAAAGGAAAGCCCATTAGGCTATAATCAGACTTCTCAGCAGAAACCTTATAGGCCAGAAGGGAGTGGCATGATGTATTTGATGCAATGAAGCAGAAGTGCCTGGAATCAGGAGTACCTACCCAGCAAGGTTATCATTTAAATTTGAAAGGAGGGATTTAAAAATTTCCATATAAGCAAAAGCTGATAGAATTTACCTCCACAAACCATCTCTACAGTGTATTTTGGAGGGACTGGTAGATGGAAGTGTTCTTAAGGTTTAATAGCTGGCACCAGAGGTAATAAAACCACAGGAAACAAAGTAAAACAATTAATTACTAAGGAAATGCAAAATTAATTCAATTATCGTCAAAGTCAATCAAGGGATAGATAAAGAGTACAGAATATGATACATGAAATATAAAGAACGGAGGAGGAAGAAAAAGGAGGAGAAGAAAAGAATCTTTACTCTCTGTAATAGCATATTAAGTGAGTTAAGTTAGACTCTTAAGATAGTAAGGAAGTTAACCTTGAAACTTTGGTAACCACAAATCTAAAGCTTGCAATGCCTATAAGTACATACCTATTGATAATCACCCTAAATGTAAATGGTTTGAATGCACCAATCAAAGGACATAGAGTCACTGAGTGCATAAAAAAGCAAGACCCATCTATATGCTGCCTACAAGAGACTCACTTTAAACCCCAAGACATACACAGACTAAAATGAAGGGATGGAAAAAGATATTTCATGCAACTAACAGTGAGAAAAAAGCAGGAGTTGCAGTACTTGTATCAGACAAAATAAACTTCAAAACAAAGAAAGTCACAAGAGACAAAGAAGGACATTACATAATGATGTAGGGGGTCAATCCAACAAGAAGATTTAACCATTATAAATATCTGTGCACCCAACACAGGATCACCTACATATGTGAAACAAACACTAAGAGAATTAAAAGGGGAAATAGAATGCAATGCACTCATTCTAGGAGACTTAAATACTCCACTCACTCCAAAGGACATATCAACCAGACAGAAAATAAGTAAGGAGACAGAAGCACTGAACAACACATTAGACAGATGGACCTAACAGACATCTACAGAACTCTACACCCAAAAGCAGCAAAATACACATTCTTCTCAAGTGCACATAGAACATTTTCAAGAATAGGTCATATCCTTGGCCACAAAAAGAGCCTCAGTAAATTCAAAAAGATTGAAATTGTACCAACCTTTCTCAGACTACAAAGGTATGAAATGAGAAATAAATTATGCAAAGAAAATGAAAAATCCCACAAACACATGAAGGCTTCACAGCATGCTCCTAAATAACCAATGGATCAATGACCAAATAAAAACAGAGATCAAGCAATATATGGAGACAAATGACAACAGTAATTCAACACCGCAAAATCTATGGGATGCAGCAAAGACCATGCTAAGAGGAAAGTGCATTGCAAAGAGGCCCACCTCAGGAAAGAAAAACAATCCCATATGAACAGTCTAAACTCACAATTAATGACCTAGAAAAAGAAGAACAAATGAGGCCCAAAGTCAGTGGAAGGAGGGACATAATAAAGATTAGTGCAGAAATAAATAAAATCAAGAAGAATAAAACAATAGAAACAATTAGTGAGAGCAAGAGGTGGTTCTTTCAGAAAATAACCAAAATAGATAAACCCCTAGCCAGACTTATCAAGAAAAAGAGTTTACACACATAAACAGAATCAGAAATGAGAAAGGAAAAATCACTACGGACACCATAGAAATACAAAGAATTATTAGAGAAAACTATGAAAAATCATATGCTAACAAACAGGATAACCTAGAAGAAATGGACAGATTTCTAGAAAAATATAACCTTTCAAGGCTGACCCAGTAAGAAACAGAAAATCTGAACCGACCAATTACCAGCAATGAAATTGAATTGGTAATCAAAAAACTACCTAAGAAAAAAATCCCTGGACCAGATTGCTTTACCGCTGATATTTTATCAAACATTTAATGAAGACGTAATACCCATCCTCCTTAAAGTTTTCCAAAGAGTAGAAGAAGGGGGAATACTTCCAAACTCATTCTATGAGGCCAGCATCACTCTAATACCAAAACCAGGCAAAGACACCCCCAAAAAAGAAAATTACAGACCAATATCCCTGATTAACATAGATGCAAAAATACTCAACAAAATATTAGCAAACCGAATTAAAAAATACATCAAAAAGATCATCCATCATGATCAAGTAGGATTTATTCTAGGGATGCAAGGATGGTACAACATTAGAAAATCCATCAACATCATCCACCACATCAACAAAAAGAAGAACAAAAACCACATGATCATCTCCAAAGATACTGAAAGTTATCTGACAAAATTCAACATCTGTTCATGATAAAAACTCTCAACAAAATGGGTATAAAGGGCAAGTACCTCAATAGAATATAGGCCATATATGACAAACCGAAAGCCAAAATTATACTTAACAGTGAGAAGTTGAAAGCTTTTCCCTTAAGATCGGGAAGAAGACAAGGATGCTCACTCTCCTCACTTCTATTCAACATAGTACTGGAGATACAGCCACGGCAATCAGACAACACAAAGAAATAAAAGGCATCCAGATTGGCAAGGCAGAATTCAGACTTTCCCTGTTTGCAGATGACATGATATTGCACATAAAAAACGCTAAAGAATCCACTCCAAAAACTACTAGATCTAATATCTGAATACACCAAAGTTGCAGGATACAAAATTAATACACAGAAATTTGTGACATTCCTATATACTAAGAAAGAACTAGCAGAAAGAGAAATCAGGAAAACAATTCCATTCAAAATTGCATCAAAAAGAATAAAATACCTAGGAATAAACCTAACCAAGGAAGTGAAAGGCCTATACTCTGTAAACTACAAGACACTCAGGAGAGAAATTAAGGAAGATACCAATAAATGGAAACACATCCCGTGCTCATGGAGAAGAAGAATTAATATTGTCAAAATGGCCATCCTGCCTAAAGCAATCCACAGATTTAATGCAATTCCTATCAAAATACCAACAGCATTCTTCAATGAACTGGGGTAAATCATTCTAAAATTCATACGGAACCACAAAAGACCCCAAATAGCCAAAGTAATCCTGGGAAGGAAGAATAAAGCTGGGAGGTATTATGCTCCCCAACTTCAAGCTCTACTACAAAGCCACAGTAATCAAGGCAATTTGGTACTGGCACAAGGACAGACCCATAGACCAATGGAACAGACTAGAGAGCCCTGATATAAACCCAACCATATATGGTTATTTAATATATGATAAACGAGCGATGGACATACAATGGAGAAATGACAGCCTCTTCAACAGCTGGTGTTGGCAAAACTGGAAAGCTACATGCAAGAGAATGAAACTGGATTATTGTTTAATCCCATACACAAAAGTAAACTCAAAATGGATCAAAGACCTGAATGTAAGTCATGAAACCATAAAACTTTTAGATGACAAATAGGCAAAAATCTTCAGAGTATAAGCATGAGCAACTTCTTCCTGAACACATCTTCTCGAGCAAGGGAAACAAAAGCAAAAATGAACACATGGGAGTACATCAAACAAAAGCTTCTGTATGGCAAAGGACACCATCAGCAGAAGAAAAAGGCATCCTACAGTATGGGAGAATATATTTGTAAATGACATATCTGCCAAGGGGTTAACATCCAAAATATATAAAGAACTCACACATCTCAACACCCAAAAAGCAAATAACCCAATTAAAAAATGGGCCAAGAATATGAAGAGACAGTTCTCCAAAGAAGAAATTCAGATGGCCAACAGGCACATGAAAGGATGCTCCATATCACTAATAATCAGGGAAATGCAAATTAAAGCCACAGTGAGATATCACCTCACACCAGTAAGGACGGCCAGCATTCAAAAGACTAAGAACAACAAATGCTGGTGAGGATGCAGAGAAAGGGGAACCCTCCTACACTGCTGGTGGGAATGTAAGCTAGTTCAACCATTGTGGAAAGCAATATGGAGGTTCCTCAAAAACTAAAAATAGAAATATACTTTGACCCGGGAATCCCACTCCTTGGAATTTACCCAAAGAATACGTCTCTGATTCAAAAAGACAAAAGCATCCCTATGTTTACTGCAGCCCTATTTTCAATAGCCAAGATATGGAAGCAACCTACATGTCCATCAGTAGATGAAAGGATAAAGAAGATGTGGTACATATACACAATGGAATATTATTCAGCCATAAGAAGAAAACAAATCCTACCACTTGCAACAACATGGATGGAGCTGGAGGATATTATGCTCAGTGAAATAAGACAGGCGGAGAAAGACAAGTGCCAAATGATTTCCCTCATTTGTGGAGTATAACAATGCAGCAAAACTGAAGGAACAAAATAGCAGCAGACTCACAGACTCCAAGAACGGACTAGGGGTTACCAAAGGGAAGGGTGTGGGAAGGTGGGTGGGGAGGGAAGGAGAAGGGGATTGAGGGCTTTTATGGTATGGGTGGTCCCGGAGAAAACAGTGTAGCACAGGGAAAGCAAACACTGAGTTTGTGGTATCTTACTACACTCATGGACAGTGACTGCATTGGGGTATGGGTGTGGTCTTGATAATATGGGTAAAAGAAGTCACCACATTGTTTTTTTCATTTGAAACCTTCATAAGAGTGTATATCAATAATACCTTAATAAAAAATTAAAAAAAAAAAGATTCCCAGCCTGCTGGGCTGAGTGTGCTGGGATGATTTTGTCCAGCTGTTAAGCCCTTGTCCCTTTAAGACTTTAAAAAAGCACCCCGTTTTCTTTTGTCCCAGGGCAACCGGCTGTGTGGTCCTGGTCGCAGTCTCTGTCTTGGGTTTTACTTTTCCATTTCTCTAATATCCAGTACACCATGCAGTGTGTGTCTGTGTTCCCGGTGCAGATTACTAGGGCTGGTTATTTAGCAATCCTGTGCTTCCACTCCCTCCCCACCCTGATTCTTTTCCTCCCACTGGTGAGCTGGGGTGGGGGAGTGCTCAGGTCCTGCCAGATCACAGCTTTGTATCTTACCCTTTTCGTGAGGTGCTGAGTTCTCGCAGATGTAGATGTAGCCTGGCTGTTGTACTGCATCTTCTGGTCTCTCTTTTAGGAGTAGTTGTGTTTGTTGTATTTTCAAAAATATATGTGGTTTTGGGAGGAGATTTCCACCGCCCTGCTCATGCCACCATCCTGAGCGCCTCCTCTACCTTCACTCTTTCACTTCTTATTTTGAAATAATTTCAGACTAACAAAAGCATTTCAATAATCATACACAAAGTTCTCAAATATCCTTTACCAAGAGTCCCTATATTAATATTTTATTACATTTGCTCCACGCATCTATCCATCCACCCATCTACTCATCCATCCGTTCATATTATTGTTTTTTGCTGAGTTGTGTGAGTTGTACACGATACCTGATAATCCCTAAATCCTAATTGCGTATTGCCTAAAAACAAGAAAATTCTCTTACACAATTAATAGTACAGTGATCAAAATCAGGAAGTATACATAGATACAATGCTATTTAATATCAAGTCCTTACTCAGATTCAATAGATTATCCCAGTAATGCCCTTCATAGTAGAGGAAAATGTGTTTTTCCTGGTCCAGGATCATGTGTTGCATTTAGCTGCCATGTCTTTTTATTGTTGTTAACTGACTTTATTTTTCAGAACAGTTTTAGGTTTACATAAAAATGATTGGAGCATGTGCAGAGTCCCATAGAGCTCACTTTTCCTTCCTCCCCTCCTCAGTATAGCCTATTGTTAATATCTTGCATTGGTGTGGTACATTTATTACAACTGATGAGCCAGTATTGACACACTATTATTATTAAAATCTATCTTTTACCTTAGGGTTTACTCTTTATGTTGTACATTCTACTGGTTTTGACACATGTACAATGTGTATTCACCACTACAGTACCATATAGAGTTTCACTCCCTAATAATCCTCTGTGCGCCACTTTCATCCTCTCATCTACATACAGTGTGTCTGTAGCCTCTTCAGTCTGGCTTATATTTAGCAATGTGCATTAAAGGTTTGTCCACATCTTTTCATGATTTCTTTTTTTCATGGCTCTTTTCTCCTTTAATCTGGATCAGTTTCTCAGCCTTCCTTTGCCTTTCATGACCCAAACATTTTTGAAGACTGTAAATCAATGATTTCATAAAATGTCGCTATCTTCACTTTTTTTTTGTTTAAGGGAAAGCCCTACATTTAGGTCTTTGTTTTTTAGGAATTTAAGATGTCTTTGAAATTGTGCTAATATTTTTATTAGAATTATTTTATTACAATGGTTAGTGTTCTAGTTTATAAACTTGCATTGGTTTTAAGTGATTTGCTTTATTTCTATTTTCCCATGACTATTATTTTTAGTGTGCAGTTTTGCAGAAGGCAAATTTTTCTGTAAAAAGGATCAAAGGGAAAGTAGAAAACTGAAACTGGGAGACAGAGAGAAAAATAATATTTGTTTTATCAGAGTCCCTGAGGAGGAAAACAGAATAATGAAAAAGAGCTAATATTTGAAACTATAATTCAAGGAAACTTTCCAGGAATACAAAAGAGCTGAATCCATATATTGAAAGGGCTCATGTGTACCTTAAAAAAAATGAACCAAAACCAACTCTCAGATATACCCTAGAATGATTAGATACAAAGATAAAGTTCTCAAAATCTCCAGATATAACTATCAGATATGAAAAGGCAGAAGAAATAGATTACCATCAGACTTTTCAAAACCAATATATGAAGTAAGAGAGCAACTGGGGAGCATTTTTAAAGTACCCAGTCAAAATGTGAATCAAGGGTTTTATATTTAGCCAAGCTGTCCAAATAGCAAAGCTATTGAAAAAGTTTAATTATATAAAAATGTAGATAATTCTGCATCAATAAGTCCTTCTTAATCAATTTACTAGAGAGTGAACTTCATCCAACCAAGCGATGACTTGGGGAAATACCTTCCAAACAAGAAACTTTAAGTCATGAGACTACTTTGCTGATCTCTAGGTAAATATATTGGAAAATCTATAAATATATATTGCTGAAATTGACTCCCTTAGAGTTACAAAACTTGGCCAATTTCCACAGGAGATTATGGAGACAGTTATTAAGAAACCACCCAAGAAAATTGCACAAAGGCGAGATGGTTCCACAGGTGAATTCTATCAAATCTTCAAAGACCAGATGGTTCTAATACTTTATAAATTATTCCAGAGCATTAAAAATGAAGGAAAACTTACAAATTATTCATATGAAGCAGGCATAACAGTGATATCTAAACCAGATAAAGATGGCACAAAGAAAAATACCTACAGATTTATGTCACTCAAAAATATCAATGGAAAAATTCTAAACAAATTACTGGCAAACAGAATCTAACACCACACTAAGAAAATAATACAGCAAGGCCAAGCAAGTGGGATGTATTCCAGGAATGCAAATTTGGTTCAATGTTAGAATTCCATTAATACTGCATATCATATTAATAAATACAAGGAAAAAAACCCATAATTATCTCTATCAATGCCAAAAAAGCATTTGACGAAAGCCACCATCCATTCATTATCAAAATACTCAAGAAAATGGGAATTGAGGGGTACTTTCTTATATTATTTGGCCTGTTTCTTTAGCCAGTATCTTCTTTAATGGGGAGATAGTAGAGATGTTTCTACTAAGAGCAGCAACAAAGCCAGGAGGCCCATTATCTCCACTACAACTCAGCATATTACTAGAGGCATTAGTCCATGCCATTAGACAAGAGACATCAATTGGAGGTATATTCTTTAAATTCAGTTCAACCTGACTCTAAGCTGTGATCTCATCTGGTCAGAATAAAATTCAATATTCTATTAATGTATTACTGTAACTCTATTGCCCACTTTATTTAGTATGCTTGTGACTTGATTTGTTCCTATTCAGATTCCTCAGAGAATAATAAACCATCTGAGTTCCTCCTAGTGAGTTCACATCGTGGTATATATGTCAAGTGGTAGGGAAAATGGGGAATTGACTGATCTCTCAGACAACTTTCAAGCCATCTTCCTGTTTTCAGCTCCACACCTCACTCTGACTATTGCCTTCAAAACAGGAGGAGTCTCTCCATAGATTTGCAGAATGGTTCGGTGCTCAGCTCGTTCACAACCTTTCCTGTACACAGTAAAAGTTGCATCTTTCTCTACTGTGCTAAATCAGTTACACTCTGATATTCACTTTCCAGAGTCCAAAAATTTGTTGAGATATTGTCTGCTACCACTTCCTTTCCTATTCTCCTTATTTCTATAAGCATATGGATTTTTATTCCTTCACTAATATTATATTACATTTATTTTAATGGAGACTAAGGAGGGAGAAAAGATAAAAATATGCAGTCACTTTTAATAGATGATGATTATTATCATAGTAAAAGTGGTAGATGTTGAGAAAATAATTCCCTTTTTCATCCAAGAAATGTAAGGCATGAGAATATTCTTGTTATGGGTATGTGGTTAGAAAAAAACAACCATCATTCCTGTTTAAAAAATGACTAGAACATTAAGGTGATTTCCTCAAGGCCAAATTGATCTGCAAGTTTTTGTCTAAGTACAGAGTTTCTTTCTATCACTAAATGTACTGGGAAAACCCCACATAATTTTCTGTGGAAATTATATCATTTTTGAATTTTACATAATTCAATTATGTGACTCACTTTCTATTACAGATCAAGTAAGTATAGTCCCACTGGGATCACTGCTGGTAGGTCATTTGCTATTGTGTGCTATAACAGAACATTTTGAGAATATATATAGGCCCTGAACTTTGTAAAAGGAAATCACTTGTCACTTATACATCACCTCCATCCAATCTAAGCACTTGACCATTTCTTTTTTATTTAATTTTTGAAATTGAGGTATAATTAACATACAACTTCAAAAATATTTTTGTTGTGCAATTGACTATTTCTTACTTTTCATCAAAGTCCTATCATTGTGATCCTCCCACCTGAATATGCTCATTATAGTCTTCTCAGCTTCACCACTCCCCTCTCTCTTCTCTATTCCCAGGGCATAAGAAATGTCTTTCAGTTCCATGAAATTCCAAGTTCCTGCTCATCTCTGAGACCTTGCATCTACCTGAAATTCCTCCTCATTTACTTTCTTCCCACACCCCAGATAAGGATGTTATTTCCCCTGGGATTTTTTCCTCGTATCATCACACAAGGAGAGTAAAGTGTTCCTACTGTGTGCTTTCATAGCTTTCTATATTTTTCCCACTATAGTGTTTATCATGTATTGTGACAACTACTGCTTTGCCTGTAGCTCTCTATAAAATATAAGCTCCAGACAGTAAAAATCAGGTCCATTTACTCACCATATTATTGTAATAGCTACTTTGTATGCATAAGCTTTGTAAAATGGTCCTTATTATCTCTATCACAGATACTTTCTGCTAATCAAGGGGTCATTCATTTATTCATTAAACTACCGGCAGTCCTTACATCGCACAGTCCCATCGTGCACAAATTTCAGTTACTGGAGTTTAATTAACACCAGTCCCCCAACAACTTGGCTCAGGTTTCACTTGCTGCAGTATGTGACCTGTGAGTGATCACATGGACTGCACATTGTGCTCATGCTGTCTTTACTCCAAATCAGAACACTAAGTAAATAACAGACGCACATCATGACCGGTGACCAATCACATCCCTTCTTTCAATGTTTTCAGAGACTTTTCAGATTAGTCATGGTGTGCTTCTTACTCAGTTCCCGTCCAGGCTGCAAAGTGGGTAGCTGTATTGACTCCTGTCTCCCAGTGGTGAATCCATGTGATATTTTACAAAAAATGGATACTTGAAAGAGAAAATTGGACAACAAAGATAAAAGTGCAACAAAGAAAGAAAAGTGATAACACAGGAAGTGGAATTTGAACTGTGTCATCATGGAGTTATCAGAAAGAACTCCCCATGGGAATGTTGACACTACTGCCGTCGAGAAACTCTAGATGTGCAGCCACGGCTCGTTAGCAAAGGGAATCCTTCTACACAAGGGAGAAAAGTGATTGTGACCAAAAGGATGACGCTATCCCAGAGGAACTGACACTGGCAAGAAACTTCATGTAAAAGGAGCTCTCAGAGATATTTCACTACATTAAAAGTTCAAAGGATAAAATGCTGAAAGCAGATCCAAACTTAGAAAGGAATATGACAATTTGCCAAGGCATAGACGAGATACCCACTCCAGCTGAAAAGTTATATAATGAGAAGGCAAGCATTGTTCATCCCATTCTTGATGCATTTTTTGCAAAGGTAACACTTTTTTCATGCTTCTAATGTTTAAAAATTACAGTATACTAAATAAATATTAGTTTTACTATATTTTGACATTGCTATGCACTTATAAGTGACATTAGTGTTTTTAATATTTTGACAAATAATTTTAATGGTCATGAAACAATGATAACTTTTTCCAGTGGTTATTTAGCATGTTTTGCCTGGTTCTAGCACAGTCATTCTATGATCCCACACTACTGTGCACAGCAAGGACTGCTCGTAATTTATTGAAGGCCAACTAAATGCCTAGCACTGTTCTTGGTCCTGGGTTACAGCGGTGAATAAAACAGACAAAGCCTCTGCCATTTACCTTATTCCAGTGAGAGCAAAAGATAATAAACAAACAAGAAAAAAGCAACATACATATTAATATATAAGAATTAAAAGAACATAATAAATAGAGACAAAAGGAAATCATGTGGACTTGTATTCACTGATTTGGGGAAGTAATACATATTTAGAATGTTCCTACTGAAGCATTTAGAACAATTATGTACTGAAGGTAGATGAAATATAAAATATAAATGGTGAGAGTGTGGAATGTGACAAGTAGGGGATCGTCAATGAAAGCCATCTAAAGCCCCATAATGGTGGTGTTAGTTGGTGAAATCATTATATCTTGTGTGGCTGGTACACAGAAATGTGGGCATAAACACTTGATTTTTGTCAACACATCAAGAATGATTCAGTCCTCTGGAGATCTTGAGAAAGAACAAAATATATTCAGATGCCACTGAGTTTAACTTACGAGTTTAACAGAAAGTGACCAGACTTTCATGCCCTCTGGATAGTTAATTTTTCCTTTTTTTTTATTAAGGTATCATTGATATACACGCTTACGAAGGTTTCACATGAAAAATAATGTGGTTACTACATTCATCCATATTATCAAGCCCCCCACAAACCGCATTGTAGTCACTGTCCATCAGTGTAGTAAGATACCACAGAGTCACTGTTTACCTTCTCTGTGCTACACTATCTTCTCCGTGACCCACCCATACCATGTGTACTAATCATAATATTCCTCAATCCCCTTCTTCCTCCCTACCCACCCGCCCTCCACCAACCCTCCCCTTTGGTACCCACTAGTCCCTTCTTGGAGACTGTGAGTCTGTTGCTGTTTTATTCCTTCAGTTTTGCTTTGCTGTTATACTCCACAAAAGAGGGAGATCATTTGGTACTTGTAGTTCTCCACCTGGCTTATTTCAATGAGCATAATACATCCATGTTCATCCATGTTGCTAGAAACGGTAGGATTTGTTTTCTTCCTATGGCTGAATAGTATTTCATTGTCTATATGTACCCCCTCTTCTTTATCCATTCATCTACTGATGGACATTTAGGGTGCTTCCATATCTTGGCTATTGTAAATAGTGCTGCAAGAAACATAGGGGTGCATATGTCTTTTTGAATCTGAGAACTTGTTTTTGTTGGGTAAATTCCTAGGAGTGGAATTCCTGAGTCAAATGCTATTCCTATTTTTACTTTTTTGAGGAACCTCCATACTGCTTTCCACAATGGTTGAACTAATTTACAGTCCCAAGAGCAGAGCAGGAGGGTTCCCCTTTCTCTGCATCCTCACCAGAATTTGTTGTTTCTAGTCTTTTCAAAGTCAGCCATCTTAACTGGTGTGAGGTGCTATTTCACTGTGGTTTTAATTTGCATTTCCCTGATAATTAGCAATGTGGAGCATCTTTACATGTGCCTGTTGGCCATCTGAATTTCTTCTTTGGAGAACTGTCTGTTCATATCCTCTGCCGATTTTTAATAGGGTTATTTGCTTTTTGGGTGTTGAGGCATGTGAGATCTTTATATATGTTGGATGTTAACCCCTTGTTGGATATGTCACTTATAAATATATTCTCCCATACTGGAGGATGCCTTTTTATTCTGCTGATGGTGTCCTTTGCTGTACAGAAGCTTTTCAGCTTGATGTAGTCCTACGTGTTCATTTTTTATTTTGTTTCCCTTGCCTGAGGAGATGCGTTCAGGAAACAGTTGATCATGTTCATATTCAAGAGAGTTTTGTCAATGTTTTCTTCTAAGAGTTTTATGGTTTCATGACTTACATTCAGGTCTTTAATCCATTTCGAGTTTACTTTTGTGCATGGAGTTAAACAATAATCTAGTTTCAATCTCTTACATGTAGCTGTCCAGTTTTGCCAACACCAGTTGTTGAAGAGGCTGTCATTTCCCCATTGTATATCCATGGCTCCTTTATCATATATTAATTGACCATATATGGTTGGGTTTATATCAGGGCTCTCTAGTCTGTTCCATTAGTCTATGGGTCTGTTCTTGTGCCAGTACCAAATTGTCTTGATTACTGTGACTTTGTAGTAGAGCTTGAAGTTGGGGAGCATAAGCCTCCCAGCTTTATTCTTCCTTCTCAGGATTGCTTTTGCTATTCGGGGTCATTTGTGGTTCCATATGAATTTTAGAACGATTTACTCTAGTTCATTGAAGAATGCTGTTGGTATTTTCATAGGGATTGCATTGAATCTGTAGATTGCTTTAGGAAGGATGGCCATTTTGACAATATGAATTCTGCCTATCCATGAGCACAGGATATATTTCCATTTATTGGTATCTTCTTTAATTTCCCTCATGAGTGTCTTGTAGTTTTCAGGGTATAGGTCTTTCACTTCCTTTGTTACGTTTATTCCTAGGTATTTTATTCTTTTGATGCAACTGTGAATGGAATTGTTTACCTGATTCCTCTTTCGGCTAGTTCATTGTTAGTATATAGGAATGCAACAGATTTCTGTGTATCCTGTAACTTTGTTGAATTCAGATATTAGATCTAGTAGTTTGGGAATGGATTCTTTAGCAAAGAATGACAGTTTAAATTCTTTCTTACCAATCTGGATGCCTTTCATTTCATGGTCTGATTGCCATGGCTAGGACCTCCAGAACTATGTTGAATAAAAATGGGGAGTGTGGGCATCTTTGTCTTGCTGCAGATCTTAAAGCTTCTCACTGTTAAGTATGATGTTGGCTGTGGATTTGTCAATTATGGCCTTTGTTATATTGAGGTATTTGCTGTCTATACCCATTTTGTTGAGAGTTTTTATCATAATGGATGTTGAATTTTGTCAAATGCTTTTTTAGCATCTATGGAGATGATCACGTGGTTTTTGTCCTGCTTTTTGTTGATGTGGTAGATGATGTTGATGGATTTTCGAATATTGTACCATCCTTGCATCCCTTTAATAAATCCTACTTGATCATAATGGGTGATCTTTTTGATGTATTTTAGAATTGGATTTGCTCATATTTTGGTATTTTTGCATCTGTGTTCATCAGGCATATTAGTCTGTAATTTTCTTTTTTTGTTTTGTCTTTGCCTGGTTTTAGTATTAGGATGATGCTGGCCTCACAGAATGAGTTTGGAAGTATTCCTTCTTCTTCTACTTTTTGGAAAACTTTAAGGAGGATGGGTATTAGGTCTTCACTAAATGTTTGATAAAATTCAGCAGTGAAGCCATCTGGTGCAGGGGTTTTCTTCTTAGGTAGTTTTTTGATTACCAATTCAATTTCATTACAGGTAATTGGTCTATTCAGATTTTCTGTTTCTTCCTGGGTCAGCCTTGGAAGGCTGTATTTTTCTAGAAAGTTGTCCATTTCTTCTAGGTTATCCTGTTTATTACCATATAATTTTTCATAGTATTCCCTAATAACTTGTATTTCTGTGCTATCAATAGTGATTTTTCCTTTCACATTTCTGATTCTGTTTATGTGTGTAGACTCTCTTTTTTTCTTGATAATTCTACCTAAGGTTTATCTATTTTGTTTATTTTCTCGAAGACCCACCTCTTGCTTTCATTGATTCTTTCTATTGTTTTATTCTTCTTGATTTTATTTATTTATGCTCTAATCTTTATTATATCCCTCCTTCTACTGACTTTGGGCTTCATCTATTCTTTTTCTAGTTTCGTTAATTGTGAGTTTAGACTGTTTATAGGGGATTGTTCTTTTTTCCTGAGGTGGGCCTGTATTGCAATATACTTCCCTCTTAGCATGGCCTTCACTGCATCCCACAGATTTTGTGGTGTTTAATTATTGTTGTCATTTGTCTCCATATATTGCTTGATCTCTGTTTTTATTTGGTCACTGATCCATTGATTATTTAGGAGCATGTTGTTAAGCTCCATGTGTTTATGGGCTTTTTCGTTTTCTTTGTGTAATTTATTTCTAGTTTCATACCTTTGTGGTTTGAGAAGCTGGTTGGTACAATTTCAATCTTTTTGAATATTGATGCTCTTTTTGTGGCCTAGTATATGATCTATTCTTGAAAATATTCCATGTGCACTTGAAAAGAATGTGTATCCTGCTGCTTCTGGGTGTAGAATTTGGTAGATGTCTGTTAGGTCCATCTGTTCTAATTTGTTGTTCAATGCCTCTGTCTCCGTACTTATTTTCTGTCTAGTTGATCTGTTCCTTCAGAGTAGAGTGTTGAAGTCTCCTAAAATGAATGCATTGCATTCTATTTCCCCTTTTAATTCTTTTAGCATTTGTTTCACATATATAGGTATTCCTGTGTTGGGTACATAGATATTTATAATGGTTACATCCTCTTGTTGGATTGACCCCTATGTCATTATGTAATGTCGTTCTTTGTCTTTTCTGACTTTTTTTGTTTTGAAGTCTATTTTGTCTGATACAAGTACTGCAACTCCTGCTTTTTTCTCCCTATTAGTTGCATGAAATATCTTTTTCCATCCCTTCATTTTAGTCTGTGTATGTCTTTGGGTTTAAAGTGAGTCTCTTGTAGGCAGCATACAGATGGGTCTTGTTTCGTTATCCATTCAGTGACTCTATGTCTTGTGACTGGTGCATTCAGTCCATTTACATTTAGGGTGATTATCGATAGGTATGTACTTATTGCCATTGCAGGCTTTAGATTCCTGGTTACCAAAGCTTCAAGGGTAATTCCCTTACTGTCTAACAGTCTAATTTAACTCACTTCGTATGCTATTACAAACACTACCTAAAGGTTCTTTTTTCTTCTTGCTTTTTCTTCCTCCTCCATTCTTTATATGTTAGGTATCATATTCTGTACTCTTTGTCTATCCTTTGATTGACTTTGGGGTAGTTGATTTGATTTTGCATCTGCTTAGTAATTAATTGTTCTACTTTGCTGTGGTTTTTATTTCCCCTGGTGACATCTATTTAGCCTTACGAATATTTCCGCCTATAGCAGTCCCTCCAAAATGCACTGTCGAGGTGGTTTGTGGGAGATAAAGTCTCTCAGCTTTTGCTTATCTGAAAACTGTTTAATCCTTCCTTCAAATTTAAATGATGATCTTGCTGGGTAGAATATTCTTGGTTTGAGGCCCTTCTGCTTCATTGCATTAAATATATCATTCCACTCCCTTTGGCCTATAAGGTTTCTGTTCAGAAGTCTGATGATAGCCTGATGGGTTTTCCTTTGTATGTGATCTTTTTTCTCTCTCTGGCTGCTTTTAAAAGTCTGTCTTTATCCTTTATCTTTGCCATTTTAATTATCGTATGTTTTGGTGTTGTCTTCCTCAGGTGCATTGTGTGGGAAGATCTGTGCACCTCCATGGCCTGAGAGACTATCTCCTTCCCCAGATTGGGGAAGTTTTCAGTAATTACCTCCTCAGTAACACTTTCTATGCCTTTTTCTCTCTTCTTCTTCTTCTGGTACTCCTATAATGTGAATATTGTTCCGTTTGGCTTGGTCACACATTTCTCTCAATATTCTTTCATTCGTAGAGATCCTTTTTTCTCTCTGTGCCTCAGCTTCTTTGTATTCCTGTTCTCTAATTTCTATTTCATTTACTCTCTCCTCTAATTCATCTAATCTGCTTTTAAATCCTTCCATTGTATGTTTCATTTCAGATACTGTATTCTTGAAGATTTGTGTCTAATTCTTGAATTCCTCCCTGAGTTCTTGAATATTTTTCTGTAGGTCCATCAACATGTTTATGATTTGTATTTTGAAATCTCTTTCAGGAAGAGTGATGAGTTCAGTTTCATTTGGCCCTCATTCTGGTGTTTGTGGGATTTTGGTTTGAACCTGGTTCCTTTTACATTTCATATTTGTATGTGGTGCCCTCTATTGCCCAGGAGCTCTACTCTCTGGAGCTGCTCAGCCCCTGGCATGATGGTGTCATTCATAGATTAGCAACACTGGTGCCTGTTGGAAGGGGAGAGGTCTTTCCTGCTTCCCAGCTGCAGTGTCTCTCTCCACTGCTAGGGTCAGTGGGCCAAGCACACAGGGAGAAGCCTCTTTGGTTTGTGCTTGTAGCTGCCATAGACAGGGCCTCTCTGACAGGCCTAGCGCAACGATGGGTCAGCTGGTTTGTGAGCCCGTGCTGACTGGGAGGAAGGTGCAACAGGCTACGTATCACAGTCAGTGGCCTCAGAGCTGCATAGCTAGCCAGGGGGATGGAGCACCTTAAGCTCCTGAAAGTTCCCAACCTGCTGGGCACAGTGTGCCTGGACAATTTTGTCCACCTGTCCTTTCTCCTGAGCAGCAAGCCTTGTGCAATCCTTGCCCCTTTAGTGGCCCTCTGACTGTTAGAAAGTCTTTCAGACCCCCCACCTTTCTTTTGTCCCAGAGCAGCCAGATGTGGTATCCTGTTTTCCACAAGTGGCTGGAATACTCTTCAAGTATTCCATTTGTCTTAGCTTACTAACCCCACTAATCTCTGGAGCACCACATAATGTAGGTTCATGTTCCCAGAGCAGATCTCCAGGGCTGGGTATTCAGCAGTCCTAGGCCTCTACACCCTCCCCACTCTGTTTCTCTTTCTCTCTCCTGTGAGCTGGGGTGGGCTAAGGGCTTATGTTCCTCCAAATCACGGCTTTGTTTCTGTACCCTTTCCTTGAGGTCTGCTGGTTTCCCCAGATGTAGATAGTCTCAGTCTTCTGCAGCCTTCTCTCCTGTTCTTTCAGGATTTGATGTCTTTGCTATATTTTCATATTATATGTGGTTTTGGGAGGAGGTTTCTTACCTCTCATACTGCCATCTTTAATCTTTGGACAGTGAATTTTTAAGTTTTGTTTCCTAATTAGAAGGTTGCTTAATACGTGTATGTAGTATAATCTGCTAGCTGTGTACCTGGCATCCATTCCCCATCTAGCCCCCATCATATCCTTCCAAGTAGAGCTCCAATTTTGTTCATATGTAGCTTGTATGATTAAGGGAATTCTGATTCCATCCTCAAACTAGGAGATAAGCTCTGTCTGATCTAAGCCAATGATACTGGTTTATCCTCTTGTCAAGTAATTGACTCAGGGATGAAGTTTGAGGCAAGCAGCACATGACATTTTCATGGTAATAAGAATCAGTGCAATAGTGGGCATTTGACATCCTACTAGCTAATCAGCCTAATGGGAAAGCTTTCTGTCCCATCCTCCCTTCCCCTTTTCCCTCACTCATTCTCTCCCCTTCCTTCCCATCCTCTTGTAGTAATAGCAGAAGACAAGCCTGAGGACAAAGCTAGCATACCCAGAGCTGAACAATGCCAACTACACAGAGCCAGAGCCTTCATTATGCTGCATCTGGAGGCTGGCCTACACTTATACTTCCTGTTTTGTGAAATAATACCTTTCTTTCACATTTAGGACAGTTTGAGATGTCTGTTACTTGCAGTCAAGAACACCTTCCAGACATAGCATATAATCAGAACGATAGATGTTAGTTGCATAGCTCATCAATTCACTCTAGACAGTGCTGGGTGTGACCCCCTGAATCACACTCTGATGCTCAGCACCCTCTTCTGAGTTCTGCTTTCTCCATCCAGACTCCATTTCAAATACCAATTATTCAAAAGCAGCTTTCACATTACTAACTAAGCAATAATTAATTTTCTCCTTCTGCCTCGGGCCTAAAAATTATTCCATGGTTAAGGTGACTTCATATAATTAACACAATCCATGTGTTTATAATTTATCTCTCATTGCCCCCTATAGTAGGACACATCAATTTACACGGATACATTCCAGGGATAAACACCACTTCATGTTCAACTACTTGGTTCAAATAAGGTCTTCATACAGTCCACTTAAATCTCTTCTCTTCGTACATGGCTCTAGTATGTCAGATTCTCTTTTCTCAAAGCAAGGTACAATATACTTTGGAAAAATTAAAATTTCAGGGGCTGATTTTGACCTGCAGTTTACTTTCAATTCCAAAAGAACAGAAAGGGGCTTTTCCTCAGATAATCTCCCAAACAGAACTGTAATGTCATCCAAGGAACTGTCATGATTAGATGCTGCTAGGGCTCCAAAGGCACATTCCAACACCAGCAAATTGTAATATTCTTTGGGATTAGCCATTCCTTATGTCCACTTGGCTTCTACAGAGAGGTTGAACCATCATCATGAAATGCAGGATATTTTTGCACATGGCTGTCCTGACCAAAAGTCCTTGTAGAAAAGATAGAGGCCTGGAGCGGTAGTTGATTGCTGACTGGAGATAAGAGGTGAGATTTTATGTTAAGAATTAAGACAAAAATAACAGCACATGGATGTCTACAACACAAGAGGCATTTCAGATGAATTAGGATTCAAACAGTTTCATGTTTTCTAGAATCCTATTAAATTAAGCACAAGACAGTGTTATTTTCTCCCCACCAAAAGACAGCATTTTTAAGTAGGTCAATAGCCAAGCTTGTGAGCTAACTATAAAATAATAATAGTATTTATTGAGCATATACTGTATGCCAGGTAGCATCGTATGTTTATCTCAGTTCATCCTCACCACAATTGTGTGAGGTAGATATTGTTTTACCTGTTTTCCAAGTCTTAATGAAAAGGTCTTACCCAGGTTACATAGCAAGTAAGTGCTAGAAATGAGAGGCACTCCCAGGTCTGCGAGGCTCCAAGTTTTGTGGTGTCTCCACATGTCTAAGCAGAGTTTACATGCATTTTTCTCATGACTGGCAGAACCATGTGTATAAGCATGTACATGGAGTTACGAATGGGCCTTATAGAAAACCTGGAAGTATATAGATTTAGGGGCATGTATAGACCAACCTTTTTCCCTTCTCTACATCACATTGTGAGGCCCAGACTTTAGACTGGTTTAATTGCAAAAGCACACACAGTTGATATATTTGAGTTTCAAGTACTCTATTTTAGAGGACTTTACAAATCACTGACATCAATTAATTTCTATAAAGCCAAAGACACATTAAAAAAATTTTTTTTCACGTTTTAAAATTTAATATGTCATGACAATTTGTCTCAAAAAAGGATGTGCCACTTATACTTCTACCAATAATAATGCATAAATGTGTTTGCTTTCCTTACTGTTAGCAACACTGTACATTATCAAACTTTAAAACTTTTGGCAATCTGATAAATGTAGGTAGTGCTTTGTTTTATTTTGCATTTCTATAATTAAGAATGAAGTTGAGTTCGCTGCCACTAACTTGTCCATTTAGATCTCTTTTGCAGAGATCTCTCTGGTTATACCTCTTCCCTGTTTTTCTTCAATACTGAGCATTTTCTTATTAATTTATAAGAATTCTTTTTATAGTAACATAATTAACCTTTGGCTTTGCATGTTTTTATTTTGTCAAAGAGGAATATTTTAGTATTTGTAAAATATTAGTTGTAATGAATAATCCCATCTTTTCCTCAACAATTTGAAATGTCATATGCAATATTTCATTGATTATTAAATGCACATCTTTGACATTTTAAGATATCAGAAATTAAAACACAAGAAATCAGAATAGGTCTTAAAATTGGTAACATTTTATTACAGATGTTGGTCAGGTGAAGAAATTGTCATTGCTTGCGTATGCACAAATTATTCATGGTTGTTAATATAGTCATCACTTCAATTAATTGATTCTATAGTTAAGAGAAAGGAATTCAGTGGAACCTGGTTTAGCCTGGCCACGTTGACACACTACAAAACCATATGCTTTTTACATACCAATATAGTGAACTTCATTTATAGAATTCCTAATATTGCACCATTCTTATGTTCCTAGAATGAATTCTACATGATAATTATGAATTATTTGATGAATATATTACTGGGTTCCACTAAATGTAATTTTACTTACAATTTTTACAATGACATTTCTTACTAAGATTGGACTATATATATTTTTCTTTTCGATGCTGTCTTTATCAAGTTTTGATATGATGTATCAATATTATGCTAATTTTATTAAAATCAGAAAGCTTTCTTAGGCAAAAATTTTAAAAACATGTCTAAAATAATTTCTCATATACCACTAAATTTTGTTAACAAAAAGTGCTAAAGAGAAGGACATGAATAAAACTGATGAAATAAGATGCCAGAACAACATTTTATTGCATTTCTGAATAAGTGAATGTGATAAACCAGGAATACCTAGTTACAGAATACTTCCCTTGATATTCAACTGATATTATGGTTATTCCAAGGATCTGGGACAATTTAAACTCTGACAAAAAGAAGTGGAACTTCCCAGTGACTTTCCAATTCTAATTTTCAGAGTTATGGGAGAAGTATGTGACATATTTATTCATCTATATGAGTCCAAATGCATATAGGCAACAAATTTTCTATATATTGAGATGTACATGTTTGTTTGAACGACAGAAAACATTTGTGTTTTATCCTTTCCCTGAAATCAGCAGACACTATTGAAAAATAAGTGCTTGTTAAGTGAATGTTATAACTTTAATGGCTCATTGCAACTATCATTTAAGCATCTCTTATGTATCAGACACTCTCCATACATCACATCACTTAATTACTGCCACGTATAGATGAGGAAATTGAGGCCCAGTGAAAGGATGCTGTGTGCCTGAAAGCATGAAACTTTAACTTGGGGGCAGAGTCAGGGCTCCAACCGATGTCCATTTAGTTCCCCCAAACTATGGTATTTTGCTCCATGGTATTATTTCTCGATATCAGCCTTACTGCAATCCAAAAACATATTTTGGCTGCCAGTGATCATCCCAAGTAACTATAACTGAGGACAGAATTTCTGAGGTCATGTGTGAACTGTGAAGAGCCACAGCTTCTCTTGTCATACAGGTGCCTATTCATCACCAGGAAGCAATATAGTTCATGAAGCAGCAAGGGTGAGAAACTATATTTTTCAGTAGACTTGAAAGCAATACAGTTATGGCACAAACTCCTTTCACTGTCTCCTCTGGGAACTTTTGGAGTGCGGTTAAAAATTCAAGATATATATTTGATTTATCTCTCACATTCCAGAAAAGAGAGAATTTCTGTTTTCTTTCTCAAAGTTCTCAACAGTCTCACTCAAATGGGAGGCAAATTTGAGATTAGGATCGGATACTCTCCAGGAAACATTAATCTGTCTGTCACTCAGTCCTGAGTCACTCAGCATGGCACAGATTCCTAAACTGCCATAAGCTTCAACGTACACCAGGGCAGGTACAATTCAGCTCCCTGAGCAACTGAGCAAAAACTTTAGACATTGAGCTTGGGTCACAGTCACACAAAAGTTGCAGGGGAAGTTCCTGCTTGGCTCCTGTCATAACAGATTTGTTTGTTTTGCCCAAACAAGTTGATTTATTTAGGGCTTTACTATTTTAACCTTGCCAAAAATGTTGATTAAACTTGATCTGAACCAAAAACACATAGGCCATGCAGTTTACCAGTAATAGAGGCAAAACAAAACAAAACAAAACAAAACAAACTTGTTTGAAGTCACTCAGCTTGACTAATCACATAAGGAATTTGTTCTACACCTGTACACACCCTTCATTAGAATTTTCAGTTAGTCAGACTTAAAATTAAGAAAGGCAGATACTTTCTATTAGATTAATCAGTTCATTTGAAAACATCTCGTGACAAGAAAATCTGTGGTTCTTGACAGTTCACATAATCACATGGTTCTTGACGTAGCCTTGGATACAGACCAAATCAAGTCAGCATATATTTAAGTGGCCATTATGTCAAGGCACTGAAGAAAGAAGAAGAAGAAGAAAAGGAAGAAGAAGACAAGGAAAAGGAGAAGGAGAAGAAGGAGAAGGAGAAGAAGAAAAGAAAAAAGGAGAGAAAAAAGAAAGTATCTCCTGTGGGGTGGAGGGGAGGGTGTTTGGTTTTCTTTCTGTTAAGTCCTATGTCAAAGTGCCCCAGTCAACAGTGCCCATCTAAGAGTGAGTAAAGTCAGAACCAAGCATCCAAATGACTGCATTTTTCAAAGTTCATTTTCTCCAAGAACTCAGAATGTTTGACAATCAAGTTTATCTTTGAAGACAAAAAGGCCTAGAAAATTTTTGTTTAGAGGAGACTTGTAGCTCCTGATAAGAAGGCAATCAGTGTAGGCTACTGGCTCTCCCTGAATCAGAAGTGAGGGGGAAGCACGGATCTGACATCCCAACACAAAAACTGTGAGAAACCCAGTAGAGACAGGAGGATTCATAAACTGAAGTGAGTGAGGGGATAGCCAGCGGGGGGGGCCTCAGTCTGGTGAGGAGAATGGTTTGGGGCTAAGGAAGCCTAACCTTGCTTCTTCTATACACTGCCTTTGGACAGTCATCACGGAAGCAGTAGCCAGGCCAGCTGTGTCCCAGGATAATACCAGGGCTGCCTGGAAGCCTGCTGGGGTGAGGGGAGGCACTGATGACGACAGGTTCTACCTGACCAGACGTCCTTAAGCACACACACCTGCACCCACTCCCGCTCCAGACACAGCACTTGTGCATCACATTTACAGAAGATTGCTTCTTCCCAGCAGCACAGTGTGTTGCTGAGTGTTTTAAGAGTAAATCCCTGACCAAAGGAGTTTCTCAGTGTGGTGGCAGAAAACAGGGCTGTGAACTGTTGCTTGCCAAAAATGTTGATTAAACTTGATCTGAACCAAAAACACGCACGCCATGCAGTTTACCAGTAATAGAGACAATAGTTACCCGGGGCTCTCTGCCCTGAGGCTCATCTCCTCCATTAGAGTCACCAAAGGAAGACAAACTAGGGCTGGGTGTTGGGGCTTCCTTAATATATATAGCTAACCAGAAAAACGAAACTGAATAGTATACACTACATGAACTCCAAAGCAGAATTATTGGTACAGATGGACCACGAATTTAAAATAAGCAACAAATATCCTCACAGAAGATATTAATAATATGAGGCAGAGCTTTGGACCACAGACCTACATTGTGTGGTGCTCTGGAGGTTGCTGGAGTTGGGGAGCTAGGACAGGCGGAGTGCTTGAAAGACTGAGATTCTGGCCATTTGTGGAGGATGGGGATCCACATCTGGCCACTCTAGAACAAAGGAAAGGCAGGCGATCTGAGAGGCTTCCTAGCAGCGAGAGGGCTGCTGAAGGGGTGGGGTTTGCACTGAGCTTGCTACGCGTGAGAAGGCATAGGTGGACAAGGTGTCTGGGCGCACTCTGCCCAGCAGGTTCAGAACTTTGAGGAGCTTCAGGTGCCCCATCCCCTGGCTGCCTACTCAGCTCCGAGGCCCCTCACTGTGACACGCAGCCTGCTGCACCATCCTCCTGGCCTACCAGCACCTGCTCGCAAACTGGCAGTCACTGAGTTGGTGTCAGGCCAGTTGGAGGGAGACCCTGCCTACAAGAGCTAGAGATGCCAAGCACAGAGGCTTACACCTGTGTGCTTGGCCCAACGGCTCTGATACTAGAGACAGGCACTGCAGCTGAGAATCAGAAAACAGCTGGTTCCTGCCCCCAGGCACCAGGGCCGCTCCCTTACGACCCCCAACCTCATCCTAGGGGCTGGAGCAGCTCCACAGACTAGAGTTTCTGGGCACTAGAGGGCACCACATAGAAGGATGGAATGTCAAAGGAACCTAGTTCAGACCAAAATATCACAAACCCCAGAAAAAGGGGCAAACGAAACAGAACTCACCAATCATCCTGAAAGAGAGTTCAAAATAAAAATTATAAACATGCTTATGGAGGTACAGAAAAATATTCAAGAACTCAGGAACAAATTTAAGTCGGAGATTCAATCATTAAGAAATTCCATATCTGAAATGAAACATAAAATGGAGGGATTTAAAAGCAGATTAGATGTAGTAGAAGAGACAATAAAATGGAATAGAAATTAGAGAAGATGAATACAAAGAAGCTGAGGCACAGAGAGAAAAAAGGATCTCAAAGAATGAAAGAATATTGAGAGAATGGTGTGACCAATCCAAACGGAACAATAGCCACATAATAGGGGCACCAGAAGAAGAGAGAGAAAAAGGGACAGAAAGTGTTATTGAGGAGGTAAGTGCTGAAAACTTCCCCAATCTGGGGAAGGAGATAGTCTCTCAAGCCATGGAGGTGCACAGATGTCCCAACACAAGGGACCCAAGGAAGACAACATCAAGACATACAATAATTACAATGGCAAAGATCAAGGATTAAGACAGACTTTTAAAAGCAGCCAGAGAGAGAAAAAAGATCACATACAAAGGAAAACCCATCAGGCTATCATCAGACTTCTGAACAGAAACCTTATAGGCCAAAGGGAGTGGAATGATATATTTAATGCAACGAAGCAGAAGGGCCTCAAACCAAGAATATTCTACCCAGCAAGATCATCATTTAAATTTGAAGGAAGGATTAAACAGTTTTCAGATAAGCAAAAGCTGAGAGACTTTACCTCCCACAAACCACCTCAACAGTGCATTTTGGAGGGACTGCTATAGGCGGAAGTATTCGTAAGGCTAAATAGATGTCACCAGGAGAAATAAAAACCACAGTAAAGTAGAACAATTAATTACTAAGCAGATGCAAAATCAAATCAACTACCCCAAAGTCAATCAAAGGATAGACAAAGAGTACAGAATATGATACCTAACATATAAAGAATGGAGGAGGAAGAAAAAGCAAGAAGAAAAAAGAACCTTTAGGTAGTGTTTGTAATAGCATACAAAGTGAGTTAAATTAGACTGTTAGATAGTAAGGGAATTACCCTTGAAGCTTTGGTAACCAGAAATCTAAAGCCTGCAATGGCAATAAGAACATACCTATCGATAATCACCCTAAATGTAAATGGTCTGAATGCACCAGTCAAAAGACATAGAGTCACTGAATGGATAACAAAACAAGACCCGTCTGTATGCTGCCTACAAGAGACTCACTTTAAACCCAAAGACATACACAGACTAAAATGAAGGGATGGAAAAATATATTTCATGCAACTAATAGGGAGAAAAAAGCAGGTGTTACAGTACTTGTATCAGACAAAATAAACTTCAAAACAAAGAAAGTAACAAGAGACAAAGAAGGACATTATATAACGATAAAGGGGTCACTCCAACAAAAGGATATAACTATTATAAATATCTATGCACCCAACACAGGATCACCTACATATGTGAAACAAAAACTAACAGAACTAAAGGGGGAAATAGAAGGCAATGCTTTCAGTTTAAGAGACCTTAACACACCACTCACTCCAAAGGACAGATCAACCAGACAGAAAATAACTAAAGAAACAGAGGCACTGAACACCGTATTAGAACAGATGGACCTAACAGACATCTACAGAACACTCCATCCAAATGAAACAGGATACACATTCTTCTCAAGCGCACATGGAACATTTTCAAGAATAGATCATTACTAGGCCACAACAAGAGCATCAGTAAATTCAAAAAGATTGAAATTGTACCAACCAGCTTCTCAAACCACAAAGGTATGAAACTAGAAATAAATTATACAAAGAAAACGAAAAAACCCACAAACACATGGAGGCTTAATAACATGCTCCTAAATAATCAACAGATCAATGACAAAATAAAAACAGAGATCAGACAATATATGGAGACAAATGACAACAATAATTCAACACCACAAAATCTGTGGGGCGCAGCGAAGGCCATGCTAAGAGGGAAATATATTGCAATACAGGCCTACCTCAGGAAAGAAGAACAATCCCAAATGAACAGTCTAAACTCACAATTAACGAAACTAGAAAAAGAAAAAATGAAGCCCAAAGTCAGTAGAAGGAGGGATATAATAAAGATTACAGCATAAATAAATAAAATCAAGAAGAATAAAACAATAGAAAGAACAATGAAAGCAGGAGCTGGTTCTTTGAGAAAATAAACAAAAGATAAACCCCTAGCCGGACTTATCAAGAAAAAAAGAGTGTCTACACACATAAACAGAATCAAAAATGAGAAAGGAAAAATCACTACGGACACCACAGAAATACAAAGAATTATGAAAGAATACTATGAAAAATTATATGGTAACAAACGGGATAACCTAGAAGAAATGGCCAACTTTCTTGAAAAATACAACCTTCCAAGGCTGAACCAGGAAGAAACAGAAAATATGAATAAACCAATTACCAGCAAGGAAATTGAATTGGTAAACAAAACACTACCTAAGAAGAAAACTGACCAGATGGTTTCACTGCTGAATTTTAACAAACATTTAGTGACCACCTAATACCCATTCTCCTTAAAGTTTTCCAAAAAGTAGAAGAGGAGGGAATACTCCCAAACTCATTCGACGAGGCCAATACCACTCTCAAACCAAAAGTAGGCAAAGACACCACAAAAACAGAAAATTACAGACCAATATCCCTGATTAACATAGATGCAAAAATACTCAACAAAATATTAGCAAAATGAATTCAAAAATACATCAAAAAGATCATCCGTCATGATCAAGTGGGATTCATCCTGGGGATGCAAAGATGGTACAACATTCAAAAATCCATCAACATCATCTACCACATCAACAAAAAGGACAAAAACCACATGATCAACTACATAGATGCTGAAAAACCATTCGACAAAATTCAACATCCATTCATAATAAAAACTCTCAACAAAATGGTTATAGAGGGCAAGTACCTCAACATAATAAAGGCCATATATGACAAACCCACAGCCAACATTATACTTAACATTGAGAAATTGAAAGCTTATCCTTTAAGATCGGGAACAAGACAATGATGCCCACTCTCCACACTTTTATTCAACATAGTTCTGGAGGTCCTAGCCACAGCAATCAGACAACACAAAGAAATAAAAGGCATCCAGATTGGTAAAGAAGAAGTCAAACTGTTCCTGTTTGCAGATGACATGATATTGTATATAAAATACCCTAAAGAATCCACTCCAAAACGACTAGATCTAATATCTGAATTCAGCAAAGTTGCAGGATATAAAATTAATACACAGAAATCTGTTGCATTCCTATACACTAACGATAAACTGGCAGAAAGAGAAATCAGGAAAACAATTCCATTCACAATTGCATCAAAAAGAGTAAAATACCTAGGAATAAACCTAACCAAGGATGTGAAAGACCTATACTCTGAAAAGTACAGGACACTCATGAGAGAAATTAAAGAAGATACCAATAAATGGAAACACATCCCATGCTCGTGGATAGGAAGAATTAATATTGTCTAAATGGTCATCCTGCCTAAAGCAATCTACAGATTCAATGCAATCCTTATCAAAATACCAACAGCATTCTTCAATGAACTAGAGCAAATAGTTCTAAAATCTGTATGGAACCACAAAAGACCCCAAATAGCCAAAGCAATCCTGTGAAGGAAGAATAAAACGGGAGGAATTATGCTCCCTGACATCAAGCTCTATTGCAAAGCCACAGTAATCAACACCATTTGGTACTGGAACAAGAACAGACCCATAGACCAATGGAACAGACTAGAGAGCCCAGATATAAACTGAAGCATATATGGTCAATTAATATATGATAAAGGAGCCATGGATATACAATGGGGAAATGACAGCCTCTTCAACAGCTGATGTTGGCAAAACTGGACAGCTACATCTAAGAGAATGAAACTGGATTATTGTTTAACCCCATATACAAAAGTAAACTCAAAATGGATCAAAGACCTGAATGTAAGCCATGAAACCATAAAATTTTTAGATAAAAATATAAGCAAAAATCTCTTGGACATAAACATGAGCAACTTCTTCATGAGCATATTCCCCAGGCTAGGGAAACAAAAGCAAAAATGAACAAGTGTGACTATATCAAGCTGAAAGCTTCTTTACAGCAAAGGACACCATCAACAGAACAAAAAGGCATCCTACAGTATGGGAGAATATATTCATAAATGACATATCCAATAAAGGGTTGACATCCAAATTATATAAAGAGCTCATGCACCTCTACAAACAAAAAGCAGATAAGCCAGTTAAAAAATGGGCAGAGGAGCTGAACAGACACTTCTCCAAAGAAGAAATTCGGATGGCCAACAGGCACATGAAAAGATGCTCCACATCCCTAATCATCAGAGAAATGCAAATTTAAACCACAATGAGATATCACCTCACGCCAGTTAGGATGGCCAACATCCGAAACACAAACAACAACAAATGCTGGAGAGGATGTGGAGAAAAGGGAACCCTCCTACACTGCTGGTGGGAATGTAAAATAGTTCAACCATTGTGGAAAGCAGTATGGAGGTTCCTCAAAAAACTCAAAATAGAAATACCATTTGACCTAGGAATTCCACTCCTAGGAATTTTCCCTAAGAATGCAGGATCCCAATTTGAAAAAGACAGATGCACCCCTAAGTTTATTGCAGCACTATTTACAATAGCCAAGAAATGGAAGCAACCTAAGTGTCCATCAGTAGGTGAAAGGATAAAGATGTGGTACATATACACAATGGAATATTATTCAGCCATAAGAAGAAAACAAATCCTACCATTTGCAACAACATGGATGGAACTAGAGGGTATTATGCCCAGTGAAATAAGCCAGGTGGAGAAAGACAAGTATCAAATGATTTCACTCATCTGTGGAGTATAAGAACAAAGAAAAAAGTGAAGGAACAAAACAGCAGCAGACTCACAGAACCCAAGAATGGACTAACAGTTACCAAAGGGAAAGTGATTGGGGAGGATCGGTGGGAAGGGAGGGATAAGGGGGAAAAGGGGGCATTACTATTAGCACATATAATGTAAGGCGGCGGGGGCACCGGAAGGCAGTATAACACAGAGAAGACAAGTAGTGACTCTATAGCATCTCACTGTGCTGATGGACAGTGAACTCTAATGGGGTATGTGGTGGGGACTTGATAATAGGGGGAGTCTAGTAATCATAATGTTGTTCATATAATTGTACATTAATGATAGCAAAAAAAAAAACAACAAAAAAAACCCCAGGACCAAAATTTTGTCTGTATCAATGTGGGGTTGGCAGAGGGGTGACTACGAAGATGCAGGAATGTGCTACAGTACTTCTTTTAATTGTGGGAAGATACAAAGATTGATACATCCAAGATTCCAAGATACCTATTCAGTCTGGTTCTTCAGATAAGGGCAACCAACAGAAGATAAATGATACAGAATGGAAAAATTTTAAACTAACAGATGAAAATTGGGTCTAGCCAATGGAATGTAGGAAAGGAAAAAAAAGGAAACAAAATACTGTTAATGGAAAGTATGGAATAGGTTGGGAAATGAGTTGTCGTATAATAATATAATAAGGAAAGTTGGGATAAACTCAAAGACAGAGCCCCTCACATCATATTTTATTAATGTTTATGAGAAATAAATTTATATCTTGTTCAAGCCACTGTGTCAGAGTTTTCTGTCATTTACAATTGAAACTGATTTTACCTTGTATACCTTCTTAATAATCAAGAAGTTCACTTTCAAGAAGAGTTTTAAGTAATGAAATAGGCAAGACTATGGAAAATAAAAGGAGAAACTTGTGGTGGAAGAATTCTCCCAGTATTGTGAAGACTTTCAGAAATTCATAGATACAGAAAAATCGATATCGAGAACTGAGCAACCTGAATACAACTCAGTCATTTAGATTTCACAAAAGGGAGATCTAGGGAGACACCATACAACAGTCACCTTGCTATACAAAAATTTGAGAAGTGCTACAGATCTCAGCATAGCTTTCAGACAGAATCCCCCTCAAACGGCAAAATCAACAGACCTGAGTACCACCTTTCGAATAAGCCCACCCACCATCACAGAGAGATCTAGGTGTCATCTTACCTAGGCTACAAGCATTCTCCAGAGGACACGTCAGCAAGCCACAAGCCCACCTTTCCCCTGACCCCTCCCCTCAAAGGGCCCACCAGAGCCCTGGCCATAAAAAAGCCTCTTGACCTGTTAGAGACCCTTTTTTCCTTTGTTCTGCTGTCCAGGACAGAGGGGGCCCTCTCAGGTTCAGCAGTAAAGCTGCTTGGACTATTGAGTTCACATCCCTCTTTTTCTTTCATCCATCCCCTATTTTCTTTCATCCTTCTATCCCTTTCAGATTTGACGCGGTAGGATAGCCTGATCTGGGGGGGTGGGGCGGGGTGGATGCAGAAACCCCCTGCCCCCTGGCTGGATAGGTGAGTGCAAACGGTGTTGGAGTTCTCCTTCTCCTTAGCTAAAGTCTTTGAGCCCAGGCAGCTGCAACACTTCTCTACTCCTGATTGGGGCCAGCTGGTGCAAGCACTGGAGGCATTCTCCTTGCTCTTCATCCAAATCCCATTCACACAGACAAGGCACTCTCCCACTGCATTGCTTAAGCCTGTGGGCATGTGCATTTTCTGCTGCCTTTCTAAAGCTGGTGGTACAATGCCCCTTACACTCTCCAGATACCTTGCTAAAGCCAGTGGACAAGCATAATCCACACAGGGGATGCCCCTTGGTTGCCTGACACTGGTGGGCAAGAGGGCTGGTGTTCCAGAGCTCGAAAGGACTGTATCAACTGGAAAGACAGTTCTTAGCACACCACCACCCCCAGGGCAATGCACAGACAGCAGACTGAAATATACGTGAGTCTTCCTGTGAAAAAGGCTTATTTATTTGGCCTGGAGCTTCAGCCTGAGGGACAGGCTTCAGGTCTTCCAGACATTGAGAGTCTAAGGAGGCAGTCCCAGGGAATATAAGCAGAGAGACATCATCTTTGCCTACCCATGAGGCCTTGCTACAGTTTAACAAGACTTCCCAGAATAGAGCTTATACATTTCTCTAGACCTCTGATTTTTGCAACTGTCACCAGGGAAAAACTCCAGATCTCCTGGTCTAGAGGCTAGCATGGATTACAATTGTAGCACCACAGGACTGTATATTTGTGCACACCTTAAGAGGTGCTCCCTGAGGGTCTCACTTCCAATCAGCCTGAAACTAGGTGCTAAATGAAATTCCTCCCCTTGGATCACTAACAGGTCTTGGCAAACCCTCAACAATGGGAGCATATCAAGAATAAATCAGACAGTTTAGACAATCACAAATATTTGAGAGACAACCCAAGTTTAAATGAGAAGAATCATTACCCATATAAGACCACTCCTTCAAGACTGAGAGGTAGCTGTTTCTCTTAATACATATAAAGGCAAACAAAATTAGGAAAAAAATGAGAGAAATATGTTCCAAATGAAAGAACAAGACTAGACCTCAGAAAAATACCTCAAAGAAACAGAGATAAGTAACCTACCTCATAAAGAATTCAAAGTAATGGTCATAAACATTTTCACCAAACTTGGGGATTAATGGATGAACACAATGAGAACTTCAACAAAGAGACACAAAACATAAGAAAGTACCAAACAAAGGTCAGAAGAGCTGAAGAATGCAACAACTGAACTGAAAAATACACTTGAATGATTCAACAATGGACTGGATGAAGTAGAAAAACAGATCAGTGAGCTGAAAGACAAAGCGATGGCACTCACCCAGGCAGAGCAGCAAGAAGAAAAAAGAATTAAAAAACAATGAAGATACCTAAAACAATATACAGATGCAATGCAATCCCTATCAAAATACCGATAACATTCTTCAACAAACTAGAGCAAATAGTTCTAAAATTCATATGGAACCACAAAAGACCCCAAACAGCCAAAGCAATACTGAGAAAGAAGAACAAAGCTGGGGGGATTATGCTCCCTGATTTCAAGTTCTACTACAAAGCCACAATAATCAACACAATTTGGTACCAGCCCAAGAACAGACCCATAGACCAATAGAACAGAATTGAGAGCCCAGATACAAACCCATGCATATATGGCCAATTAATATACGATAAAGGAGCCGTGGATATACAATGGGGAAATGACAGCCTCTTCAACAACTGGTGCTGGCAAAACTGGACAGCTACATGTAAGAGAATTAAACTGGATTATTTCCTAACTCCAGGCACAAAAGTAGACTCAAAATGGATCAATGACCTGAATGTGAGTCATGAAACCATAAAATTCTTAGAAGAAAACATAGACAAAACTCTCTTGAATATAAACATGAGCAACTGTTTCCTGAATTCATCTTCTCGGGCAAGGGAAACAAAAGCAAAAATGAACAAATTGGACTACATCATGCTAAAAAGCTGCTGTACAGCAAAGGCACCATCAGCAGAACAAAAAGGCGTCCTACAATATGGGAGAATATATTTGTAAATGACATATCCTACAAGGGATTAACATTCAAAATATATAAAGAACTCACATGCCTCAACACCCAAAAGTAAATAACCCTATTAAAAAATGGGTGGAGGATATGAACAGACACTTCTCTAAAGAAGAAATTCAGATGGCTAACAGGCACATGAAAAGATGCTCCACATCACTAATCATCAGAGAAATGCAAATTAAAACCACAATGAGATATCACCTCACATAAGTTAGGATGGCCAACATAGAAAAGACTAGGAACAACAAATGTTGGCAAGGATGTGGAGAAAGGGGAACACTCCTACACTGCTGGTGGGAATGTAAAATAGTTTAAGCATTGTGGAAAGCAGTAAGAAGGTTCCTCAAAAAACTAAAAATAGAAATACCATTTGACACAGGAATTCCACTCCTAGGAATTTACCCTAAGAATGCAGCAGCCCAGTTTCAAAAGACATATGGACCCCTATACTTATCGCAGCACTATTTACAATAGCCAAGATATGGAAGCAACCTAAGTGTCCATCAGTAGATGAATGGATAAAGAAGATGTGGTATATATACACAATGGAATATTATTCAGCCATAAGAAGAAAACAAATCCTACCATTTGCAGCAACATGGGTGGAGCTAGAGGGTATTATGCCCAGTGAAATAAGCCAGGCGGAGAAAGACAAGTACCAACTTATTACACTCATCTGTGGAACATAAGAACAAAGCAAAAACTGAAGGAACAAAACAGCAGCAGACTCACAAAACCCAAGAAGGGGCTAGCAGTTGCCAAAGGGAAAGGGGTTGGGGAGGGTGGGTGCAGAGGGAGAGAGAAGGGGATTAAGGGCATTATGATTAGCATACATAATATAGGGGGGCACACGGGAAAGGCAGTATACCACAGAGAAGACAAGTAGTGACTCTATAGCATCTTACTACACTGATGGACAGTGAATGTAATGGGATATGTGGTGGGGACTTGATAATGGGGGAATCTAGTAACCACAATGTTGCCCATGTGATTTTATATTAATGATACCAAAATAAAAATAAATAAATGAATAAATAAGAAAAAAATTTACTCAGTTTTGCTTCTGTGTTTAAAACTCTAGAACAGGAATATCTTCAAAAATTTATTCATTATATTAGAATTCACTGGTACCTCTTACATCATTTGAGTGTCAGTTATTACATGAAAATGAAAGAAGAGCTATTGGAGAAAAAGGAACACTGTGGTTTGAGGAAATGCCTTTTGAACTACTTAAGACAAATTATAACTAAGCTAAACCAGAATATCTTAAGGAGAAAACTGATGTGATAGACAGAAGAGGAGTGCTTTCTCACCTCCTGTGGCCTGACATGAACTCCCTTAAGTCCTCCATGCTCCTGGTGGCTCTCCAGGATCAAGGCCCTCTAGGGAGTAGAGCTGTGCTTCGAAAAGATGCTCAGAGCCTATTCAGGTCACAGCAGCAATTTCTATCAGCAGAGTCCAAGCCTAGTATAGGAAGCTAACCCCTTCTCCACAATGCCAGAGGGCCTCCATCTGAAGGTGACTCACTTGGCACTCTCTGACCAAAAGGGACATTAATTAATCTTTTTTTAACCTCCTATCATATCTCTTTCCTCATGTGAAGTAGAAACACAATGATTTGGTTCTTTTGTTTTTCCTAGCTTTCTTAAGAAACTTGTTCTAGAAGAGACAGGAAAAGAAATGTGTGTACATGCATATATATATTTATACATAGATACATATGTATTATGTATCTGCATATATATATATGTGTGTAGATAGTCTAAAGTAGCAGCTACATGAAGCCCAAATTATACAGTCAAATCTGATTGGCACCACTATTAGCAGAATAATCCTTTATTGACTTTAGTTTTTAAATTGGCATTATGTATAGGAGCAGCCTAAGTTTTTGTTAAGAATGGAAGAGATTGTTTTTGTCAGTTTTAATTTGCTCTGTCCATTTTTCAGCTTAGCATGTTGGGGTAAATCCCCAAATCCTGCTTATTTATGTAGATGATTTCTGGGGATGCTTCTTGTGCATTCTGTTTCTGGATTAGGGTTTTGCTTTTTGTTTCTTGGGTTTTATTTTTATTTTTTAGCTTTAAAGAGAAACAGGAAGGAAAGTGTGCCTGTTTAAGGACTAATCTCTATGTGTAGTGAAATGATTTTGGGGTGGGGCCATGGATGCTTTGGAAGAATAGGTAGTATGCTCTAAGGCAGAGAACACAGGAGTCTGGGTCAGGACACCTGGATTCTTGTCCTGAATCTACCTTTACTTAGATCAACTCTAGCAAATCAGTTAACCACTTGGGATCTACATTTTCTAAAACATAAAATGAAAGGATTGGATTGAGTCACATTTATAGATTTCTCCAGTTTTTATATACTATGACTCTTCATGGTACATAGGTTGAAAATGTAGAAAAGACCTAGACATAAAAAGAGTCAAGTCATTGTTTCTACTAACATGATCTGATTTCACTAGAGTTGATCCATGAGGTCTCGTTAATTTGAAATGTTCAAAAAATATTCAATTGACCAGAAAGTGGATGATTTTAGGTCAAATGTTCTATTAGCTTACAAAGAACACAAAAATACATGTGGTTTGAAATAGCATAATAGGAATCAGTTTATTTAGTCCTATTTTTCTTTCTTTGATATTAACACCAAGGGGTATTTTATGGTGAAACATCTGTGTTGACTTACACTGAAGAATTCCAAAGCTCAGAGACAGCCTTTAAATGCCCATAATGTTGCCTTAACAATAAAGTTTTTCATGTACTTCAAGTTAAAAAAAAACAATGAAGATAAGGAACCTCCAAGACAAAATCAAGCAGAAAAACATTTGTGTTATAGGGGTCCCAGAAGGAGAAGAGAGAGAGAAAGCAGAAGAAACTTATTTGAAGAAATAATAGCTGAAAATTTCCCTAACGTGTGGAAGGAAAGAGACATCTAAGTCCAGGAAGCCTAGAAAATTCCAAATGAACCCAAAGAGAGCCACACCAAGATACTTTAATATATGTAATTAAAATGTTAGAAGGTAATGATCTTAAAAGCAGTGAGAGAAATTTTGTAAGCCAGAAGGGAGTGACAAGACTTTTCAGAGTACTGAAAGGAAAAAACTGCCAACCAAGACACTATCCAGCAAGGTTATCATTCAGATTGGAAGGAGAGATAAAGAGTTTCCAGACAAGCTAAAGCTAAGGAGTTCCTCACTACTAAACCAGCCATGTAAGAAATATTAAAGGGACTTCTTCAAGCTAAAAGGACAGGCACTAATGAGTAACAAGAAAATATATGAAAATAAAAATGTCACTGGAAGAGGTAAATATATAGTAAAGGTCATGCATTAATCACTTACAATGCTACTAAGAATGCTAAAAGACAAAAGTGGTAAAATTAGCTGAAACTATAATTATTCATTGAAGGATACATAAAATAAAAAAGAGGTAAAAAGTGACATCAAAAACATAAAATGTAGGGGTTGGGGAGTTAAAATGTAGAGATTTGGAATATGTTCAAATTTAAGTTGCTATCAACTCAAAATGGGCTGAAAGACTCACTTCAGAAGTAGGACACACAAAGACTGAAAGTGAAGGAATGGAAAAAGATATTCCATGCAAATGGAAATGGAAAGCTAATACAGCTGTACTCATATCAGATAAAATAGACTTTAAAACAAAGATTGTAATAAAAGGCAGAGGGGTACTACCTAATGATAAAAGGGTCAACCCAACAAGAGGATATAACATTTATAAATATGTATGCACCCAACACAGGACACCAAAATAAATAAAGCAAATATTAACACACTAAAGGGAGAAATTGACAGCATTGGAGCAGGATAACTGGAATTTATAAACGCTTTCTCCAGAATTCAAAGAGATCCAATAAGTACTGTACCATTTTCTCTGTGGTTGTGGGCAAGAGGTGAAATATCTTTTTCTGTGACATGGAGGAAAATACCTGGACACACTCTATCCAACTAAAGGCATAACTTCTGCCATGTGGTAGGATCTTGAATTTTCATGGATTTCTATTTTCAGATGCTACAAATATGTGTTATACATGGCATTACAGAGGCTTGCTATTTCCAGATCTCGGGATCCTGTTGGCATGCTGTCATCAATGTAGTAAATTAGTGCTGTTCTGAAGAATAATAAGGCAGTCAGTTATGTGCAGCAAACAACAAGAGCTAAATATTCTGAGCCAGGATAGTAAATGTGCACTGCTGTCCTTATCAAATGCTTCCACTCTTTCATTTAAATTATTTACAGCTATTAAAACAACTATACTACCCTTCATGATTCACATTTTCTACATTTCTTTTCAACTGTCTTGTTGCCCTACCTATGTGGTCCCTTAGAACTTCACTCTCAGAGTGCCCATGGTCCCAGATGGCCCCAAATAATATTTTGCCATTATGTACAATTGCTGCTACTTTCCCATCCTGGAATTTAAAACATGGTTCTCTTTTGCTTCACCTTATCCTTATAACCAATACTGTGTCCTCCACAGTTTCCCGCATCTTATTGTGTGGTTATGATTCCTGGATCAGTTAAAGTTCTTATATGGCAAGTAATAGAAATTGACTCTGACTAATTTAAGCAATATGAAGGAATTTATTTGACAGCAGCCAGCATCAAAATGAAAGATGAATAATGACTCCTTGGAGAGGATAGAAACCAGTGCAGTTTCAGGGAAGTCATGGACCTGCAAATGACTCAGCTGAAACCACCTTTTCCTCCCAGGGTGTGTCGGTTTCAAAGTCAAATTCTAGGAGAGAAAACTGATTGAGGATTATATAGGATAGAGAAAAAAAAGTGCCTAAAGAAAGTGATATTGGGCAGGGCAAAACAACATATTATATAATACAATAACATGGTGACATAATAACACATTCAAATACAAGCCCATTTTTGGAAGTATGAAAAATCCAAAAAATGGGGGGTTGAGAACCTATCTTTCCTCAATAGAATAGGAAAAATACTATAGGCAACTTGGAATGATTCAAATGTGCACAGAAGATTAAAATTGCCAGTAAATATGCAGATAGATATAAACAGTCTTGTATTTTGATGGTATTTATGCTTTCATTAAAAATTTTAAAAAGATTTTTTTCTGATTACAAACATAATACATTCTGGTTACATTGCAGAAATACATGCAACATTTATGATAAACTGTACAATATGCTGTTAAAAGTTTGAGATTTTTCCCCATCATTTCTATACATACATATATTAAAATGTTATTAATTTAATGAAAAGTAGATTCTGTTGTTCCCACATTAAATACCATCTTACATTTGTGCCTCTTAACTCTGTATCTTGGGAACTGTTTCCATGTTAGTACAAAAACTCTAACCTCATTCTCTTCAACAGCCATATATATTCTGCACATATGATTTTGTTGAATGGATATACCATCATTTATTGAACTAATCCTATTGATAGATGTTTTAGTTGTTTCAGATTTTTCACTATCACAAACAGTGCTTCAGTGAAAAATCCTTAACCAAACCATATATCTATGTTTCTGAATCAGAAATACACATATTTAATAGATTGATATAAAAGTATATGTACATTTACATTTGCTGTAGTAACACATCACAAACTTCTAAAATGCTATTGAAATCTTTGTGAGTTAAGTGTAATATTTGCATAATATTCCCTTTTATACAAATGTCATAATTTAATTAGTATAATAGTTCCATATTTGAGGGCTTTAAGTCATCCCCAAGTTTGGTTAACAGAAACAATTTTCCATTGAACATTTCTGTATCTAATTCTTATTTGCACCTCTGAATAATTTTAGGGAGTATTCTTGGAAGAGAGATTATTGAGATATGGAGTATGGCCATTACTTAAGGCTCTTGATTTATATTGACAAATCATTTTTCAAAAAGACTGTAGAATTTATATTCACAGCAACAATATGAGTGCCTGAATTGCTGGAACCTTACCTTTGATTATATTGTTAATATATTTTTCTGTGCATAATTAAAAATACAAGTATGATTATATTGTATCATTTATTCAGTTAGTATAGTAATATAAATAATTTGCCAATGTGTTACAAGCTCTTGGTAAGTTTATTTTCGTATTAACACTAGATAAGTTGACCAAGATTTGGTTCACACCCTTTTTGAATATTTGGACAATTTCTTGATTTACTTTTATAAATGATGGAGCTCTGAACATCTGAAAAGATTTAAGAATATTATTTAGGTCCTGTTGGCATGATCCATTTAATGAGGACACCAGAGCAATGTCTTATGTGGGATAGTGAGATGAGCAAGATGTCTGCAGACTGAATTATTGCACAGAGATGTCTAGCTGACGTAAGAAAGTGAGTATGTTCTGGTCTCCCTATGAGGTGAATGAAAACTAATCCAAGTGTTCTTCCCTTATTTTTGGAGTGGAGAAACAAACTGGTCAGATCAATGACTATAATTTCACATGCTGAGGGTTGCTTTGATTGGAGTTAGAGAAGAGACCATATCTGAAACAGCACCTACAACTGAAGTCACCACCTATTTACACTAGTGATAGTCCACTCTAACTATCCAAAACTCATTTTGCAAGGGCGAAAGAGGCAAATTAAACAGGGATGTGAATGATCATTCCTGCTTCTTACAAATCTTTGAGGGTTGTACAAGTCTCAGATTTCTCTAGAAATGTGGTATTGCTTTGGCTTTGCCTTTTGGAGGGAAGAGCTTCAGAGAGGTCTAGTTAGCTCTTCCTATAATTACAGCATGTATTTCACAGATCAGAAAGTCAGTGTGAAAATTCTGCCACTGTTGAGTACTGTATTCCAACCATACATTTGTTTATTCAGGAAATAACTACTGAATGGGCTAGAGGTCCCATTGAACCCACTATGAGGACTGCTCAGATAAAAACTCTACTCATTGCCTAATCCCAATAAACTCCCACACTCATCAGTAAATCATAGTAGCCTTTTGGGTCCCAGATAGTCTTTGCCATAAATATCCTGGCAAATGTACTCAAGTCCTAAGGTAAGTTTAGGAGGATGATTTATACAATGCACTGATGATGTTATCTGGTGTCTTCTTCAAGATCTTACCTCTCTTTTTTAAAAAGAAGTTCTAATAATTTAGGATGGGAATTAGATGAGGAAGGCAGTGACATTTGATAATGGATGCGTAAGTGAAGTCTCTATTTGCTAGGAACATAGCGGCAGTTTGGTCCCAGAGTCTGTATAGTCTAAAACTATTCTGATTATTAGTCCTACCCTGCTGTTACAGTAATCATGCCCATTTTGTTTTTTAAGTGTTTCTTCTGGCAACTGCTTAGGATCCCATTAGCCTCATTGAAATTAAGGAGTGCATTTCAATGGCAGAATCACTTACCTGAATTCCCAGAATATTGAAAACAGTCACTACACACTTTGAAAATTCACATCTATCCCTCACCATTGTACTTCTCAATGGTGTTATGATGAAAATGTATTCAGAGTTCTCTTATTGGACATAATTAAAGCATAAGTGAGTAAGTACATTAGATAATTCCATTCTTGCATTCCTATCACTCTTCCTCTATTTTATAAGAAGGAATTTTTTGCAACTTCATTCCATTCATTGTTGGCCACCGTTGAATCCAGGTTTCAGATAACTGAGTAAGCAAACTATTTGAATCATTCCCATATGCTTGAGTGCCTGTCAATAAATTTGGTTCTATCTAAAATTATTCCTCTTTCCCTAGTCTAACACTTTCAGAATGCATTACATTGATATTCTTTAGGTTTTTGCGTAGAAGTGAACACAAGTCTTTTGTTGTGTGAGCTTTCTCCTACAGGGAGCCTTGTCCCATAAAGTCTTGACTTTGTAATTGATCTCCAGGTACCTGCTGGGATTTGACCCTAACTGTAGATACAGAGGCAAATGAGAAGTGATAGAAATGAGGCATGAGACAATTAGGCCACTGCTTACAAGCTAACTGTCTGAGGGAAGGTCATTATAAGATCTTCAAGCAAAACAGGAACATCTTCATTAGCTATGTGAGGTGGGTTATTCCTCTTCTGCTTGCAAGGAGTGCTTATTGGAATGTGTAGTAGTCTAAATCATCCAAGTTCTCCTCTATTTTCCATTTCGATTCTTGGAGTCTTCCATTCTATCCCAGTTAGTGTCATAATTTTGCATGAGGCCTGGTGATGCTAAAAATACAACTTAACCTTGTAATTTTGTAATCCATAGGATCAAATTCTGAGTTTGATTTTATGCTACTTTGGTTCCAAGGCAGATAACCTAAAAGTTCTTCTAGCACAGTTAAAGACAGCCTCTCGTTCTTTACTCTGAGCCCAGAATTTTTATTTTAAGCCTGTCATTATCTTTCCTTAAATTTCTTCAGTGCTTAAAGAAGAAACAAAGTCACCCGTTGCACAAAATCTTCCTTCAAGAAGCAACTCTAACAGTTATCATAGGTAATAATTTCAGTAACTCTTTCTCCATTGCATGTCATAGTCTACCTGAGAAATCCTCACAGTGAATCTTCAGTGCCTTCCATTCAACTAAGCCAAATAACTATTTCTTGAGGATCTGTGGCCTGCAACTATTCCTCACAACAATCAGAGCTTTCTTTTGCAACTCTGTAATCCATTCTAACTAGCTCATCAGAAAAGGAGTTTGCTAAGGGATTAAGGACTGGCCTCCTAAATTGAAGGAGTAATTTTTGTAAGAGGAAGATGCTTTCAACCCAAGCACAACCCATAAAATCTATGCATGTGATTTCATACTTACAGACTGCAGCTGAAAATGCAGCCCTTAGCTCCTTTCCCTCCCCCAAATGCTGGAAAACACTTTATAAAGTCTACTCTTCATTGATAATTTCCTGAAAGGGTAACATATACCCAGATGACTCTGGTTTCTTTAACATTAAATTTTTTTTTTCTATGAAAGCCATCAGTATGATTTTAATTCTCTGTGCCTGTTAGTTATCTATATGCAGACACCTTTTTATGTGTGTCTTCTGTTCTATTTAAAATTTGTGATTTCTATTCTTAGACACCTAAGGAGGTTCAATTTCTCAGGAAATCCTTATTTTGAATTTAATTTTTGTGCCACTTGATAAGACCCAGAATAAGTAATGTCCTGTGTGATACTGTGGACTACTGTTCTCTGCGTTCAGGATTTTCATAGTCAATACCTTCTCCATACATATGGACAAACAATAAATGTAACAACCACCATTACACCAGAGATACAATGGCATGAGTAAAGAAAAGGAAAGAAAAAAAGTTTTATATGAGATATAGCCAAGGTTATAGAGATGGTTTCTGCAGCTGGTCTGGGGCCTCTAACTGGCATTTTCTTCCTCTGCCATTTATTCCATATTCTGCCTATCTTTGCCTAACATTGTAGCTGGTTTAAGTTCTTTGCCTAACAGAGCAACCTACACTTTTATTTCTGTGGGGCTTAAATCCTTAAATCCTTAATAGTCTGCTGATAAATTTGACCACTGCTCCTAATACACAACAAAGGACCCCTGGGGATCTCTGTTGTTCCAGAAGTACTTCTATCAGCATCTATTGAGGAACAGCAACCCTATTTCCTTTTGATGGTCAAGGTCAGTTAGTAGCTCTACACCTGCCTTGCCACCTGCTGTACTTGCTTGTTTTGTGTTAGGTTTCTCAGCCTCTGTACCACTGATGTTTTGGAGCATATGACTCTTTGTTGTGGGAACTGTTCTGTGTAGTGTAAAACGTTCAGCAGTATCCCTGGCCTCTAGCCAGTAACAATCCTATTCCCACTTCCCAGTTATGACAATCACAAAGGTCTCCAGCCAATGCCAAATGTCCTCTAGGAGGAAAATGAACTTTTATTGAGAACCATTGGTGTAGCAGTTTGAGAGCCCCAAAGGAAAGTGGGAATTCAGTTTTTTGTCTTATTAGTATCATTTCTAGACAAGCAAAACCTATGCTTGGAATGTTGAAGACCTTCCAAATGGCAGCCACACCAGAAGTGTTGAGGGGCAATTTAGATTGCAAAGGAGTAATTCATGCAAGGAAGGAATGGTGAGCATAATAAATGAACAAAACATCCATTTGACATTAAGTAATGAACTTGTTACAGAAAACTTGAATTATATAGAGGAGGAAAGGCCCCATATCCTAATATTCAAAGATGAATACTGTTAACATTTCCCTAAATAACATTTTCTCTCTTATTATAATGTATACTTACCATAAACAATTTGGAAGATGAAAATAAAACTTCCCATCATCACATTATTCAGAAAAAGGACCACATTTAACACTGAGATATATTTGCTTCAGTCTTTACAACAAAATTTAGAACCTATATTTTCTTTTATATTATAAAAGTAACCCTTGGTTATCATAATACTCAAGCATTATAGGAATTTACACTTTAGTAAGTGAAAGTTCTCTTTTTCTGACTCCAGATTTAACCACTGTTAACATTTTGTTGTATTCTTTCCTGTACTTTTTCCTAAATTAATTTTTAAAAATTTATGAAAAATAAGTCATTCTAAATACTGTTGTGCAACTTACCTAAGGACGTGTATTGGTTTTCTATTGCTGCTATAACAAATTATCACAAACTCATAATTAAAGCAGCACAAATTATCTTATGGAAGTCAGAAGTCTGCAATGGGTCTTACTGGGTTAAAATCAAGTGTCAGCAGGCTGCCTTTTTCTTGAAGCTTGAGGGGAGAATCTACTTCCTTGCATTTTCCAGCTTCTAGAGGATTCTTGCAGTCCTTGACTCATGGCCTCCAGCCAAGAATCTCATCACTCTGACTTCTGCTTTTATCTTCACATCTCCTTCTCTGACAGTCCTGCCTCACCCATTCACTTATATAAGGACCCCTGTGATTACCTTGGGCCCACTTGGATAATCCAGGATAATTTCTCTATTTCAAGATCCTGCATTTAATCACATCTGCGACATCACTTTTGCCATGAAGGTAACATACTTACAAGTTCTGGTGATTTGGATGTGGACATCTTTGGAGGGCCATTATTTGGACTACCACAAAAGGCCTTTAATGAGAAGGTGCCATTTTCAGTGTGGATATGAAGGACGAAAAGAACAAGCCATAAAGAAGTCTGTGGGAAGAGCAGTCCAAGCAAAGGGAGCAGCAGGTGTTAAGGCCTTGAGGCAGGACCATGCTTAGCCTATTTGAGAACAGAATACCAAAGAGGATGGAGCAGAGTTAGCAAATAGCAGAGAATAAGGTAATGGGTAGTGGTTACATAGGGCCTTGTAACAACCTTGACTGCTGTATCTATTGCTGTGTAACACAGTACAATGAAACTTAAGGACTTTAAAACAGCAATTTATTATTATGATTCTGTGGGTTGTTTGGATGATTTTTTTTGCTCCATGGTAGTGATTGCTGGGGTCATGATTCTGTTGCATTCAGAAGGGAGTTCAACTGGGACTAGAATGTCCAAGATAGCTTCACTCTTTGTGTCTGGCACCTCCTCTGGTGTTGACTGGTCAGGCTTCTCTCTCTATTAGGATAGTCAGACTTCTTACATGGTGGCTCGAAGTTCCAAGAAAGCTAAAAGGGAAGCTGTCAGGACTCTTAAGGGCTAGGCCTAGACATGGTCCATACCACTCTACCCACATTCTGTTAGTCAAAGCAAGTCAAAAGCCAACTCCAGTTTTAGAGGGAGGATGGGGAGAGGAAATTGACTCCACCTCTTGATGAGGAGGATTGACATCTGTATGCAGTTAGGGGGGTACTGTAACATTTCAGGTGAGAGATGTTAGTTACCTGGGCTTGCATGGGCTAAGGGGGTAATAGAGTTTGGGGAGAATGGTTGTTATCTGAATATATGTTGAATGTAGAGCTAATAGGATTTGGTAATGAATACTGTCCTGGTTTGCTTGGGTTGCCATAACAAAATACTGTATACTGGATTGTTTAACCAGAAGTTTATTTTCTTACAGTCTGGAGGCTAAAAGTTGAAGAGTCCAGAATGGTCAGGTTCTGGTGACACCCCTCCTCCCACTTGCAGATGGCTTTCTTGCTACGTCCTCACAAGGCCTTTCCTTGGTATGTGCACATGGAGAGAGAAAAAAATTGCTCTCTCTTGTTTTTATAAGGCCACCAATCTTATCAGACTAGGACCCCACCCTTATGACCTTATTTAACCTTAATTACCTCCTAAAAGACCTATCTCCAAACACAGTCACAGGGTCAGGGCTTCCACATTTGAATAATGTGGGACACAATTCAGTCCATAGCATAGGATGTGGAACATAAAAGAAAGAAGAGTCAAAGATGACTCTAGTGTCTTAATTTAATCAACTGGAAAAAGAGATTTACATGAACTGAAACAGGGAATAATACTGAAGAGATGGGTTTTGGGGGGACTGTAATGTTCAATTTTTGACATGTTAATTTTGAGATACTGAATAGGTAATATGATATGGGTGTGGACTGGATGTATGAGTTTTCTGGAGTGGACGTATGAAGTGGTGGATTTCTAGATCATGGATGGCATTTAAAGCCAGGAGAACGGGACCAATGTGAGACAGAGTATATTAGAGAGGAAACCTTCCAAGCAATTCAGTGTTACCTTGGGGCAGATGAGGAGGCACCCCAAGGCCTGAGAATCGGCCAGTGAGGTGGAGGGAAAGCCAAGAGAGTGTGGTGTCTGGAAGTGACACAGAGAATGACAACTGTGTTAGGTGCTGCTTACAGGCTGCTTTTTCTTTTCAACATTAAATGACAATTTTTCAGATTTAAAATGCTTCAAAACACATATCACAAGCTAAATAAAACAAATGAAACTCAGCCAATCAATGCAGAGCTGACTATGTAAATATACAATGTCTGTTTTGTAGGATACAAAAGTGATATTAAATATAAAGAAAAACATTTAAGAAAGGTAGGCAAATTAGATCATTTTGGCAAAGAATACATTAACTAAGATGAATCAGGACAAACTCCCTGAGAATCAGGGCAAAATTTCTTTTCTATACCTCTGACAATCAGGTTTAGCAATGTGGAAGTCATTAGTGATGTTGACAAGAGCAATTTCTGAGGAGTGATAGCTTAATTAGAGACATGGATTAAGGAAGAATAGGAGAGATAGCATAGTGGTTTTACTGCAAACAGGGGCAGAGAAATGGTGTGTAAGCTGGCGCCAGGAAATTTATTTTAAGATGGATGATGTGACAGCAAATTTAAATAGTGATGGGAATGATGCTGTAGAGAGCAAAAGAAAAAAAAATAATATAGGAGAGAAAGGGGAGAATGATTGGCACACAGGGAAGGGAAAAAAACCCAGATTATTTACATGGCTCACTTGTCCACCTCCTCAGACTTATGCCCACTTGTTCCTTTCTCAGTGAGGTTTTTTCTAACCATACTCTCAGTTGCAACTCTCAACCTCAGCCCAGAAAATCCTATTATCTTTCATGTCTTCTTTTTCCCTTTGTTTTTCTCTATAGTAGTTATCACTTTCTAATGCTATATACTTTACTTATTTATTGTGTTCTTTGCTCTCACTAGAAAATAAACTTCATGACAACAGAGACCAGCAGTTCTTTGAACAATAGCTGTAACATGGTAGGTGCTCAATAAACGTTGAATGAAGAAGAAACTGGCTGTGCCCTCTATGGCACAAATCACCAGGAACAAGCTAGCCACAGAAATATTTGTTGAATATAATCAAATCTGTATAATTAAAGCAATTTACACATTTTTATTACAAATTATTAAAAATAAACTAAGATCAATTATTTAATGCTTTTCCTTAATAACACTTAAGTACATCTGTGTGTGTCTACATGTAAATATTTACAGGACTTGAAAAGAGTGTTTCCCATCACTCTTCTTAAAAAATTTTTTAACAGCTTTATTGACATATAATTCACCTATTTACAATTCATTTTAAGTGACCAATAGTTTATAGCACACTCACAGATACATGCAACCACCATCATGGTCAATTTTAGGATATCTTTATCACCTTAAAAAGAAAGCCCATACCCTCTGCCTATAACTCTTGTATCCCCTGTCCCATGCCTCTGAGACCTAAGCAACCATGAATCTACTTTTTGTCTCTATAGATTTGCATACTCCAAACATGTCAAATAAATGGAATCATATAATGTGTGGTCTTTTTTGACTGGCTTCTTTCACTCAGTATTGTTTTCAAGGTTCATCCATATTGCAGCATGAATAGTACTGCATCCCTTTTTATTGCTAAATAATATTCCATTATACAGCTATCCTACATTTTGTTGATTCATTCATCTGTTGATGGGCAGTTGTGTGGTTTCCACCTTTTCATTATGGTGAATAAGGCTGTCATTAACATTCACGTACAAGCTATATAAGTAGAATTACTGAGTCAAATGGTAATTCTGTGTGTAACTTTTTGAGACTGCAAAACTGTCTTCTACAGTGGCTGCACTGTAGAATTTTTTTCTACAGTCCTACCAAGTAATGTATGAGTGCCAATTTCTCCATATTCCCACTAACAGTTGTTTATTTTTTATAGCCATTTGCCCATCCCTTTTTACTTCCTCACATACCAGCTTCCCACTCCAGTAAAGAAGTGGAACATCTTTTTCTCCTATTATGTCCTAGCATTTGCTTGGCAAATAAATCTGTGAATTGGTATGGGTACACTTCACAGTGCCACTTCGGACCCTACAGGTGTGTTTTAAGTATTATAGTTATCATCAAAAAATGGTCACTGAAGATTCTGGTAATTCCCCATGATTCCCCACTTCTACCTTGCCCTCCATAATTTATGTAATAACTACACAATAAAGTAAATGATGAAACAGATAATCTCTTGAGGGTCCATATTTCTTCTCTTACTTGATTGTATGTTTTTTTTAAATACCCCAAACCAATTTTGATAAGTGATTTTTTTTTTACTGTGAAGGCAATAAATGTAAGGATTTATAAACTGAATAAATACAGGTGCATTTGAAAGGCTTAGAGTTTTATTCAGAGTCAAATGTGGGCAACTGGAGTGGAACAATAGGAGGAGAACACCATTCTGTAAGTTAGGTCTCACCGAAAATCTTGACCTTCCTTTCCTTGACGTGGATGGTAGTTTTCCTTTAACAAACATGTTTTGCCAAATACTAAAACCCTGTGTATAATTCTGAAGCAATAAAACAAGTAGACAGTCAGAATGTAAATGCTGTTTGCAGGTTGCCAGAGGCTGAAAGGAGTAGCAGTAGTTGGGACACCTTGGGTGATAGCGTATGCAAATAAGTGCTAGGAAAGCTTTCCTGGGATTCACCTCTATTAAGTACCTAGTCATTATAGGTTATGAAGGTGTTCTAATCGTTACATTTATGGGAAGCAGTAAAAAGCAGTTCAAGTAACAAGCTGTAGTTTAACAGGTGAAGTGGTTGGAGAAAGAAACAAAATATGCCTGATTCACGTTTCTGAAAGTTGAGGTCTTGGGAGCTGCTATTCCAGTAGTTAGGAGAAATACCCCTTTCCCAGACTGTGATGAAATAAGCACAGACTCTAGAAATTTCAAAACTTACTGGCTTCTTTGGATCTAGAAGGAGCTGCATTAAAATGATCACATTTATATCTGAATACTCTTTATTTTTTCCCTCATGGTTAAGCCATCTCTAATCAGAGTAACGGGATACTGCTGAATAGTATCAACAGGGTCAGACCTCACACAAACTCAGTATTTGCCCAACATCCACAAAGCAGGAGTCTATTTTATCCACAAGAGATTTGCCTAATCAATGCACATATTCAAAGGATTACAGAGCTCTGATGGGTGGTGGTTACTTTCTTGCTTCAGTTGGAAGAGATCCCAGAGTTTATCCAGAGCAGAATACCTTCTGTAAGTCCAGGGAGAGGAAATCCCGGGGCAAAATACCTCCAAAAACTGAAATCAGTCAAAGGGAGAAAAAAAGTTTAAAATCCATTTATTGCTAACAAACTGCAGTCTGGGGCCTTCCCTCTTTCCTGCTCCAGCAGAAGCAAAGCCGGCCCTCCCCCTCACCTCTCAGGTACAGATAAGCCCTCTTTTGCCCAGGTAATTACCCACTGATACGGAGATAAATTTCTCTCCACCCCTGAGGAATGATGCAAATGCACTAAGGCCATACTTCTTTCCACCTCTGAATGCCTATTGACATGCAGATGTACTAAAGCCAGGTGAGATATTCTGGAAATACTAGAGTTTACCCACACCCTCCTTTGACACACTCCTGTCAGGGGCTTGAAATTACTGCCACTTTCTAGCCAACCTCTTTCACCTACCATTCCTTTGTTCCTAAATTAGCAAGGAGGAAAGACTGTGTGCGCAATAGGTGCCTGCAATATCTTAGAGAAAGTGCTATCCCAGCCAGGCCTAGACCACCCAGCTTAGCCTACCTTAGCCTGAGTTATACCCAGAGGATGCTGGGTTGCCACCTACCCATCCTGTTGATGGGAATGTCATTCTTCAGCAAATACTCAGGTTTACCAGAGCACTGGGCTGGGACATTACTAGGGCTGTAGTGGAACGAAGTCTAGTAACTCTAAGAAAATATGGCAGGACCCGCCTCAAATAAAAAGCTCACAGTTTAGTGCTACATTGTTATTATTACTACCCTCTCTTTTTTCTTTTTTCGATTTAACTGAGCATTTGGTATGTGTAAGACACTCTTCTATGCGCCTGAGTATCAACTCATTCTGCCCTCAAATAATACTACCGGGCAGGCACTATCCCACACCTATTTTAGAGTTAAGGAAACTGAGGTACAGAGGTTAATTACTTCCTCAAGGTCACACAACCACCCGGTGGCAGAGACGAATTGGAACGCGTGCAGTAGTCTGGTTCCATGGAGCCCCGAGAAAGGGAGTTTGGCGAGCATGTACTGAGGGAAGAGAAAAGGAAAACCCGCCGGGCAGGGGGAACGCAACGGAGGGTGCGGTTTATAGTCCTCTACCAGTAACGCCTTCCTCATGTTCATTTGCATATTCCCGTCGCTTATAGCTCCTCGTATCCCTGCCAGGAATGGAAAGTTAAAAAACTCCTTATTCTGCAAGTTTCTGCCGCGATCCCAAGTC